>VDFB02271358.1:1068568003-1068637929 GCA_007258455.2 Sequoia sempervirens | reverse complement strand
ATAAAATGCTTTGGTAGACATGTATGAAAAATGTGGTAGCATCGACAACTGTCACCATTTGATATTTATGCAGTTGTAGTATGTTTTGTGCAATGTAATCAGCGATATGAATATAACCAACAAAAATCTATTTTCTATAATTCATGGATTGAACTCTGTATTTTATTTGCTCTTAATGTTTGTATGCTATGGAAATGCCATTACATTTTAAAAAAAAGTAGTTTCTTACTATTTTTCTTCAATTTTTTATGTTTTTTTGTAAATCTACCAAAAAACCCTAGTTTTTCTACCAAAAAACAATATTTTGAAAAAAATCAACTAAAAATAAACAAATCTAATTGAAAATTTGACAAAAAATTTAAAACTTTACCTGATAGAGATGGACTCCAAATCGGATATCGGATTTTGCTCTACACTATGCGCCCGCCGCCGATGAGCCGAAAACAAATATGAATGAGTTTTGGTCGCGGGTTTTTTTTTATATATACAGTTCAAACAAATCGGATATCCAATTCAAATCGGATATCTGATTTGGATCGGATATCCGATTCAAATCGGATATCCGATTTGGATCGGATATCCGATTCCTAAAGGCAAGTTGCCTTTTGCTTCGATCGGAATGAGATTTATTTATATTTAACAAAATCGGATATCCGATCCAAATCGGATATCTGATTTGGATCGGATATCCGATTCCTAAAACTAACTTTTCCCTCTGCCTCGGTAGTCACCCCAGCTCCAAAAAGTCAACTCACCATTTTCGCATTTTTGAGTCGTAGAAACACGTATTTTTTTCTCCATTGCCACTTTTTGGCATACCATGATCCTGCACATGCCTAGGATGCACTTGAAATCAAAAGGAAAATGTTCAAAAGTCATGTTCACAAAAATGTGGACAAATATTTTGGCACCTAAAGACTCTCTAACACTTCTAGGGTTTTTCACCTAAAAGGAGAGAGATAGGCCAAATTGGGCAATGTCTACAGTCAAAATTAATGTAAAGAGAGACGTGGCTCCCACTCACAAAAGGATATAAATATCACGGTGAACTTTCCTGGGAATTGGACATTCCGACAGGTGACTAATATCTTTCTGTGGACGTTCATTTACTTTTCAAACCAGGGGACGTAGACTTTAAATGGCGTAGCAAAATATATGCACTAGGAATTTGTTTTGGTCAAATCTTAGAAAAAATACATACTGGAAAGAAATTCTATCTAAGCTATAAAATGGTAATGCATAATTCTTTAACTCAACTATGCTTGATTAAAACAGAAACTGTAACAGCTACGACTGAAGCACAAACCATGAACTGGCCTTATGCTGCAGGAACAGTCACAGGGATGGACTCTCTATGCTAGAGGAGCAGTGTAAGACTGAGTTTGCATAAAAACTTCAAAAGATGAAAGCTAACTGGATATAAGTAGAAAAGAACATATAACTAATTAACTACAGATACTTACTAAGTGGGGCCCCTTAGCAAGCATCTACTGATTACACAGATGTTGAACTCGGAACTTCATCGATCTTTATTCATGAAAACAGAATGAAATACATTGTCTTGTTGGTGTGAAAACTAACAACAAACTCTGCTTCTGGTCAAACAGATTCTGTCTTTCATTATCATACTGATTCTTACATGATCTCTGCTACTCTATTTCTATCTTACCTAAAAATTATCTATTACTCATTCTATTCATCTTCTACCACTACCTCGCGCAGGAGGAATATCTTATTTTTAAATTAAAAGAACAACTAACTAACTAACTTCATCAAATAAAGACGTGGAAGTAAAGTATATCCCTAAATCAAGGAACAAACTTCATAAATGAATTTATGTGTTCAACCCGATTAAGAGAGAATCTAGCGCTCCACTCTCTCCAGATTGACTTTCCATTAAAAAATTTCCAAATCGGCTTTGGTCAAAGAGTCTTAAGGAAGCGCTTCTCAAAGTCGCGTGGCAGAAATGGGCTTTTATCAAGGCCGATCTATCATGCTGACTCGGATCATTCTTCAACAATCATAAACAAAAGGTAACATAATGTAAAGAAAGCATATATGGTACATACACGATATCTATTCATTAATCACACATTTCAAATCTACTTCAATTATTCAAAATCAGATAATGCATATACCATTTTGGGAGTCATCAGGAAATAAATGCAATCAAGTCAACACAATAGGGTCATAGAATATAAAAGCGTTCCTTGCTGGCCAGGATATCCCCATAAAAGGTTTCCCAAAAGTTTAAACAGCCTATGAATAGCAAAATGAAGTCATTTAAAAGTTTATCATAACATCAAATTATGAGCATATTTTAGGCTCATCAATCACTTCTACTTAGCCTCCAATACCGGGTCCTCCAAAGATTAACTTTCCCTCGGTGAAGTTTCTCCCAAGTCGGTGAGGTGGTCGTGATGACTCGAATGGATGTCCAAACTCAGAATAGAATCCTTCAAACTCGCACCTTCATATCCTCAAGGGTCTTCTAATTCATCAAGATTTGTAGCCCCGATGAGGATATTAGCCACATTAGCAATGTGGGTCTCAATGTCGCAGCCACAATTCAAATCTTGTTTGAAGTCCCAATTGAATATATCTGGTGGTTCATTTGAGTGCAGCTGTAAATTTTAAGGGACGATGTGGTTCTGACTTTCTTAACCCAACAGTCAATTTTTTCCATCTTTTCCAAGTTCTGGTATATGCTAATCTCCAAAATGAATATTGTTGTGCCTGGAATTCATCATATACTTGCTTTCTGATGTCAAATATTTTTGCTCGGGCTGAAACATTATTAATACCATATGTTAATGCAAACCAATCTTTCAGCATTGCATGTGGGTTTGAACTTTGAGAGCGTAATGGGACAGGCTCTGTTTTCTCAATTTCCTCATACGTTTCCCACTGTCTACCATAATTCACCTCATTTGCTGCCCATGACATGAATGCTCTCAAATGAATATCACCAATGTATGGAAGCGGATTCCATTCTGTTTCAAGTGGTATTAAAAAGCCATGCAAATAGAATTCACATAGAGAATTCCTTAACCAGTTAGGGGTTGCTTGGTATGCTTCATAAAACTCTTTGGCAGAATGAATTATGGGGTCTTGGTTTCTGGAAATCCTCATCAACTGAAACCATAAAAACTGTTCTTTGAGGCACAGAGCATAAACTCTGGGTGGCGGTCTGCATTCCATGATTTGACCAATTACCTTTAGCATTTCGTCCATTTTTGCTTTTAATTCAGCAATTTCCTATTTTTGATTTTCAATTTTCTTTTTCAATTTCTTCTTTTCTATTTGCCACAGACTTTGTTGCATATCAGTCTGGGCAATGTGTCGAAAAGTCACAGTTTGTAGTGTAACTATTTCCCAATTATTTTTAACAAATTCCAGAAATACAATTAAAAAGGTCCTCCTATACACAACAATGGCTTTACACATTGCAGGATGAAATACAACTTCATTAGGTACATTTAGTTGTTCAGCCTATTCTTGTTCTTGCTGCAGGATAAATTCTTCTTGTTGCTGCGGTGAAGAAGTCTGTGCTTCCTTCGAGAATTGCATAGCAGCATTAACCAGATCATCAAGACTTGGCAACTCATACCCATTATGCCCTGCTTCTTTTTTCTCTACTTGTTCCTCTTCAGGAACGACCGAACTCTAAGCAAAATTCTCAGATTCATTCTGAGAAACATTAAATTCAGATTCAATAGACCCTTCTGAAATTACAATCACCTCAGGTTGCGGTGAAACAGGGGAGGTCCTAAATTATTTCCTTGTGGAAACCCTTCTTGGTATTGATGTGGTTGCAGGGGGTGTTCCGGTAGCTTTTCTTTTTCTTGTTTGTTCAGGGGGCTCTGCCCTGCCAGAGGATGATGGTGAGCTGGTAATATCAATAGTTGTTGCTGTAGGAGAAACTGCTGCAGGGGAAGGTGCTACATGAGAGGAGCATTGCCTTTTCTGAGAACGAGGGTCAGATTCTGGGGACCCTTCTGCCTTTGATTTTTCTTTCTCCCTCCTAGCGGCAGACCTAGTTTGTACCCTAGTAGAGGATTCAGCTGTGACAGCTACAGGATCGGGTGCTACAGGAGTAGATGAACCTTGCCCTATTCCTCTAGTAGATGCAATTTCTTTCTTCTTTCTTTGAGTCCGTGGGGTAATTACCCTAGGGGGCTGTGGAGGTTGTAAACTCTTTTGGGCAACAAATTGTTGCCAGGAGATAGATGAAACATCTCTCAAAGAGCACTCAATAAGCAATTTAATTAGGCCATGATGAGTGACAGAGTTATCTTTCCCCTGTTGAGTTTCATGGGCACTTTGCTCTAAAAACTTTAACAAGAAATTCGGAACATTCACAGCCAACCCATGTCTTATATGGCTTAATAATTTAAAATGATGAGAATGCAGATAGGAAAAATGGCCTTCACAGATTAAATACCTCATTATATAAGTGGCATACTCTGAATATGGAAGAGGCAGTGACACTCGCTTGCATCCTTGCTTGGAGATGTCCAGAGGTCCATTAGCAAGCATTGAAAATTCAGCCCTTGCAGCTGCAGCATCTAAAGAAAAGTTTTCTCCAATGGCTGGGAGCCCGGTTACCTCAGCAATTCTGTCTTCGGTTGCAACAACTGTTAGACCCCATACTGTGGCATCCCCTTCAGAAAGTGTTCTCAAAAATTCTATCGCAGCCTCCTCATCAAAATCATTTAAACTTAGAAAATAATTTAACCATCCACAGAGGCTAAATGCTTGGACTGTCTGCGGGTTTTGCAACAACAATTCATGAGCTACAGGGTCATGTCGTACCAACTGACCACCCATGTTTGCAGTTTTTCTAGCTGAACTCAATTTCTTGCTGAAGATTCAAATTCTTTATTTCCTTTTCTGCTCTGGTTTTTCTCTGTCAGGCCGCCATATTTCTTCCTTTTTTCCAAAAATAAACCTTTTTTTTTTAAATAAGTAGTCTTAATCATAGTTTGCAAGAAAAAGATGTATTAAAGAAGGTCATGCAATCACGTTTGGAAAGTACCAGAAATATATTAAAGAAAGATTATTTTGCAGTTATGGCAGCGGCGAAAAGACAAGCTTCAAACAATGGATTACCCCGCCCCTTACTTAAAAGATGACATGTGTCCTCACATGTACTAAAAAATAGGTAGAGATTCAGGTGATAATGACTGGTACATGCATAGCAATAATTGAATAGAATGAAATAAATCAAATATGCGATAAGAAAAGATATGGCGTACCTTTAGTAATTGCACGTACGTGTGAAGAAAGATGATGGCGATGCATGAATTGACAAGTTGGAAAGATATCTTAATTAAGGTTGATGCAGACGGATGAAGTGGATGGGTGATGTGGACGGATGAAATGTACAAATGAAATGGATGGATGGGATGGATGGATGGATGGAAGATAAAAAAGTGAGGTGGGAGCGGTAAATGAAAATGGAGAAAAGGGGTTTTCTTAAAAAGAAAACCTTTATTATAGACATGCTTTTTGAAAATTACGGGAACGCTGCAGGAGAAAGGCTAGAGCCTTCGGCTGCAAGAAGAGTAGCGGGAGGAACCTGAATAAACTGCTTCATGAAGTCTTCCTTAGAAACTGGCTTATGGTACAGTCGGAGTCGGTGGCCATTGACGAGCAATTTGAAACGGACTGGATCAATTGTGACCAGCTGCACAGCTCTGTTGTCAAACACATTTTCAACCTCATAGGGGCCAAGCCAGCATGTTGTGAGTTTACCCTGGTTTTCTTGGTACCTAGAATCATATAACAAAGCCCAATCTCCAGCAGAAAATTTTCTAGTTTTGATATGCTGATCATGCCATCTCTTTCTCTGTTGTTGGATTACTTCTGTATGCTGCAGGGCAGCTTTTCTCATTTCGTCCAAAGCATTTAGCTGCAGGAGATGGTCCTTCTGTGCTTCGGATAAGTCCATGTTGAGTTCAAGAGCTGTCCTCAAAGTTTTATGTTCAAATTCAATGGGTAACATAGCTATTTTCTCATAGAGAAACTCAAAAGATGTAAACCTAGTTGTTATTTTCCATGTAGTTCTGTAAGCCCAAACTGCTTCAGGAAGTCTATTACTCCAGTCTTTCTTATGAATCTGCACTGTCTTTGTGAGGATCACTTTAATTTCTCTGTTTGTTACCTCTTCCTGACCATTGGCTTGAGGATGATAGGGGTTGGACTTCCTGTGTTTGATCTTATAGTCATTCATAAGTGCAGTGATCAGATTTGACGTAAACTGAGCTCCTTGATTAGTTACAAGCTCTTTGGGAACTCCAAATCTGGTGAAAATTTGTTCATACAAAAATTCAGCAACTTTGTTATCTCGGGCATTAGTCATAGCTTTTACCTCGACCCATTTTGTGACATAATCCGTGCAAACCAGAATATATGACTTTCCATTTGATGGTGGATCAATTGGCCCCACAAAATCCATCCCCCATTTATCAAAAGGGGTGACTATTACTTGCAGATATAGTGGCATTTCATTTGACTTAGTTGGTCTTCCCATACGCTGGCATCTGTCACACTTCCTTGTATAGGCCACAACATCCTTGTGTAATGTTGGCCAGTAATACCCTGTTGTAAGGACTTTCATTGATGTTCTTTTTGCTACAAAATGCCCTCCACATGGTTCATCATGGCAGGCATGCAAGATATCATAAGTCTCATCTTCTCTTACACATCTTCGCATTACTTGATCAGGGCCAGTATAGAACAGACAATTGGCAATCTAGGTAAAGTTGAAACTTTTCTCTGTCAACAACTTCTTTTCTTTTGGGAAAAAATGAGCTGGTATTCTGTTTGCTGCCAGATAATTAGCAATATCTGCATACCAGGGTGTATGTACAGCAATGGAAAATAAGTGTTCATCTGGAAATCTATCATCAATGACCTCTTATTCCTCAGATGCAGCTGATTGAAGTCTTGATAAAAAGTCAGCTACAACATTAGCTCTTCCTGGTTTGTCAATGATTGTGATATCAAATTCTTGTAACAACAGGAGTCATCGTGCCAATCTACTAGAAATGGCAGGCTTGTTCATCAGGTACTTGATTGCTGCATGGTCAGTGTGGACAAATATCTGATAACCTGTGACATAATGCCTAAATTTATTCAAAGCATATACTACTGTAAGCAATTCTTTTTCTGTAACAGTATAGTTGAGCTCAGGACCTTGAAGGTTTTTGCTGATAAAATAGATAGCATGCTCAATTGAATTTTCTTTTTGACTTAAAACTACTCCTATACCAAAATCAGACGCATTAGCATGTATGTGAAAAGGCAGGTTCCATTTTGGACCTTGAAGAACAAGGGCTTTGGTAAGCAAGTCCTTTAGCTGCAAGAAGGATTTTTCGCAGGCCTCGGTCCACTCAAATTGGGAATCCTTTGTTAACAAAGCATAAAGTGGACTAGCAATTTTACTAAAGTCTTTTATAAACCTTCTATAATACCCTGCATGACCAAGAAAAATTCTAATATCTTTTTGTTTTGCAAGAGTTTGTAAATTATGAATAACTTCAATTTTAGCAGGGTCAACCTGAATTCCATTCTTTGAAATATGATGACCTAGAACAATACCTTCTTCCATCATTAGAAAGCACTTTTCACTGTTTAGAGACAAATTTTGCTCTCTACACCTTTTTAATACTTTTTCTAAATTCACCAGTGCTTCTTCAAATGTGACTCCATATGTAGTGAAATCATCCATATAAATCTTCATACATTCATGAGATATATCAGCAAATATAATAATTCGCTCTCACGGAAATGTTCTTTGGTGCATTGCATAAGCCAAAGGCAAAGACCGAATAAACAAATGTTCCCCATGGATGGGTAAAAGTGGTCTTGTCTTGATCTAGGGGCAATTTTTATCTGATTATACCCACTGTAACCATCTAAGAAGGAAAAATATCTTTTACCAGACAGTGAATCTAGTACTTGGTCTACAAAAGGTAATGGAAAATGATCTTTCTTAGTGGCATTGTTCAACTCTCTGTAATCTACACATACTCTCCATTTTCCTCCTTTCTTGGGGACAATGACTAATGGAGAAACCATTGGTTGTCGGAAATTGGGTAAATAAAACCACATCAAGCAACTTTTGAAGTTCATTTTTCACTATTTCTCTAAGTGTTGGATTTACTCTTCTCTAAAGTTGTCTAACTGGTAAACAATCTTCTTTGATATATATCCTATGAGTATAGACTCGAGGATCTATTCCCCGCATGTCCCCATATTCCCATGCAAAAGCTTTATGTTGTTCTTGTAGCATTTTTAATAAGTCATCCTCTTGAGACTGAGACAACTTGCTATTAACATTCAAACAATGATCTGGAGACAATTCTATCTGCTTAAGGAGATTACTCATAGAATCAATAGGTAATATTTGTACCTCTTGTGGAAGCAAGTTATGAAAAATTGTCGGAAGTTTAGGCAATGAACTCTCAGAATCTAGCTGCTGCAGGAAACATTGATGCTGACTGTCACTTGGATCAGATAAACTATCTGCATCAAGATTGAATTGCAGAATTTGAAAAAGCAAAGCATCTTCACTTTGAAGTTGAGAGAATGGATCATTTTGAAGCATCATCAATTGAGCCAAAGAATTGGCTTCTTCAGTTTCTTCTCCCACATCTGGCCAAACAGGTTGGGACAAATCTGGTTGAGGTTTAGCAGGCGGATACAAAGCCAATTTCTTTGTGGACTGCCCATCAGAAATGGTCATATCTCTAGAACGACATCCTATAAAAGCATCAGCAGTTCTAACCATGGCCTACCAAGGATAACTGGATACCCTCCTAAAGTTGCCTTAACTGATAATATTGTAAAATCAGCAGGATACTCCCAAGATTCAAGAGTGACAATTACATCTTCTATCATCCCATCAGGTTTGACTGTGGAGCTGTCTGCAAGCTGCAGAACTGTGGGTGTAGACCTAATGTTTGAAATATTCAAGGAGTCAATAGTATGCTTTGTCATTACATTAATGGTAGCTCCTAAATCAATCAAAATATTTTTTACAACTTGGCCATTTATATGTATCTGTACTACAGGGCTTCCAGGATCAATATACTTTGGAATGACTACATTTCCCAACATTATATCAGCCAATTTCCCTAAGACATGAATTTTTTTGGGATCCTTTTTCTTTCGTCCAGGCTTCTTCAAACATGCTTCTTTAATAGCTTTTCCAAAAATGGAAACATCTTTAATAGCCTGAAACAAAGGGATTTGAATTTGCACATTCTTGAGCTGATCTAGAATATCAAAAGTGGGTTCTTCAATGAGTTTAGATTCAGTACTTTGTAACCTCTGAGAAAAAAGGTGGTTTATCTTGTCTCTACAGAACAGGTTCCACAGAAACTGTATCGGGTATAGGCATGTGCTCAGTGGAAACAGCAGGTGCGTTAGATTCTTCAAGGGGTGAATCAGATATTTCTGTAATCAGAGGTGGTTTGGGAGTAGGTAAAGTAGTTCCAGACCTCAGATGGACGTCATTAACATTTAAGGCATAAGCTTGATATTGGTTAGCTTCAGAAATATACACAGGCTGTTGAGGCTGCTGCTCTTGCTTATTATTGGGATTAGGCAACGGCTCGGCAGGCATAGGCATTTGCTTTGGAGGTCCAGGATTTGTGGTAGTTGTTGTAGGAGGCGGCATAAGGGCCTGTTGTTGTGGCTGTGGAGGCTGCAAAAACTCAGGAGACTAGTTTTGCCATTGTTGAGGACCTCTCCATTGAGGATTTTGTTGCCAATTTCCTAAAGGTGGGGTCCATTGACCTTGTGGCTATTGCCAACCTCCTTGAGGATATTGCCACTGTGGGGTTTGATAATTAGGCCAACTTGGTTGAGGCAGATTCCATGGTGGTGGTCCATATGCTTGTTGCCATTGGTTATTATAGCCAGAATAGGGATTACCAAAAGTTAAAGGGTCTTGAGGCATACCTTGCCTTTGGGCCCATGGTCTCCTTTGTGCAACAAAGAACACTTGATCATCATCACCTTCTACTGGTTTGAAATCAGTAGGCAGTTGTCTGGCTTCCAGATTAGCCACCATCTTGCATCTGCAATCATGCTTCTTTTGTCTACAGTAGGGACAGAACTCAGCCAAAGCTACCTCAGCTTCTGCATGTTTTTTTCGAGCTTGCATAGTGTCCAATTGTATAGCCATATTATTAATGATGTCCTACTTGAAATCAGATAGCAGATTTGTGATATCCATTCGAGAAACTCCACTAGAAGAAGACTTCCCCACTGAAGCATGATGACCTCGACCTTTCTTAACTATTGCTCGAGAGTAGTTAAGGCATATCTTCTGTATATCATCCCAAGGCAGTTGAGTTATATCACCTCCTCCCATTAGGTCCAGGGCGTCAATATAGGCATCACTGATTCCCCTTAGAAAGAGTAGCTTACGAGAGTCCGTTAAAGAGTATGGTTTGAGTTTCTTTTAATGAAAACAAAACTAGCGAAATATAATCTTCCCGGACTTTCATCCTCCTTACGCTGAATTCAAAATATGTCATCGCAACTGCTCTTACAATTCCTTATACTTTTCAGGAATTTAGATGCATGGCTGTAACTATTCCTTGTCTTCCCAGACTCATGAACCATCTGAAAGCTCCCTCCTTCAAAGTGGAAGGAAATAGCTTCAGTTTATGAGCGTCGGTGTTGTAGTCATAACTGCGACAGAGAACATCAAATTCAAACAGAAAGGTTTCTGGGTCTTCTGTGACTAGACCATAAAACTTTGGAAGCAAGGAAGAGGGGATGTTTTTAAGATTGTCAGTATCTTGTTGGGGAACAATGGAAAACTCAAATGCAGGAGGTGGATTATTAGGTGGATTATTTGCCATGTCTGGGTGCTGGAATAATAGAGAAAATGGATTTTCCTCAGGTTCGTTATCAGCTGGGTCAAATGGTAGTTCAATAAACAGATTTTCAGGGAGGAACCTTCCCAGTGCATCTCTTCTTCTTCTATGCATGCAATATGGTGAGTAACGGCTTGAAAGATTTTGAAATTTTTTGACTAACAGACTAAACTAATGCTGAAAATGACTTTGTCAGACTCCTAGTTAGATGCCATCCCCGGCAACGGCACCAAAAATGGCTCGCACTCACAAAAGGATATAAATATCACAGTGAACTTTCCTGGGAATTGGACATTCTGATAGGTGACTAATATCTTTCTGTGGACGTTCATTTACTTGTCAAACTAGGGGACGTAGACTTTAAATGGCGCAACAAAATATATGCACTAGGAATTTGTTTTGGTCAAATCTTAGCAAAAATACATACTGGAAAGAAATTCTATCTAAGCTACAAAATGGTAATGCAGAATTATTTAACTCAACTATGCTTGATTAAAACAGAAACTGTAACAGCTACGACTGAAGCACAAGCCATGAACTGGCCTTATGCTGCAGGAACAGTCATAGGGATGGACTCTCTATGCTGCAGGAGCAGTGTAAGACTGAGTTTGCGTAAAAACTTCAAAAAATGAAAGCTAACTGGATATCAGCAAAAAAGAACATCTAACTAATTAACTACAGATACTTACTAAGTGGGCCCCCTTAGCAAGCATCTACTGATTACACAGATGCTGAACTTAGAACTTCATCGATCTTTATTCATGAAAACAGAATGAAATACATTGTCTTGTTGGTGTGAAAACTAACAACAAACTTTGCTTCTGGTCAAACAGATTTTGTCTTTCATTATCATACTGATTCTTACATGATCTCTGCTACTCTGTTTCTATCTTACCTAAAAAATCATCTATTACTCATTCTATTCATCTTCTACCACTACCTCGCACAGGAGGAGTATCTTATTTTTAAATTAAAAGAACAACTAACTAACTAACTTCATCAAAGAAAGATGTGGAAGTAAAGTATATCCCTGAATCAAGGAACAAACTTCATAAATGAATTTATGTGTTCAACCCGATTCAGAGAGAATCTAGCGCTCCACTCTTTCCAGATTGACTTTCCATTAAAAAATCTTTCCAAATCAGTTTCGGTCAAAGAGTCTTTGGCAGAGCTTCCTCAAAGTCGTGCAGGAAATGGGCTTTACTGCAAGGCCAAGATCGG
Source organism: Sequoia sempervirens (assembly GCA_007258455.2). Taxonomy (NCBI): domain Eukaryota; kingdom Viridiplantae; phylum Streptophyta; class Pinopsida; order Cupressales; family Cupressaceae; genus Sequoia; species Sequoia sempervirens. Next base: position 1,068,625,810 of record VDFB02271358.1, on the reverse strand, counting down.
CTGCGGTTGACTTGTTCATTCTTCAACAACCTACAAAACAAAAGGTAACAGACGCACAAGAAAAGGCATATGGTACATACACGATATCTATTCATTAATCACACATTTCAAATCTACTTCACCATTCAAAAACTGTATACGATATACCAGCCATTTTCGGGAGTCAATAGGGCAATAAATGCAATCAAGTCAACACAATAGGCTACAGGAATATAAAAGTGTCTTGCTACAGGATATCCCCATAAAAGGTTTCAACAAAGTTTAAACAGCCATGAAATAGCAAAAATGAAGTCATTTAAAAGTTTATCATAACATCAAATTATGCGCATATTTTAGGCTCATCAAGATGCAATATGGCTAGATACAATGTCTAAAGGAAAAAAACTGATAAAATATGTTGATCATTAATGTAAAGCCTAAGAAATGTAACTTGTTGGAAAACACATTGTGATATGCAAACACATGATAAATGACCTAGAAATGCAAACAAAATTAGATAGAAAGATATGAAATAGAATAGGTGCACCTGGAGGTTGAAAATGGATGGCCTGAATGTCTAGAATCCTGACAAAACTAATGCAGAAGCCAACTGGGATACTTGTGCCAATCTGGGCGACTTAGTCGCAGATCTGGAAAAACTTCCCAAAAACCTGTTTCTTCCAAATGGGTGTCTGAATCTGTAAAAATCACTAAAAAAATGTATAGTGGGATTGATTCTCCATTAGTGGAAACTCAATCCACTTCTGTATTTCTAAAAATTTGAAAGGGGATATGGAAGCCCTCATTCTGCACTTTGGTTCCTAACGGGTATCCACTTCTGAAACCTTGATTTTTGAGGCTGTGACTTTTTGTGTAGATTTTGACCTTCCCAAAAGGGAAATGACTCCAATAAGTTTTAAACCTATTCTTTAATCATGTATGAGCCATCCAAGGTACCTAAATATGCAAACACATAATCCAAGAGAGAGAAATGTTGAATGTTAGGGAATTGGGGTTTTCCTTAGTCAAACCCGGTTTAGGAAATTAAGCCAAAATGATGAAATAAAGTAATGAAAAGTGAAACATGAAATAATGTAATTAGAAACTTTCCATGATGATGTATTTTGGTTTGCTACAACAATGGATGAAGAATTTTTCTCTTGAATGCCTTTGAAAGCTATCTTGATGACTTAGAATGCTAAAACCCTAGCTTTCTTGACTTGACAACATGGATGAATGATGAATGAGTGATGATTGAATGAGGTTGCAAATTATCAATTAGGGTTTAAAGGTTTTCTTTTATAGAGGATAGTTAAGTGAATGGATATAATTAGGGTTCATGATCAAGGGCAAAGATTAAATTAGAAAATAATTTAATCAAGGGTGGAGGTTAATTGAGAGAAGAAAGACATGGATAGATAATGACTTGAGGTGGAAGATAAGATTGGCATAGAAAAAGAGGTGATAAGAGAAATTAAATAATAAATATTATTTAATTTAGGTGGCCAACATAAAAGAAATAAATAAAATATTAATTTTATTTATTTAAAAATAAAGGTGAGAACAAATTATATAATTAAATAATTAAAAATAATTATTTAAATGGGGAGATAAAGAAATGATAAATAATTAAATAAAGATAACATTTATTTAATTATAGCATGAAAAGGCTAATGAATAATTAAATAATTGTAGGATCATGATGGGCCAAAAATTGTAGATATGATGGGTATGTGTAGGGTATGTGGCTGACGACTTTTTTTTAACCTAAAATTGATGAAACAAAAAGGGTTTTAAAGGAGATTCTCAGCTTTCCACCAATATAATTTATGCTTTAATTTGAATTTAATAAATAATTATTATTCATTTTCTATTTGAATTATGACTAAAGTCCTAATTGATAGGCTGATGTAAAAACATCTATAGCTTTCAATGAAACATATTTTAATCCAAAACATGGCAAAACATATCTTGGTGTTTGCATACTATATAGGATTAAAAAAAAAAAATCATGAAGTTTTTGACCAAGTTAAGGTAGTAAGACATATGTTTTATAGTAATTTTAAAAGTTGTAATAAAAAAATCATAATTAATTATTTACTTGGAAAATAATTACAAAAATATGCATCACATCAGGACATGATTCTTCAGCTGAGTATCTAAAATATTATAAAATATTAATATTTTATTGTTTATGGGTGTATTTTATTGCACACCTACTTATTTTTTTTCCTAAATTTAAGTACTAACGCATTGAAATTTCACCACCATATATATATATATATATATATATATATATTAAAATAAACCTATTAGTTTAGAAACTACATTTGATTTGCTAAAAATTCTATTCTTTTATATTTTTGAAATAATATATATAACTTATTCAAATTTTTACGTCAAGTTGCCTAACTCTAATTTTTTTGAATTTTTTGCCACTTAAGGGCCTATTTTTTTCCATGATGATCCTGCACATACCTAGAAGAAGAGGGAAAAGCTAAAATTTGAATTAAAATAATATTTAATTCAAAAGTGGGGGGGAGAAGAGAGGACCATTGGACTTAAATGCTTAATAAAAGTCAAGAAAAGTGTGAAAGTCATTTACAATTCTTTACAACACCTTTACAAGACATGCATTTTATTTGATTTTCCAAGGCCCAAGACCTAATGTGGATGTGTAAAACACTTCAAAACACTAGATCAAGCCAATATCGAGCCCACTTTTTCATACATTAATCCAAAATCAAGAAAGCAAAAAGGCATACTTTTTTCGTGTCCACAAAATAATAAATGGGACAACACTAGGATTAGGTTCTTATTCACCATGCATATCTTAAGGTCTAATCCAAATTAATTATTTATACATCATTAGTTGCATTTCAAAAGAGTTTGTGGAGTGAGGAAAATAGGATGTCTATTTGAGTGTTGAGATATATGTAATAATTTTACTATTCAATGGTAACTAGTAATATTATTGTAATGAGGCATGAATGAATGCACTATATAGAAGACTTAGAGCATATTCTAATATAAATGGCTATAATATACAATTAGTGCTTCATGAAGGAGTCCTTTGGAGTAACATATACCAACTAGAGTGATGGAAGTAACATATTCATGTCAAAGATATATAATCCATTTTTGGAGAACATTATATCAAAGTTTTCAAAATTTGTACCGTGGTATTTAAGGACCTTATTGAGGCACATGTTAGTTTTTGGTTTTTTTTTTGGTTTAGATTTATATGTTGATGGATTTATATTTAGTTATCATACAATGTTTCTTTTGGGGATATTCTTTTTTTTCATCCAAGATTTAAAAGTGATGATCTCTCCTTTATTTTAATAGAGAACTAGACTCTAAGAATGCATTATAACCATTGAGTGTTCTTAAATAATATATTTGGTGATGAGTTTTTAAAAGGTTTATCAAATCATATATGATTTTTACTCTTATACTTCTATTTCTTCTACTCTTCTTCTCTCATTATTTCCTTTCTATGTGTTGTTTATATGTGAGAATTCATTTTAGAATTTTCGTAGATTGGTTTCTACTTAAATATTCTCATATGATTAACATGGAAATGACATGTTTAATAAATAAAAAATTATTTTTTATTTTTAATTTATTTTCTTTAATGATGTCCCATTTAACTCCACATGGTCTGGAATAGGTTCACATTAAGAATATAGGCCAGATCATCCCAAAATGCTTTGACTAGAAACAACAATGTGGTAAAATGTGGAATGAAATATTGAAACTGCTACTAAATGCAACGCAATAAAAAAACTATTTTGGTTGATATATGATTGCTTTACAACCAGGGCTTATCCTACATCAAGAATATGAAGTTTTCTTTTGTCTATGAATACCACAATCTTTATAAAATCTATCAAAATCGTTAGAGAAAAATTAACTACCATAATTAGTCTTCAAACATTTCATTTTATTTCTAGTCTACAACTCAACTGTTGCTTTTAATTCTTAAAATCGACCAAAACATTTAGATTTACCCTTTAGAAAATATACCCATATCCTACTATAATCATCAATAAATGAAACATAATATGTGAACTTAACATTTTGACACCAATTGATGCCAATTGAGCCAACAACATATTGAATTCTTGCAGGTGGTCTACGATTCATCCACTCTCTTCCATTCTCAAAGAATATAATTTCTTCCTCAAGAAAATCTTGTCCACTAAAATTTTTTCTTGATACATCTTACCAAGTTTCTTCCATAGTTTTTGTGTCAAGGTCTCTTCAGGGACATGGATTTTCTTCCAAGCACAATTTGATTAGACCCATGGCTTTATCATTTATAACATCATATTGAGTAGCCTGAGTAGGATCTGGAAGCCATGAAACATTCTCATCAATAGTATCCCATAGATCTCGATCTCTGAGCAGATCCTCCATCTTTAGCTTCCACATCTCAAAATTATTTTGATTTTTTTTTTCCACTTCTATTCTACTTGATGTGCTTGCCATCTATGTATTCCTACGATAAGATCACAAAATGTCTTCCACATAAGCTCCCACTCAAACTGGGATTATTTCAAAAAACCCAACAACCCACAACTGAAACTAAAGGTGAATAAGCTTTGATACCATTTGTAAGGAAGCTAAGGTAGCGTAACAACTCCCTACACTAATCTGAATACGAGAATAATGAAAAAAATTACAGATCTTTAATATTTATAGAAACTTAAAAGGAATATATATCTATATCATGCATACCACAACATAGTGATTTACCTAGGGAAAACCCTTTCAGGAGAAAAACCTCACACTCCAAAAGACACTCAATATATTATTCATAAATCACAAAGACTACAATATACTTGTAGAGAAAGCTCCTCATAGGTGTATCACCACCAGAGATCTAGAGAAAAAATGACCACTATTAGACTCTTAGAATACATCGTCATCTATAATCGTAGTACAACACCCTCATAAAATAGGGTTACCTTCTAGGGAAAGATGGGACAACAAAATATCCATCATTAGATGTAAAACTAAATAAATAATTGTCTAGATTTATAATATATCATTTATTTAATGTATGTTAGCCATTTTAGGAGTTTTTTTTTAAAGTTAACATGCTCACATTTCACTCTGTGCTCAGTGTATACACCTATCGAAATACATACATACATACATACATACATACATACATACATACATACATACATAGATATATATATATATATATATATATATATATATATATATATATGTATACATCCTATCAACAATAAACCTTATATAATTGCAAGGTTGAGACTCATTTTCCCAACAGGATGGTCCATGAATAAGAAAAATCAGAAATTTCTATTTATTTAATAATAATACTCTATGATGAAGAAAATATCCATGAAAGTCCCACCAAATAGAAAATAAAATTCGATCTAAAATACAAATGGAATGGATTTACTATTTCCCCGTAGTAATCAACTCCTACATGAATTCGAGAAAATAAATTTTCCCTCTAAATAATGAATGATATGAACATATGCTTCAAGAATAATAATTCTCTAAATATGATGTTCAACTCCATTTTTTCTAAAAAAGAGGTAAATAAAAAATATACTACTTGGAAGTAAAACAAGAATAAGAAAAAGGGAGTATTAAAATAACTACTATCTTATTCTCATTATTCTTAGAACTCCATTCCATTTGATAAATATTTTTATCTTCTGAACGTATACTACTATTTGGAAACTGATCTTTACATGTTCAAGGTCTCTCAAAAATCATAGTGGTAATAGGGTTTCTACTGACCATTCCAAATGAATTGTGGAGGAAACTTAAGAAAATAAGAGGCACATACCATAGATATCTATTACAGTTGACCCAAAAAAGTATGACATAATTAACCACATATTTAGAACTTATCCTCCCACCATTACACACAGAAATAAATTACTTTACAGTTTGCTTAAGATTTTTTGAATTATATTGGTGGTGCCTTTAGCAATAAATACAAAAAAAAATTGTAAGGAATTTAATTTCCCCCACACCCAATTTTTGATTAAGTGTAATCATTTTTATTTTTCTATATAATAAAAAATTAGAAATTTCCCTAACCAAACAAATTAGTAATACAATATTTCACTAATAAAACACATAATACATCAAGCGTTCTTTGGATACTATTTTTTCTAAACCATATTATAGCAAAAACTTATCACAGAAAAATATTAGCCCACTCACTTACATATTATTTTCTATACAATCCCAACCCCGACTATACGCCTTTGACCATATTTATTAATTAATTGAAAAGTATAATACAATGGATTTTTTATTTTCAATTAATTAAAAAAAACATTAAAATATGCAATTTGGGGCTAGATAGATGTTTCCCATTAATAAGGCCTAATCCCATTTAGCTTTAACCATATTTATTAATTAATTGAAAAGCATAATACAATGAATTTTTTAATTTTCAAATAATTTAAAAATACAATTTGGGGCTTTCCCATCGATAAGGCATAATAAAAAATTATTTGATATTTTGCACAAATTATGCTGATTGGTTTGGTTCACCATTATAAAATGAATAGTGATATGATGTTTTTCCAATGTACCCTATAAAGAAACAAGAGTTGTGTGTCAGCTAGAGTCCCTGCCTTGAGCAATGTTGGATGTTCATGTTACTGTAGGGCAAAAAAATTTAGGCAATTTTGTCAAATTGAATGGTGTTGCATTTGAGACATAGTTCAAGAGTGTAAGAAAAATTTGTAAAGCTAGAATGAACAAAGTATATTTTCCGAGAGCACAGTAAAATTTCATGTCTTTAATCAATTGTGACTAAGTGTTGAAGCTAATATTAACTATCAGTGCAGAACATTAGTAGGGCACAAAAATTTAGGCAATTTTGTCAAATTTAATGGTATTGCATTTGAGACATAGTTCAAGAGTGTAAACACAATATGCAAAGGTATAATGAAAAAAGTATAATGTCTAAGAGCATAATACAACATCATGTCTTAAATTAATTGTGACTAAGTGCTCAAGCTGATATACAATAGAAATACAATGGATTTTTGTGCTGGTGTGTTTAATTGCAAATACAATGGTTTTTATGCTAGTATGTTGTGCTTTTTGGATTTAGTAGTAGAGAATATCATCATTTGTAGTTGAAAGAGTCATATGTGCAGTTGGAGCCATACTTGCAATCATTCTCTCCTGCAACTATCACACCATCCACATACTTGAATCAACAAAGAAATAACAAAATCAATTACCAATCTGAATGAATTAGATAACTCTAGCAATTCAATTTGGATGAATGGCTTACCCCATGTTTGAGGTAGAGCTTCCCAACCCAATTTCCTTTGAAACTGTTCTCTCCCCAAATGTGAGATCAAGATACATGTTGCATTTGCACCACAAAAAATTAGAACATCCTTCTATAAATCAATGTTTTTCTATCTATGAACTGAACTATTATAGATCTCCTTGTGTTTATGTTGAATTTAAACCTCTATTAAGAACAAGAAGGACAACAACAATAGAAAAGAAAAGCTATGTATTGAATCCCCTTAAAGTAAGTGAAAAGTATAAGTAAACATATATGACTAAACTCCTTACCCCTTGCATCTACTGCCACACTAGAAATCTATCTCACACCCACAGTTTCCTCTAGAACAAGACCTGTTTGTTATTTTGTAGAAAAAACTAATAAAAACCATTCTTAAGAACAATAAGCAAAACAAATGCAAATAGAAGAAGAAATACCCACCATTTATATAGCGGATAGAGAACCGAGAACATCAGACTTACATAATATAGGCCAATTATTAGCTGATAGGCTATTATAGGTGAGAATTCAACCAAAAAAGTCTCACTGTCTAATGTCGGCTAAGACTATTCTGGTTGGATTCTGGTTTGAGACATGCCATTCGCATTTTTTCCCTAAGAAGGTATTTAAAACATAGGACCATTCAATCATGAAGCTTGGTGAGATTTGACCAAAAAATTTATTAGCTGATAGGGTATTGTGGGTGGGAAATCCCACCGGATTTGTCTATTGTCTGATGCTGAGAATTTTTTGTAGTTTACTGCTATCATGTTACAGTAGGTACTCCCTGAACTGGTATTATGTTTCTCATAAATATTGGAGTTGATGGGGCCATTGGTGACACTTGCCTGCAAAGAAAAGGGCTACCCATGCCATTAATATGGCATGGTGGCTGATAAGCCCGAGCCTGAAATCCGCCTTACACAACCCATCACGACACAAAGTCACAAAGGCATGTCGCTTCCGTTGGTTTCGAACCCTGGTTATGGCAGCCTCACCATCCAAACTGTCGCTGCATCGAAAACAAATAGAGATGTTAAATTGCAGCTTCATGTACTTAAGATCCACCACATGGATTGAAATTTTCTTTCGGCTTGACACCTTTTGGTACCCTAGGGTTTGGAGGCGAAGAAGTAGGGCAGGATTTTCAAGGATCGATTCTGGGCAGGCTGTAGAGAATCTTTGCTTTAAAAGCTTTTGCCTACACAGATCTTGCAAGTGCCTCACCGACATGGCATCTCTGTGCTGCAGCTCGCTCCAGTTGGCCCCATTGAAAAGTAATTTCTCGTACCGAATGGATAATTTTACAAACCTCATTGTTTCGTAGTGTGAGAAGATGATAGGCTCCAAGCTTGATTACAGATTGGTTCTGTAAGCAAAGTAGTCCCAGTGCGAGTGGAAAAACAACTGCGAACTTCTGAACCGAATGGATAATTTTATAGACCTCATTATTTCGTAGTGTGAGAAGATGACAGGCTCCAGGCTCGATTGTAGATTGGATCTATAAGTGGAGTAGTCCCAGTGCGAGTGGAAAAACAATTGCGAACTCAAATCGGCAAAATTTTCCAATAAATTATCCATTTCATTCAAATTGTTCTCACAGTACTATGCACATTTCAAAGCGAAGAACGGTGTGTCTCTATCCTCTTCTCTAATGTTAGAAATATCATTGTGAAACCTCTAGAAGCAAACTCTGTTGACAACTAGCTTAGGGTTTTGTACAGATTTGCAGAAATAGAAGGTGAAATATTCTGGATAGTAGCTGCTATTTTTGCTGAGTGCAAAGCTGACCAGTTCCTCGATGGAGGCGGAGATGCTCTCTAATGCTTCATGTGAATTGGCGTTGATCAGCAGTGTTCCATTGGGAGTACATTTTACATGAGAAATGCCAAGAATTTTCTGGAAATTCTTCAGATTAGTACCACCTTTGCCTATGATCAGTCCAATAGCTATGCTTGGAATTTCCATCTCTCTGTCAAATAGGGGTTTTGATGTTGTTATTGGTGAAGATGAGATTTTTCTTTCTGATTTTCTTGGCATCTTTGGTTCTTTTCTGATTTTGCTTTCCGAGTTCGAGCTGTAGAGTGTCACAGTAGTAGCATTGTGTGTGGACCCTCCTCTAGGCAGCGCCTCCGCCATGGCCAGCATGGAGGTGTTGCTCTCGCTCAACATCGCCACGGTGTTTGCTGCCAGTAATCCTAATAATGTGGGGACAACACCTACGCTGTGGCCAGCATGGAGGTGTTCCTCTTGCTCAACATCACCATGGTGTTTGCTGCCAGTAACCCTAATAATGTGGGGATTAAATACAACCCCTCTAAGTTCTATGTCATGTATAAGGGCATGCCAATTGGCGTCGCTGTTGTTCTCACCTTTTATCAGCCCTCGCATGGTCATACGACAGTGCAGATGATGTTGCTTGTCAACAGGGTCAATATTTTGCAGGCTGTTGTGCTTGATTTTGCCCGCTGCTGCCTAGACTATTTCCTTCCCTTGTAGGGTATTGGTAATGCTTTGCCAATTATCTATTTATCAAATCTGTTCTATTACTAATCAGATCTAACTTAACTTTTTGGTATGCTATTTTATTCAATCAGAACCATTCTTCATGCTGCCTTTCTGAAATGCATGCTATGAGCAGCAATTGGAGATAGGGTAGGCGATTCCAGGAAAAGCATTTGCCCTAAAACACCCATACTTTTCTAGCGTCAAGAGCTTCAATGGTAATGCTTTGTCGATTATCTATTTATCAAACCTGTTCTATTACTGATCAGATCTAACTTGACTTTTTGGTATGCTATTTTATTCAATCAGAACCATTCTTCATGCTGCCTTTCCAAAATGCATGCTTTGAGCACCAGTTGGAGATAGAGTAGGGGATTCCAGGAAAAGCATTTGCCTTGAAACACTCAATACTTTTCTAGCGTCAAGAGATTCGACATCATGGAATATCCTTTTATTCATTATGGATGTATGTTTGGCCTAAATGTTGCCCTCGCTATTTGTTTGCAGAGCAATTACATTGAAAATGATTATTATATGTTTGAATTTAATTTCATTGCAAATGGAAAAATTTTAGGTGTTTCCAAACTTGGGTTGTAATGTGTTGGCTGTGATTTGTAGAAGGTTGAGGAGCCCAATGGATTTCAAAACCATGCACACAATAATTAATTTTTTAGGACTACCAAAGAGTTTGTTGATATTGTGCTGCAATAATTTGCTTAGCAGCTATGCTGTGAACTTTTGAACTTTTCTTTCTGTCAAAATATTTAATATTGTTTTCACTCTGTTGTAGTTTCAGTTGAGTGTTTTGTTTTAGTTGTGAGGATTTTCATCTTCTTCCAAAAATTGATACGCAGGTGCATTTTGGTTTCCTTTCTTATTTTTTTTCTTTTCAATTCAGTATTGTTTTACTCTATATGTGGATAATTTTTCTCTTAAGCATTTGGGCACTCTTAAATTAGGCTTAGAAAGTTTGGTAGTTTTAGCTTTTATGGGCACTCTTCAATTCTATCATGTTTTCTTATTCCCAAATTTCTCTTATTGCTTCTCGGGGTGTATAGGAAGTAAAGAAGATAGCCATGGCTTCAAGGCAAAGAGTGATGCTCAAGACGTTGCTTCCAATAATCAAAGGCCAAATCCATGAGTTATGAAGCCAAAGAAGCATTGAGGAGAAATCCTCCTAATCATAAGTGTATTATGGGAAGGGCTAAGAGAGGAATTTACGGTGGTCGCCACATCCAATTTGGCAATCAAATCAGTGAAGATGGTGAAAACAAGTATGTCCATCTGTAATCTTTTAATTTTGAATTTATGCCATAGTTTACATGGGATATGTATTGATAGATGGATTTCTTACTAAAATTATGTGGGAAATGGGTATTTCTTGCTAGAAAATATTTAGTTTTGAAATAGCTGGTCACATTGCTTCTTGCCATGTTTCATTTGTACTACTATATAGTACTATACAGGACAAGGCAAACATGGATGCCCAATGTGTAGAATAAGCGACTTTTCAGCTTGATTCTAGACCACTTTATTAGAGTTAAAGTTACACCACATGTAATTCGGTGCATTGATAAAGCTGGTGGCATTGATGAATATCCACTAAAGACACCTAGCAAGAAGCTTGATAATCAACTATGTCTTCTTTGGAAGGCCAAGATTGAACAAAAATATAAAGAACTTAGAAGTAAGGAGGTTAGTTTCTTTGCACCAAAAGAAGAGAAGGAACTTGAAGCAGCCTTTGAAAGACTTGAAATTGCTAAGGAAGAATGGAGAGCTTGCCATAAAGCAGGTGCAACCGTGCAGGAATCTATGGGGGTGCCAAGGTGATGATTGACATGCCAAGTTAGAAGGAAAACTAGAACATAATCAGGTTATTGGAATTTTTAGATGAGAGTTAAAGAGTGTCACCAATATTCTGAGTTGGGGAAAATTTGTTCAATAGTAATCTCACATGTTAAAGTATTCTTCTTAGAAGTGAGCTACATTTTTCATTTTTGCTATAAGTTGGGAAGGTGCTTTGACCTACATTTGAAAAAAAATTCTCTTCAATGTGGATGAGGATGATAACTTACAAAATCTACACATTTGAGAAAAGTCAACTGCCAGCTTTTGTATGCTGTTTTTTTGCTTTGCAGTAGATAAATAGGGGGACATGACAACTAAAAATTTGACAAAATTGAAGCTGTAAAATTTACCATTCCCAAATTTTAGCTGTCCATAGAGTGATCATATCTTTCAGAGATCAATTTCAACGTCACTTCATTGTGGTCAAACTTTCAAATAAATAGTTTCTATCTAAATAGCATAATGTTTCAACAGTTGAAGGCAATGGAAGCCTGTTATTTCAGTTTTTCTTGTAAATAACTCTCAACTGTTCAGTGCTTGAATTTGAATTTAAAGAGAAACATGCTAATAATTTGAAGTTATTATTTTTTTCTTTGCTAAAAGAAAATTTCTATATTTTTAAGGTGTAAACCTCATTGATATACACAGCAGATGTAGCCTTCGTAACATGATTCATAATTATACCTCTAATCATGTAGATAATTCCTACTAGAAAAATACATGTGTATGGTGCACTATAAATGAATACACTCAAAAAAAAAGTGTATGGTGCACTTGATAGCATGTATTATTGGACTAGGTAGTGTTAGCTTCTGGGGACCAACTCTATTTATATGATAAAACAGCTGCTAAAATATTGTTATTAGTCCTTGCCATGGCTGGGATTCTATAGCAATTGATACAAATGAGAATTAAAGTCAAGAAGCCAATCACATGATTGTATTTTTCTTCTCTTAATTTGTAAGAATGTTTTTAATATTTTTATTGTGAAAAATAATACTGATAATTAGCCAATAGGCTATATTGTGTGGGCATTGCCCACCGGAATGCCTAAAAATAAATTCCAAGCAGCTTGAAAATTTTCGGGCAGCCAAAATTTTTTGACATTAGAATCTCTAATTCAAATCATATTTCAGTAGCACCTAAAACCCCAATATTTTCATATCCATTTTTTGTTTACTTTGAATAGATTGAAGCAGCAATTGTAGGGAGATTGGTGCTTTTGATTTGTCTCATTTTTCCTGCAAACTCTGCCCATTTTTTCTGATCAGCAATGTTGACAGCAGGACACGATTTGTGCAGAATCTTGAGGTAAGTCACTTGCCATGGTTTCAGTAAGTTTTATTTTTTGGAATCTGTACATGGTGGATCATTTTTTTGTCATGTTTTATTACATTCTCAAACAATTATGTTGTTATCTATTAAATGAAGGAATTGGTTCTGTGGTTTTATTTTCAATTTAATTTCTCATTCCCCACTTCATAATACATGTCTTAATGTTTGTTGCTTTGATCCAACATTTGCCATTGTTGTGAGCAATGAATTTTGTGAAGTCAATGATTTTGGAATCTGTAATACTGCATTTTAAGTCGACAAATTAGTAGTCAAATTTTTCTATCAATTGACGGAGACCTCAGCATACTTGAATAGCCATCTCATTTTACAGAAGCCAAATGAAGAGGTTAGTCTGCTGTTTCTTCATTGTTTTATCCACTTAAGGAGTTCAATTGGCCTGAAGAATGAAAACAGAGTAGCTAAATTAGGTGAATTTTACTCAACCTTCATTTTTGTCTGTGCAAGTGGGATATGTGATTTGTGGAACAGAGTCTGAGAAACCAGCTTGGCTGGATTCCCTGCTCATAGAAAAATTCTTAGTGGGATGCCCAAATCATGAAGGTGATGAGAATGAGACGAACATATTTTTCTTGGATTGTCTCAGAAGTATCTGTCCACATTATCTCTATGTACACCGTAGTCACTGCCTTTTTCAGGCAATTATCTAAGCTCTGATCTACTTTTAGAACTACTTTGGGCTTTTTTTCTGTAGATTCAAGAGTCTTTCTTGCTGAATAGTTACAAAACATTTTTCTTACTAAATTTTGTATTCACAAAGTATTTAGTTGTTTGGAAGGTTGTTTATATGGGCGTTTTAGTTTGAAAATGAATCTGACAGCTTTATTTGCCTCTTAATTCATGATTTTATGAAAAAAAATCATTCAATTAAGGAATGGTTTTGTATGGCTCTTGAACATTATTGAGGTGGGAATTCTTTGTGCAGATAAGGAGATATGTGTACCATGATGTTATCAGGCTGGATGACACGGAGAAACTGATGGATTACTCATATGTTTAGGAATAACTCAGAACAAATTATGAAAACAGGCCAATACCCATTCGCCAATTACTTAAGATTTGGCCTTTTTATTGCGGACATGAATGCAAAATTCATTTTGGGTATTTGAATTCATGGTTGCTTTTGAAGGGGGAAAATAGGGTCTTTGGTTTAATGGTGTTCATTTGGTGTTTGTAGGCCTACACAACTAACAGTGCGAAGGTAGTGTTCTTAAATCAGAGGCCCTAGTCGAGGCCTTTTAGGAGATCCGGTAATATCTGCAGCACATGTGAAAGGAGCTTGCATGAGCCCTATCTTTTGTGCTCACTTGGTTGTAAGGTGAGACATGTTCAAATAAAAAAAATTAGTAAAATTGTGATGTAACTGGTGTTGCCCACTTGGCTTAATAATTAACTCTTGCACCAAGAAACGAGTGGTGATAAGAAGTCGTTCTTTCAGAAGAAGCCTTTTTGAGGACATGTGTTGCATTCTCAGTTGGGGTTGTCTTAACCTTCAGGTGCGGGTATTCAGATGTGTTGTCAAACCCACTCATTGCTGCCATGTGGGTTAGTCGATCTTACTTAGTCATTGTGTAATTTCATCCTGAATGTGCAACATAATTAGTGCATGAGTTTTTGTACTGTGCTATATATCTCGATCAATCTCAAAACTCAGTGTTGTATCTGTTGCTACCCATTCAATATAACCTCCGAGTCATTTCTTGGAATAGGAAAAGTCTAAAATGTGCAGTCTCATATGTATGGACAACCATTACATGCACTCAGAATGTAGTAATAGTACTGTTGTTCTCATATTTCTGCGACTGTTTTACAAAAGATAATCTTGTTTGCAAGGAAATATCTTGACTTTTGCTACAAATAATTAGTCTTAAGAAAATCAATTTACATTTTGTTGTGATTTCCCCCCTGCCCTTCAATATATTGTCAGAGTATATCCTACTATCAGCGTAACCATTGCACGTCGTTGTGGTGCAACCGCTAGTTATTTTTGTGGCATTTTTAAATAGTGTTAGACAAGAGGAACATCACACTTTGTACAACTTGTATCAAGAGTAAAGAGTTGAAGCAAAAAAGGTTTCATTTAATACACTTGGCATGAAACAATGAGGGTTGCAAAATTATGAACTGTCAAGAGTGCATGAATACTAAGACAATAATACTACAAAATGACGAGGGAAATGGAATCATGTAAGTACAAGCATGCATTAAAAATTCACATTTCCCTAGAATTCTGAATTTTCATTATAAGAATATAGATTTGTAAGTAAACTACTTGAATGAATTTTAAGAATCCAAAAGAATGAGACTAAATTGTGAAACAATGCTTTTCATGCACTATGCTAACAAGTGTGTCAAAGTTTCTATATATAGTGGTGGAAGTGTGCAAGCTATTGTTCTGGAGACAATGTTAGAATTTCTTCCTAAAATGAAAAAACAACTCCATAGTACACTACTCTCTGGAAACCAAACTCATGCTTGTAGGTGATTATGTTCTCTAATTATGAATTCAAATTTATGATCACCTTATTAATCCATTTAAATCATAGAATAATTGTATAAACAGAAAAAAATAGAGCTGCTAATAAACTAAAATAGGTGGCCAGGAAAGTGATCTTTCCCAATTATCCACAATTAGAAATGTATACAATAACCATACTATGTATTTGAAGTAGAAATTTGCACCATAACAAATCTATACCACGAACTTTCCAAGGAACTCAAAAGCAATGTTCCATTTCTTGAATACAAAGTCACACACATATAAAAAAAACATAAAATGCAACTTCAACTTATTATAGTCTATATATTTCATGCTAATCTTGCATATCATACAACCTATACTAACTATAAAGTTGCAGAGAATATTATCATTTGCAGTTGCAAGAGTCACATGTGCAGTTGGAGCCATACTTGCAATCATTCTCTCCTACAACTATCACACCATCCACATACCTAGATTATCAAAGCAACAACAAAACCAATTTATGCCAATCTAAATGAATTAGACAACTCTAGCAATTCCATTTGGATGAATGGCTTACCCCATGTCTGAGGTAGAACTGCCAAACCCAATTGCCTTTGAAACTAACCTCTTCCCATATCTGAGATCATGATACATGCTACATCTACACCACAAAATATTACAAAAACCTTCTATAAAATAATGTATTTCCATCTATGAACTGAATTGTTAAAGAACTCCTTTGTGTTTATGCTGAATTTTAACCTCTATTAAGACCAAAAAAGACACCAACTATAGAATAGAAAAGCTATGTATTGAATCCCCTTAAAGTAAGTCAGAAGTAGAAGTAAACATATATGACTAAACTCCTTATGCCTTGCATCCACTGCCACACTTGTAATTTGTCCCACACCCACAGTTTCCTCCACAACAAGACATGCTTGTCATTTTTGCAGAAAAACTAATAAAAACTATTCTTAAGAGAAATAAGTAGAAAATATGCAAATAGAAGAAGAATATTTACCCACCATTTATATAGCAGATAGAGAACTGAGAACATCATACTTACATAATATAGGTTGTAAAGTCACTATCTTTGCACTGTGTACCTAACAATAGTTGTTTCCTCAATATTGACCCATTTATCTCATTTTTTTTTACCATAATGATTACTAGATCTCCCATGGAATGTTACAACAATGAATAAACTGAACCTACTTACAAGAATGAGCTACTGCCATTGTACAAAATAAGTAATTTGTTAGATAGGATTATACATTGGCTATTTTGTACAATGATGGTACATCATCACTCTCTTTAGCATGTTCAAATTACTCACCACTGCATCATTTATTAGGAAATCCAACTAATTATAGATGAAATATGATAGCACCTTCATAAGCAAGCAAGCATACATGGTGTTAGGCTCTTACTCAATGATTTGAAACCTAATGGAACTACCTTTCCATGCATAGCTACAAAATGTGCAAGCGTTATCATGCCACACACCCAACTTAGATCCATTTGCCCCTTGTAGAAAAAGAGACAAAACATTATCCAAGCGTGCTTAATACTTTTCCCTCTTAGCTTTCATTAGAGAGGCTTTGGAAAATTATTGTTGAAAAAAGAAAACACCCAACAAATTAGCCATGGGTCAACAACGGTAGCGATAAATTCCTATTTTTTTTGTAGTAAAACATATGTAAAATCCAAAACTTTGGCTTAGCAATTTATTATGTCCCTCGCATAGTTCCCAAAGCACCAATTAATATGTCAGCTGCCTAGCCAATTCAACTATGTTAGTTTCAATCAATGCTTTCATAACACTTTCCTTTATCTAATGTTAACCATTGAATGTATTCTATTTTTGATATTAGAATGGAAAAATCTAGTGAGGAATCTTCATGTATACCAGATGTTTTCATTAATGGATCAATATTTCATATTTCTAATTAATGAATCTTCATGAATATTGCATATTTTTGTTAAGCAATAGACATTGCATAATTTTAAGGAAAAAAAAATAATTTGGCATGTTTTTCTAAGTAGAGAATGATGTGACCTAGTTATTAGAATCCCTTGAAAACTCACCTATCCAGGAAGCTTAGATTTGAGTAATTTCATGTTAAGTGGAGAAGTGGCTTTAAAGAACACTGGTCAAGGCGAAGAGTGAACAACTTCGAGTCCACATGACTACTCTTGAAACCATTAAGCCTAGTTACATAAATCATGCACATAAAGTCTCAATTAACAGAGCAATTGTGCCAACCTTGAGTTTCTATAAATTTAGTTTCTAATTCCCCTTGGTTAATTAAAAATGTTAAATACCTTTTCCTATGGATCTATCCCTTATGTGAGTTGTTAAATAATTAAAAAAGAATGATATCAAGAAATATGGAGGTTGTTTACATATAGAACAACAATAATTTGTGGAAATGGCTTTAGAAACTTTCAAACAAACACTTAGAATAGCATTCTCCAACATTCTTCTTTTTTGGGTTAACATTGTAGCATATATATGACACCTACAAATCAAAGTAATGACTTTGACCATTTGAATTATGGACTGGTGATTAATAGCTAGACTCTACATGTTCCTATCTAACATCTGAGTTTGTGGTTGTAGCTTCCTTGAAGAAAGTAAATTCTTGGGAATTTGATGAAAAATTACTTGTGCAATCTCTTTACAATGTAAATCTAAAAGCCAAACCTATGCATTATCCAGAACATTAATCAATCACTAACTTCCATCAGTAGTTATTAAATATTTTGTACAATTTGTGTAGGTTAAATCTAAAAGCCAAACTAGTGCATTATCCAAAACATTAATCAATCATTAACTTCCATCACTAGTTATTAAATATTTTGCATAGTTTAAACATTGAAAACATTAAAAAAATAAAACATTGGTATAGGTCTATATTTTCCCTCTTGCCCTCTTTCCCATTGGGTAGTCTTTTGATAGGTTTTGTAGGAAAATGAAAACTCCAGGAAAATATGCATTGCCCAATAACAAGCCAAATAATATATAATGTTAAGCAGTGGAAAAGTTGAAAAAATCAAACTTTAGTATGTCTATATTTTCCCTCCTACACGCTTACCAAGGTAACACTAATACCCTTGTATTGAGGCACAAGTAGGTTATCATGAATTATTTGTAATGTTTTGATTCATGAATATTTTTCTTGCATGGTTTTTGAGCCTTACAGGACATTAGACAAATTCAATATTTTTTCCTCACCCAATTTCTAATCGGGGATAATATTATTGCATTGTTTCTAGTGATAGCTATTGGGAAAAATGATAAAATGAAAGCAATAGTTAATCCTACTTTATTTCTTCATCTCATGCACTTGCAATCTACCAATACTAAAAAGGCTATTTGTAATGTTTCAACCCGTTTTTATTTTCTTTGTGCAATTTATGAGCCTTGCACAACATGTGAATTATTTCAATCAATGTCTCAAATAAATGTCATGTCATGGAATGCAATAATTGTACGATATGCTCAAAAACCATGCAATAAAAATATTCAAAAATGAAAACATTACAAATAGTTCAATTTTTTATTATTGGAAATTTTGAAAAGTATGGGATGAATTAGATGAAGTGGGATGCACCATGCTTGTGGAGTTGTAGCATGAGGTGGCTTTTCAACTACTATAGTTCTACAAAATAAAGTACTATGTCAGTTAGATTTATATTGTCCAATAAAAAATTAGAAAATATTCAATGGTCACATACAACAACATTAGCATTAACACCACTAGTTATTATGAGATTTTGTAAACATGAATATATAACAGATTACGTGCTTCAAAATGCATCACAATTCATGAGAAAACTTGCAATTGACAACTCTAATCTTGCTCCACCAATGAATTGAAACCCTATAACTATAATCGAGAACTCTAATCTTGCACCACAATCGAAATGAAACCATTTAACTATAATCCAAAACTCTAATCATGCACCACCATTGAATTGAAACCTTGTAATTATGGACCCATTAGATATTAAATTTTTTGGGATAGAATAAAACATGAATACAAGGGATGTAACTTTAAGATAGCTACATACCTTACATGAAAATAAGCACAAGGGATCTATCATCCACTCCATTATTATCTACAAAAAATAATTCCATTATTAGCTAGAAAAAATATGCATTCTGTAAGATAAGATTTGCATCTTGTAATATTCATCCACATTCCTAGAATGTAAAAACTGAAAAATAGCTAGATAGCTTATTTGAATCACAATCTAAGAGAAATCTCGCAATTGAGAACTATAATCATGCAACGCTATTGAATTGGAACCACGTAACCAGGCGTGGAATTTGACTGTCACCCCTACTTGTCATATGAAAATTTTATGACAGTTTGGTCATTTAAATGCCTATAAAAAATTGTTTAATTTATGAATTTT
The DNA here is from genome assembly GCA_007258455.2 of Sequoia sempervirens. NCBI lineage: Eukaryota > Viridiplantae > Streptophyta > Pinopsida > Cupressales > Cupressaceae > Sequoia > Sequoia sempervirens. The sequence goes on along the minus strand of VDFB02271358.1, from coordinate 1,068,605,924 downwards.
TATATAAAATATTTTATACATGCAATATCTTGAAAAATCAAAAAACAATGATAATTATTAGTAATAAATATAAAAATCCATTTTTATAATTAACAATTAACAATTAACAAAAGTTTCTTTTATAATAAAAATTATAAATTGATATATATTATAAATTAAAATACTATATTATATTTTGTTTATAATATTTTTTTAAAAAACGGTCAAATAGACCATCAAATTCTAGGCCTGCATGCAACTATGAACACATTAGAGGTTAGAAATCTTGGGATGCAACAGAACCTGAAGACAAGGGATGCAACCGAAAAATAGCTACATATCTTTGATGAAAATAAGGGCAATGGATCTATCTGACACTCAATCCAGTCCATTATTAATGGCAAAAAACTATGCATTTTGTAAGATAAGATTTGCATCTTGTAATATTCATCCACATTCTCGCATTTTGCTTGCCTTTGCCAAAATGACAATATTTCAAATAGGATATGGACATCTGTCAAAGGATAAACAAACAAGAGTTTTTCGGATGTCACAGTCACCCATTAGAGAATAGAAATATGGGGATGGAATAGAGTCTGAAGAGAAGGGATGCAACCGGAAAATAGCAACCTAGCTTACACGAAAATAAGTGCAAGGGATCTATCTGACAATCAATCCAGTCCATTATTAACTGCAAAAAAATAACTCCATTGTTAACTGCTTAAAATAACTCTGTTATTAACTACAAAAATTATGCATTCTGTAAGACAAGATTCGCATCTTGTAATATTCATCCACATTGAGTGGTAGGAGTTCACCATCTATTTTTGTCATATTTGGTAGATATCAATAATCATTTTAGTCGTCCACCATTTTGGTTGCCTTTGATAAAATGCTTTGATAGACATGCATGAAAAATGTGGTAGCATAGACAAAGCAGTGAACTGTATGGAAAAATGCCTCAAAGAAATGTGGTCTATTTTTTTTTGAGTAAAACATATCGAAAATCCAAATCTTTGGGTTAGCAATGCATTATCTCCTTTGCGCGGTTCCCGAAGCACCAACTAATATGCTGGTTGCTGAGCTGAAAGCATTAGTCTCCTGCCTATAAAGGCAGGGACTAATAATAGAATGTATAAAACTGAAACATTTAATATTTTACCTGGAACGGACAGTTTCCATCTTTATTAAAAGAGTTGTATTTAATCTTTTTATACGAATTTCTTATATTTCATGCTTCTCGTGATGGGCAATTAGTGTCTTGTGTTCAAGATGGTGGTCACTTGATGGATGTTTCAGGTTTCCTTGTTGAGCTTGCAAACACTAAGGGGTTAGTTGAAGCTGCCTCATATTCCATCCCTAATAGTTACTTTAGTTTTTTGAAGTGTCTTATGTTTTTTTTAATGTAAAAAATAAATGGGAGAACACTAGCATTAGGTTTCTTATTCACCATGCATATCTTAAGGTGTAATCCAACTTAATTATTTATACCTTATTAGTTGCATTTCAAAAGAATTTGTGGAGTGAGGAAAATAGGATATCTATTTGAGGATTAAGACATAGGTAATTATTTTACTATTCAATGTTAACTAGTAATATTATTATAATGAGGCATGAATGAATGTGTTATATAGAAGACTTAGATAATCTTATATTATTAATGGCTATAAGATACAATTAGTGCTTCATGAAGGAGTCCTTTGGAGTAACATATACCAACTGGAGTAATGGAAGTAACATATTCTTGTCAAGGATATATAATCTATTTTTGGAAAACATTATATCAAAATTTTCAAAATTCATATTGTGGTATTTGAGGACCTCATTGAGGCACATGGTGCTACTTTTTGGTTATTTTTTTGGTTTAGCTTTATATGTTGATGGATTGATATATAGGTATCATACATTGTTTCTTGTAGGGATATTCTTTTTTTTCATCCAAGATTGGAAAGTGATGATCTCTCCTTTATTTTAATAGAGAACTAGACTCTAAGAATGCATTATAACCATTGATTGTTCCTAAATAATATATTTGGTGATGAGTTTTTAAAAGGTTTATCAAATCATATATGAATTTCACTCTTATTCTTCTCATTTCTTTTATTCAAATTTCTTATATTTCATGCTTCTCATGATGGACAGTTAGAGTCTTGTGCTTAGGATGGTAGTCACGTGATGGATGTTTCAAGTTTCCTTGTTGAGCTTGCAAACACTAAGGGGTTAGTTGAAGCTGCCTCATATTCTATCCCTAATAGTTAGTTCATTTTTTTGAAGTGTCTTATGTTTTTTTAATGTAAATAATAAATGGAAGAACACTAGGATTAGGTTTCTTATTCACCATGCATATCTTAATGTCTAATCCAACTTAATTATTTATACCTCATTAGTTGCATTTCAAAAGAGTCTGTGGAGTAAGGAAAATTGGATGTCTATTTGAGGATTTGGATATATGTAATAATTTTACTATTCAATGGTAACTAGTAATATTATTGTAATGAGGCATGAATGAATGCATTTTATAGAAGACTTAGAGAATCTTCTATTATTAATGGCTATATGATACTGAAGTGATTTTTGTAAAAATTAGTCAATTTCCTCATTATTCCATCGGTCTTGTTTGTATCTTATCTCATCTCATCTAGTTTCATCAATTGATCAAAATAAAAATCATTTAATCTTAATCACCCATTTCGCATTCAACTTTCTATAAATTATTCCTGTCACTATCATTTTAATGATCCAGTTTATCTAGAGAATATAGGTTGACATGTTATTGAGAAAAAAATGATATTTTGCTAGTCATAGGGTAATATTTGTATACTCGACTGAGGGAAAAAATATTCACAGCAAAATAGAGAAGGATAATGGAGGTCATTCAATGGAAACGCGAAGATTAGGGTGAGATTGTTCTTTTTTATTTCCTTTCATGCACTTCTTTGTTCTCCATTATTAGATTAGGAATTTCGGGTTTATTTATTGTGCTTAATAATCTTAATCCTATTTTTTCCTAATCACACGACCTTTAATGTTTATACTTGGGTTGACACATAATACATTGGGACCCAACATGTTTTACATAGTTATGAAGTTGTATGTGTTCCAATGTTGGTAATGGAGACACAATAAGTGATTCTATCATTAAATAACCACAAGATTGCATGGGGGTCAGGTTTGGTATCTCGGATTATGATTCAAATAATGATACTTATATTCCAAGCTATAGGTGGTTGTTTACATGAAGAAAATATGGAAATGCTCACTTTGAATGAGGAGAATACTGATTTACTTAATAATAGAAAATGTGTTGATACTTGTCAAAATTCAGAACCATGTGTGAATCCCTCATGTGATGAAATTTTGATGTTCATATTGATACAAAGGAGGACAATATTAACTGTGATGTCCATGGTAAGGGTGATCAGAAAGCTTTGACATTGGGCTGTATTGTGAATTTTTCAAGCCCTCTCTTGAAGCATTCCAAAAGAAGTTTATTGATGAAATTTGTGACCACAATGATGGACATAAGGATGTTTGTAAAAGTGAACTCCTTCATCCTATTGGTCATGGTAACCATGAGAAATGGACCCATGGGATAAAGTCACAACATTATTTATTTTTTCTCTGTTGTTTGAAAAGCTATATGGTACTAAAAAGTAAACTCTTTTATAGAGGATAACATTATTCAATTTTCTTGGTAATGTGGATGCATTATTTTGAATCGATGGGGAATTCATTTTAAAGTGGATGCAATTCAAACCGCATAAGTAAATCAGATGCAAAGAACTCTCTGTTGACAATTCCACTTGGAAATTGGGATTATTTCCTAGCTTTGCGCAGCAAGAGGAAGGCTTCAAGGAACAAAGAAATACATCTTGAGAGGGATCGTGGGGCCATGTAGTGTGTCGAAACAGAGCAGGGGGAACAATCAAAACTGCATAATGTGACTTTGTTGTAAAGAATTATCATGTTGACTTTCACTAGAAAATTGCAATTACTTTGCAGTTTTTCAGATGAGAAGAGGATTTCAAAGAACCAGCCACAACACCAGCTGAACAAGATCGATTTGCAATTGCAAATGAAGTTTTAACAGAGGCATAAGAAGCAACTTCAGGAAACACCTCTGTTCATATGTTGGTGTCTAAAAAAACCTAGCACAACGTGCTCAATCTAGTGCATAGGGCATTCTGCGCTTGTAGTGAAAATGTAGCAAAGTTGTTTGGGGAAATTCTTTCTTGGCACTGAAACCCAATTTATATATAACTTGAAGACATTACGAATTGAACGGTAGCTTGATTGTAGAAGAGAATTACTATGGTGTCGTCAAACCACTAGTTACATTTTTCCAGGCTTTGCAAAGTTTTCCATGAAGCCGTGATGGGAAACATTCTTATCTCAATGCTAGGTTTGAGGTAGAGCAGTGGCGCGACTATGAGTGCCCATTGAATGCTGGGAAGCAATTGTTGGTGCTGCCATTGTAAAGGAGGAGTTGCAGAGGATTTAGGGCAAGAAAAAGATCAATGGCAAGAAGAAAATGGAGGACGTGGCCAAAACCTGACCCCATCCCGCTGAACCAGTGGGACTGAGGATGACGACAGAAGAGGAGTCATGGGATATGTAGGGTAAGTAAAAGGTCGGCCTAAATATATGTTTTAAAGTTACCCGATGAAACATGTATTAAAGACATTTGCTAATAAAAAAATCAAATCAAAGATTTCCTGTGGGGCTGCTAAATGCAAAATGGTGAGGATGGAAATGGGTAAAATAGTTTTTCTTTGGAAAATATTAAAGGTCCCCACCATTTAAAATCTATTTTCTTTTTTTAATGTAATGAGCAAATATAAAGGAAGTGGGTGAATTTTTACCCACGGAAAATGTTGAAGGGAAAATATTTTTAATGGAATATTTAAAATATTATGGGCACAGTGAAAGCTGAAAAGGGGTTAAATTGCTCCATTATAAATGTTAGTATTTTATTTGCTGGAGGTGAAACGGGAAAGTGCAGCCAAGCAAAAACGAGCCGAGGTAAAAGGCTTTTACAGAGGAACAAAGCATTTGCAGCCTAGGTAAATCAAGGTGAAGGTTTTTCACGAGGGGTAATTTTCTGTTACAAAATCAAGTGAATACGAACAAAATACAAAGCAGAAGTGCAGAAAATTGGTGGAAAAAGAGAAGTGGTTTTTTCTGAAGCAGATGATTTTAATTGCAAGGGTAAAAGGAGGAGAGAACAGAGAAGATTTTTTGAGTTTCTTATTGTTGATCAATAGAGGATAAAGCTGCCTTGTGCCTTTGATGTATAGATTTTATGGTTTCTTTTGTTTCTTCTTATTCTCATTCCTTCCCATTTGTAAATGGTTCTAAGCTTTTGTATGGGGTTGAGGAGATAAAAAAATGTTGAATCTGAGTCACAGACAGATTATGTGATTGTAATTTTTTGATTTCATGAGTAAATATCAATCATTTTTTACAAACAGAGCATGACTGCCATCAAATTGTCTCTAGATTTGTATACTTTAAATCATATGAATTTAATATACAAAGTATTTTTGAAGTTTTCATCTTAATTTCCCTGAGATCATGTTGTTTGTAAGAAGAATTTTGATGACAACAAGTGTGGATTTGTTACTACAAGGCATTAGAATTTTTGAATCCACTGGTTGAAGTTTATTTGCTAACGAGATTTTCTTTATGATTCTATGGCCCAGAATTAGGCACTAATCTATCATTCAACTAAATGCATTTTTAGAAGCAACTCATTAATTCAAAATCATTTTAATTTATGTTGTTAGGTTTAGGTTTTGTGTAGGATTCTGCTTCCCAATTGCTGAGTGAGTGTTGAGATACCAAAAATATAGCTAGATTTGAAGTTGTCAAGACTTTCCTTGTTATACTTTAATTGGGAATTATCTCTTATAAAATGCAATGTCTATGCATAATTGAAATAAAGTCTTTAGGAATTCTGAAGGGAGACCCACCTTGGACTTGTAGAGCTAGAGATGTAGGATATTTTAGTCTTTGACTTAGTCTTGTTCGTTGGCCAAATCCATCTGTGAGTTTAAGCATTAGAAAGTGGCTATTTTTTAGGACTCATTAGATCTATTGATTTGGGAAATCAACACATCCTATCAACAATAAATCTTATATAATTGCAAGATTCAAACTCATTTTCCCAACAGGATGGTCTATAAATAAGACAAATTGGAAAAATCAATTTATTTACCGATCATACACTATGATGAAGAAAATATCCATGAATGCCCCACTAAATATGAAATAAAATTCGATCTAAAATACAAATGGAATGGATTTACTATTTCCCCATAGTAATCAACTCCTACATGAATTGGGGAAAATAAGTTTTCCCTCTAAATAATGAATGATATGAACATATGCTTCAAGAATAATAAGTCACTAAATACAATGTTCAACTGTATTTTGTCTAAAAATGGTGGTAAATAAAAAATATACTACTTGGAAGTTAAACAAGAATATTTTTATCTTCTTCGTATACTACTATTTGGAAACTGATCTTTACATGTTCAAGGTCTCCAAAAAATCCTAGTAGTAATACAATTTCTATTGACCATTCCAAATGAATTATGGAGGAAACTTAAGAAAAATAGGAGCAACATACCATAGATATCTATTACAATTGACCCAGAATAGTATGGCAGCCTTAACCACATATTTAGAACTTAGCCTCCCACCATTACAAATAGAAATAAATTACTTTACATTTTGCTTAAGATTTTTTGAATTATATTGGTGGTTCCTTTAGCAATAAATACAAAAAAAATTGTAAGGAATTTAATTTTTCCCACCCAATTTTTGATTAAGTGTAGTCATTTTTATATTTCTTTCATAAAAAATTATAAATTTCCCTAACCAAAATATTTAGTTGCCATTTTTTTATTTTTTTGCAATCACTAATATTCACGTTTTAGAATCTTAAAAAATAAAAACCATTAAGAACTTAGTTAGTTTTCTCCTTTAGCTAATGTATTAATCTAAGCAACAAATTAACAAATACAGTATTAAACTAATCGTCCCTTCAATAAGACCCTTCAACTTGTGTTGAGAGAAAATTAGATAGCATAAGACCAACAAATCTATAGGTGTATGATTTCCCCATCCTAACCATCTTATATTCAAATGAGTGTCAAAGAAGAAAGTAACAATATTTTTGAGAACCATGAGCCAAAACATGGAGCCCATTTTGTGATCTCAAATTACTCTTCCCAATTCCAATGGCCCCTCATGATGAGTGAGCCTACTAGGAATAGTATGTAACTTTTTGTCATACTTTCCACCAATCAAACATAGAACTACATTTTGAACAATTCAATCCTAATACAAGATGCTCTTACCCACCATTCTTATGGATCATAAATTAGTTAAAAAAAATCTTAGATATCCTTCGAAATCCATTTTGTAAGCCCTTCTTATGTACTCTTACATGTGATGGATTCTCTTATACATCTTACAAGGTCAAAGATACTCTTTTAATTTTTAAATGATTTAGATGCTCTTGCACACATCATAATAAAATATCTAATTCATATAATGTGCCATTAAAAGAATCTTGAATTTCTTTCTAAATGAAAATACATTTTCCATATGAACCCATATTTAGAACATAAATTACAATAATATATAAATACAATATTTTACTAGTAGAACAGCTAATACATCAAGTGTCCTTTTGATAGTATTTTTTTCCAAATCATATTATAGGAAAAAATTATAAAAAAATATTAGCCCTCTCACTCACATACTATTTTCTATACAATCCCAACCCTGACGATGCACCTTTGACCATACTTATTAATTAATTGAAAAACATAATACAATAAATTTTTAATTTACAATTAATTAAAAAATACCGTCGAATATGCAATTTGGGGCTGGATAGACGTTTCCCATTGATAAAGCCTAATCCCATGCACCTTTGACCATATTTATTAATCAATAGAAAAGCATAATACAATGATTTTTTTTATTTTCAATTAATTTAAAAATAAGTCAAATATGCAATTTGGGGCTTTCCCATCGATAAGGCCTAATAACACATGATTTGATATTTTACACAAATTGTGCCCGTCGGTTTGGTTCACCTTTATAAAATGAATGGTGATATAAAGTTTTGCCCTATAAAGAAATAATAGTATGTATAAAACTGAAACGTTTAATATTTTACCTGGAACGAACGGGGTCCATCTTTATCAAAAGAGTTGTATTTAATCTTTTGTCAACGGAAGAAAGCTAAACCTTCCCTCAAGTTCAGCAGATAAAGCAGGGTATGCATTAAAGCCTTCATGTGATGTGCTGTACAAACTTGCCCGCAGTCAACGAACTTTTTGTCTATAAATTTGGATCAAACAATGCTGAAGGGATGCTCGCAGTTGGAGATTTAGAAGAGTTAAGTTGTGCGAAAGGGAAACGAAATTCAGGAAGAATGAGTAAAGTCCCTAATAACGTCAAGAAGGACGGACCGAAGCAAAATAGGGATAAGAAACCCCCTGAGAACGTCAAGAATGTTGAACCGAAGCAAAATGATAAGGAACAGACGCAAAAGAAAAAGGAGGTTAAAGGACAAAACGCCTCAAAAGTAAGGAAGACTGCACCGAAGCAAAATGATAAAAGGTAAAGAAGTCTGTGAGAAATTCAAGAAGCATTAAGCGAAGCAAAAGAAGCACTAATCTCATTTCACCATTTTGCAGGTGAGTCATCTGTTCCAAAGGGCAATGATAAAGTGCACGGGACGAGGAATAAGCTCGCTCATAACAAATGATAGCTGAAATCACTGAAATCACTGCTGACCGTGTTCTAAATTAATAGCCATCACCTATCGCAGATGCATCTTGTCCTTCATCAGCCTCATCAGCGATGTAAACATCCTCATGATGAAATCTCAGCCATTAGATGTGTGGCCCATCTTTGATCATGTTCATCTTTCAATCGTGTATCACTATTTGAAACTTTGGATCTTGGCTCCTATAAATGATATGAAATGTACTAAAGAAATCAGATTTAGACACATACACCTACATGAAAATCAATGGTACAAAAGATATCGCATATAAGATCTTATCATATTAGCAAAAGAAACCTTTCAGATAATCTCATTGCTCATTGTGGTTTTGAAACTTAAGCTCAAGAATGAATCTTGACGATAGATAAAATATAGAAACATTAGGCCATCACTCATCGCTAATTCTCCTTATATAGTTTTCAAGAAATTTGTGATGAGAGGATTTATATAGTGACAATGTGTATCGCGTATCACAGATATAGAACTTTAGCACTTAACATATCTGTGATATGCGATAGAAAGGAATTCCATCATATCGCTTGTCATTGATCTTAAATTTATCATTTTATGACCATCCGCGATGAGCGATAAGAACATAAGCCCGAAGGACATTGATTATCACTATTACAATGCTCAAGGCTCAAAATCCATTAGCGATAAGTGATTCATTAACAATACATGGAACATCACTCATCACTAATTGTTCTAAGAGCTTCAAAAGCTATTCACGATGAGAAAGGACAAAGAAATGTCGCTCATCGCTTGTTGTTGATTTAGGACATACAATTTTAAAGAGATCAGTGATGAGTGATAATGTAAGATGGTTGTCAGGACTTAAGTGGAAACTTTAAAACTATACACTTAAGTTGTTCTGAGGAGGGGACCCTCTAGGATGATGTGAGGGAAGGGGCTCAAAAACTTCTAATTCATGAAATGAAAAGGATGTAAAGGCCAAAAAGGGTCCCTCTACCTAACCTTATAAAAATTATGATACTCAGACCTAGACTTGAGGGACCGGTTACCTGATGATAGTGAATGACATGAGATGTTTTTAAGTGACTGGCAATAGGTGATAAAATGTTAACAACCAAATAGAACGTTACAGGCATTTATAGTGAATAAAACCCTAAATCCTCATATATCAGCCCTACATCCAAATGTGACAAAAGTTTGAGATGGAACAAGAATTATTTTTGGATTGGTCTTAGCATTAAAAAGAGGCTATTCTTTAGGACTCATTGGATCTGTTGATTTGGGAAATCAACACATCCTACCAGTAATAAACCTTATATAATTGTAAGGTTGAGACACATTTTCCCAATAGGATGGTTTGTGAATAAGAAAATTTGGGAAACTTTATTTATTTATTGATCATACTCTATGATGAAGAAAATATCCATGAAATTCCCACTAAATAGGAAATAAAATTTGATATAAAATACAAATGGAATGGATTTACTATTTCCCCATAGTAATCAACTCCTACATGAATTAGGAATAAAATTTCCCTCTAAATAATGAATGATATGAATGTATGCTTCAAGAATAATAAGTCTCTAAATACAATGTTCAACTATATTTTGTCTAAACAAAGTGGTAAAAAAAAATACTACTTGGATGTGAAACAAGAATAAAAAAAAGGAATTTCAAATATCACTACTATCTTATTCTCATTACTCTTAGAACTCCATTCCATTTGATCAATATTTTATCTTCTTCATATACTACTATTTGGAAATTGATCTTTACATGTTCAAGATCTCCCAATAATCCTAGTAGTAATAGGGTTTCTATTGACCATTCCAAATGAATTATGGAGGAAATTTAAGAAAAATAAGAGGAACATACCAAAGATATTCTATTACAGTTGACCCAGAATAGTATGGTAGCCTCAACCACATATTTAGAACTTATCCTCCCACCATTACACATGGAAATAAATTACTTTTCATTTTTCTTAAGTTTTTTTGAATTATATTGGTGGTGCCTTTAGCAATAAATACAAAAGCACTTGTAAGAAATTTAATTTTTCCCTCACCAAATTTTTGATTAAGTGTAATCATTTTTATGTTTCTTTGATAAAAAAATTTATAAATTTCCCTAACCAAAATATTTAGTTGCCATTTTTAGTTTTTTGCAATCACTAATATTCACATTTTAGAATCTTAAAAAAAGAAAAACAATTAAGAACTTGTTTAATTTTCTCCTTTAGCTAATGTATTAGTCTAAGCACCAAAATAACAAATACAGTATTAAACTAATAGTCCCTTCAATAAGGCCCTTCAACTTGTGTTGAGAGAAAATTATATAGCATAAGACCAACAAATCTATAGGTGTATGATTTCTCCATCCTACCCATCTTATATACAAATGAATGTCAAATAAGAAAGTAACATTATTTTCCAAAACTATCCGCCAAAACATGGAGCCCATTTTGTGAGCTCAAACTACTCTTCCCAATCCCAACATGGCCTGTCATGATGAGCCTACTAGGAATAGTATGTAACTTTTAATGTCATACTTTCCACCCATCAAACATAGAACTACATTTTGAACTATTTAATCATATTAAAGATGCTCCTACCCACCATTCTTATGGATCATAAATTACTCAAAAAAAATCTTACATATCCTTTGAAATCCATTTTGTAACCCCTTCTTATGTACTCTTACATGTCGTGGATTCTCTTATATATCTTACAAGATCAAAGATACTCTTTTAATTTTTAAATGATTTAGATGCTCTTGCACACATCATAATAAAATATCTAATTCATATAATGTGCCATTAAAAGAATCTTGAATTTCTTTCTAAATGAAAATACATTTTCCATATGAACCTAGATTTAGAACATAAATTACAATAATATATAAATACAATATTTTACTAATAAAACACCTAATACATCAAGTGTTCTTTCGATACTAATTTTTTTCCAAACCATATTATATGAAAAACTTATCACAAAAAAATATTAGCCCTCTCACTCACATACTATTTTCTATACAATCCCAACCCTGACGATGCACCTTTGACCATACTTATTAATTAATTGAAAAACATAATACAATAGATTTTTAATTTACAATTAATTAAAAAATACCGTCGAATATGCAATTTGGGGCTGGATAGACGTTTCCCATTCATAAAGCCTAATCCCATGCACCTTTGACCATATTTATTAATCAATAGAAAAGCATAATACAATGATTTTTTTTATTTTCAATTAATTTAAAAATAAGTCAAATATGCAATTTGGGGCTTTCCCATCGATAAGGCCTAATAACACATGATATGATATTTTACACAAATTGTGCCCGTCGGTTTGGTTCACCTTTATAAAATGAATGGTGATATAAAGTTTTGCCCTATAAAGAAATAATAGTATGTATAAAACTGAAACGTTTAATATTTTACCTGGAACGAACGGGGTCCATCTTTATCAAAAGAGTTGTATTTAATCTTTTGTCAACGGAAGAAAGCTAAACCTTCCCTCAAGTTCAGCAGATAAAGCAGGGTATGCATTAAAGCCTTCATGTGATGTGCTGTACAAACTTGCCCGCAGTCAACGAACTTTTTGTCTATAAATTTGGATCAAACAATGCTGAAGGGATGCTCGCAGTTGGAGATTTAGAAGAGTTAAGTTGTGCGAAAGGGAAACGAAATTCAGGAAGAATGAGTAAAGTCCCTAATAACGTCAAGAAGGACGGACCGAAGCAAAATAGGGATAAGAAACCCCCTGAGAACGTCAAGAATGTTGAACCGAAGCAAAATGATAAGGAACAGACGCAAAAGAAAAAGGAGGTTAAAGGACAAAACGCCTCAAAAGTAAGGAAGACTGCACCGAAGCAAAATGATAAAAGGTAAAGAAGTCTGTGAGAAATTCAAGAAGCATTAAGCGAAGCAAAAGAAGCACTAATCTCATTTCACCATTTTGCAGGTGAGTCATCTGTTCCAAAGGGCAATGATAAAGTGCACGGGACGAGGAATAAGCCCGCTCATAACAAATGATAGCTGAAATCACTAAAATCACTGCTGACCGTGTTCTAAATTAGCGGTTAAATTTTGTAATAATGTTGTCTTCAGTGATTTTGTGTTTAATATAGTTAGTTATCTAGTTATGTTAGTTTTGTTTTATGTCTGTTGCCATGTGGTTTGGATAGTTACATTATGGAAAGACTTTACAAAAGTCGTATTGTAATGCTTTTAATTTCATTGTTGAATGATTAGTATCTCAAAAATTTAGTACTATGAGTATTACGTCTGTTATTCCAATTGTTGAGTTTGTTTTTCCAACTGTTGTGTTGATTTTAGGATACATATTTGGTGTTCTTAAGGCGGATATGGACTTTAATGTTTATACTTGGGTTAAATCATAATATGATCATTATACAATGGTTTCTATTTGATCATTATATGAATTTCTTATATTTCAAGCTTCTCATGATGGACAATTAGACTCTTGTCTTCAAGATGGTGGTCACTTGATGGATGTTTCAGGTTTCCTTATTGAGCTTGGAAACACTAAGAGGTTAGTTGAAACTGCTTCATATTCTATCTCTATTAAATTTAGCTCATTTTTCAAAGTGTATTATGTATTTTTAATGTAAATAAAAAATGGGAGAACACTAGGATTAGGTTTCTTATTAACAATGCATATCTTAAGGTCTAATCCAACTTAATTATTTATATCTCATTAGTTGCATTTCAAAAGAGTTTGTGGAGTGAGGAAAATACGATGTCTATTTGAGGATTGGGATATATGTAATTATTTTACTATTCAATGGTAGCTAGTAAGATTATTGTAATGAGGCATGAATGAATGTATTATATAGAAGACTTAGAGCATCTTCTATTATTAATGGCTATAAGATAGAATTAGTGCTTCATGAAGGAGTCCTTTGGAGTAACATATACCAACTAGAGTGATGGAAGTAATATATTCTTATCAAGGATGTATAATCTATTTATGGAGAACATTATATCAAAGTTTCAAAAATTTGTACCATGGTATTTGAGGACATTATTGAGGCACATGTTGTTACTTTTTGGTAATTTTTTAGGTTTAGTTTTATATGCTAATGGATTACAGAATCCATCAAAATTGTTAGAGCAAAGTTCGTTGCCATTATTAGTCCTCAAAAATTTCATTTTCTTTCTAGTCTATTATTCATCCACCCTCTTTCGTTCTCAAGGAATATAATTTATTCCTCAAGAAAATATTGTGCACTAAATATTTTGCTTGATACATCTCACCGAGTTTCTTCCATAGTTTCTATTCGGAAGTCTCTTCATGGACGTTGATTAAAATAGAGTTTACCAAGCACAATCTAATTAGACCCTTTTCTTTACAGTTCATAACATCATATTGAGCAGCCTGAGTAGGATATAAAGGCCTTGAACATTCTCATCAACAACATCTCATAGATATCGATCTATGAACAAATCCTCCATCCTTAGCTTCCACATCTCAAAATTATTTCAAAAAAAAAATTCCACCTCTATTCTCCCTGATGAACTTTCTATCTGAATATTCCTGCAACAAGATCAAAAAGTGTCTTTTGCACAAGCTCCCACTCAAACCGGGATTAGTTCAAAAAACTTGATAACCCACAACTGAAACCAAAGGTTATCAAGCTTTGATACCACTTCTATGGAAGCTAAGGTAGCATAACAAATTCCTACACTATTGCTGAGAGGAAAATAATGAAAAAAATTACAGATATTTAATAGTTATAGAAACTTAAAAAGAATAAATATAAATATCATGCATACCACGACATAGTGATTTACCTGGGGAAAACCCTTTCAGGAGAAAAACCCCACACTCCAAAAGCCAAGTAATATATTATTTAGAAATCACAAAGATTACAATATACTTGCAAAGTAAGCTTCTCATAGGAGTATCACCACTAGAGATCCAAAGAAAACACAACCACTAGCACACTCTTAAAATACATCATCAAATATAATCATAGTACAACACCATCATAAAATAGGATTACCTTCTAGGGAAAGACAGGCCAACAAAAATCCACCATTAGATGTAAAACCTAATAATTAACAGTCTATATTTTTAATATATCATTTATTTAATGTATGTTAGCCATTTTAGGAGTTTTTTTTTTAAATTTAAAATTCTCATATTTCACTCTCTACTACCAATGTATACACGTATCAGAGAAACTAGGAAATATGTATAAAAATATATATATATATATATATATATATATATATATATATATATATATATATATATATATATATCCTATAAAAAATAAGCCTTATATAATTGAAAGGTTGAGACACATTTTCCCAACAGGATGGTCCATGAATAAGACAAGTTGGAAAATTCTATTTATTTACCAATCATACTCTATGATGAAGAAAATATCCATGAAAGTCCTACTCAATAGGAAATAAAATTAGATCTAAATACAAATGGAATGGATTTACTATTTCCCCATATTAATCAACTCCTACATGAATTGGGGAAAATAAGTTTTCCCTCTAAATAATGAATGATACAAACATATGCCTCAAGAAAAGTCTCTAAATACAATGTTCAACTATATTTTGTCTAAAAAAAGTGGTAACTAAAAACTATACTACTTGGAAGTGAAACAATAATAAGACAAAGGGAGTACTAAAATCACTAATATCTCATTCTCATTATTCTTAGAAGTCCATTCCATTTGATCTCCATATACTACTATTTGGAAAATGATATTTACATGTTCAAGGTCTCCCAAAAATCCTAGTGGTAATAGGGTTTCTACAAACCATTCCCAATGAATTGTGGAGGAAACTTAAGAAAAATAAGAGGCACATACCATAAATATCTATTACAGTTGACCTAGAGAAGAATGCCATCCTTAACCACATATTTAGAACTTATCCAGTCCCACCATTACACAAAAATAAATTACTTTACACTTTGCTTAAGGTTTTTTGAATTATATTGGTGGTGCCTTTAGCAATAAATACAAAAACAATCGTAAAGAATTTAATTTTTTCCTCACCCAATTTTGGATTAAGTGTAATCATTTTGAATTTTTCTTTAATAAAAAAATTGAAATTTCCCTAACCAAAAAAATTAGTTACCATTTAAATTAGTTTTTTGTGATCACTAATATTCACATTTTAAAATCATAAAAAAGAAAAACCATTAAGAAATTGGTTATTTTTATCCTCTAGCTAATGTATTAATCTAAGCACCAAAATAACACATACAATATTAAACTAATAGTCCCTTCAATAAGACCCTTCAACTTGTGTTGAGAGAAAATTAGATAGCATAGAACCAAAAAATCTATAGTTGTATGATTTCCCCATCCTAACCATCCTATATACAAAAGAATGTCAAATAAGAAAGTAACAATATTTTTTAAAACCATGAGCCAAAGCATGGAGCCCATTTTGTGAGCTCAAATTACTCTTCCCAATTCCAATGGCCCCTCATGATGAGTGAGCCTACTCGGAATAGTATGTAACTTTTTATGTCATACTTTCCACCAATCAAACATAGAACTACATTTTGAACAATTCAATCCTATTACAAGATGCTCTTACCCACCATTCTTATGGATCATAAATTAGTCAAAAAAATATTAGATATCCTTCAAAATCCATTTTGTAAGCCCTTCTTATGTACCCTTACATGTCATGGATTCTCTTATACATCTTACAAGGTCAAAGATACTCTTGTAATCCTTAAATGATTTAGATGCTCTTGCACACATCATAATAAAATATATAATTCATATTTAATGTGCCATTAAAAGAATCTTGAAATTCCTTCTAAATGAACATACATATTCTATATGACCCCATATTTAAAATGTTCATAAATTACAATTATATATAAATACAATATTTTACTAATAAAACACCTAATACATCAAGCATTCTTTCGATACTACTTTTTTTGAAACCATATTATATGAAAACTTATCACATAAAAATAATAGCCCTCTCACTCACATACTATAATCTATACAATCCCAACCCTGACTATGCACCTTTGACCATATTTTTTAATTAATTGAAAAGCATAATATAATGGATTTTTAATTTTAAATGAATTAAAAAATACGATCAAATATGCAATTTGGGGTTGGATAGACGTTTCCCATTGATAAAGGCAAACCCCGTCTATACACCTTTGACCATATTTACTAATTAATTGAAAATCATAATACAATGATTTTTTAATTTTCAATTAATTAAAAAATACCGTCGAATCTGCAATTTGGGCCTTTCCCATTGAGAAGGCCTAATAAAAGCTAATTTGATATTTTGCACAAATTATGTTGGTTAGTTTGGTGCACTATTATAAAATGAATGGTGATATAATGTTTTACCAATGTATCATATAAATAAATAATAGTATGTATAAAAATGAAACATTTAATATTTTACCTAGAATGAATGGTGTCCATCTTTATTAAAAGATTCATAATTAATATTTTGTTAATGGAAGAAAGCTAACCCTTCCATCAAGTTCAATAGATAAAGCAAGGTATGTATTAAAGCCTTGATGTGATGTGTTGTACAAAATTTACCATAGTCAACGAACTTCATGTCTATAAATTTTCTTCAAAAAATTGCAAAGGGATGCTGACAGTTGGAGATAAAGAAGGGTTAAGTTGTGTTAAAGGGAAAAGAATATACATGTCCTTATTGATGGAAGAAAGGATAAATGTAAAGAAGTTTGTGAGAAATTCAAGAAGCATGAATTGAAGGAAGAGATACCACTTGGTTCATGTTGGTCTACCACAAAGGAAATGGAGAAGGATTTTGATTTAATTATGTGGAAGAGAATCCTTAAAGACACGAATAAAGTAAGCCTTTTTGATGGAATGGGGACTAGCGAATGTTAAAAAAATTGTGTGCAAGAGGCAAACATGAAGTGGATGCTACTTATTAACACAATTATGGTAGGTAAACAAAAGCCAACAAGTGACTATATAAGGGAGTCTTGCCTGCCTGCCTTCTTTAGTTCTGTGGACACCAATTTTGGATTGCCCAACTACTTTAAGCTTCTTCAAGGGTTTTTCACCTAAAAGGAGAAAGGGATTGGGTCCAAAATGAAAATTTCTACACTCAATATTAATGTAAGTGAGATGTAATATGTATAATTATGATGTGCTAATTATTTGATATGAAAAGAAAGTGATTTAATGATGCAAAACATAAGAAATGCAAAGTGATGGAAAACACATTGTGTTATGAAAAAGCACCTTAACATGCAAGTAAATGATGAAATAACTAAATGTTACTGGAGAGGTGTAACTAGAATCTAAAATATGATGTAGAGAGATTCAGGAATCCTAAAAAAATGACTAAAAATATTGATTGGGACACTTACACCAAGCTAGGCGACTTAGTTCTAGTTTCGAGAAAAACTTGCCAGAATAGGAATCTACCAAATGGGTATCCAAAAATGCATAAACCACTTTTCAGGCCTGGTAGTGGGACTAATTCACCACTTGTGGTGACTTAGTCCACTTGTAGATTCCAATAATTTTGAGATAGGATCTTGTAGCTTTAAGTTTGCACTTGCTTTTCTAATAGGTGTCCTCTCTTGATTCTGCAAAAAATGGGATAAAAATTGTCTCCAAGCTTGAATTACGGTTATGTTGACTTTAATAGCTTTGATTACTTGTTGAAAAATTTTCAACACCTATTTCTTTGAAAAATATATCTACAAAGTCCACAAACACACATCCAAAGATGGAAGAATGGTTAAGGGTTAGAGTATAAGGGTTTTCCTTGGTCAAACCCCACTTTGGTAATCAAACCCTATGAGATGAAATGAAATGGAAAAATAATTGTAAATAGATAACATGCAATGTCATAAACTTACCAAACTCTTGATGTAGAAAACTGAAGATATGCAATGAAGTGCTCCAATGGATGACTTGATTATTCCTAAATTGCTTGAATGCTCAAAAGATTTAATGCTTGATGAGTGTAAGAGATTAAGAGATTGTAGGAGACTGTAGGAGATGAAAAATGATGAGAAAAACCCTTATTTATACTTGATCTTACTAATTTTCATGAAAGTAACACATCACAGGCCGACCTCAAGGGCTAGAGAATGAAATCCCACTAGAAATTTGAAATAATTTTGAGTTTTGTGCCAAAAAGGACCAAGTCACCCCTATTGGTGACTTAGTCCCACTTAATCAAATTAAGTGGGTGTCAGGAATTACAAGGAATTAAATGTTGGCCAATGGGAATATCTTGAAAAAGATACTTAAGGGGGGCCGAAAAGTGTATTAAGGGGTCACTTAAACATGAGAAAGGGTTGAATTAGTGATGCAAAATCTAGAAAAGCATGAAAGTGGGTTACAAAACTTTACAACACTTTGAAATAAGACTTGGTAAGTGATAAAAGGAATTTTATTAGGTGAATTCTGATAAAAAGGTTCTAGAAAAGTGTGAAAGTGAGTTACAACACTTCATGACACCATTTCAAGATATCCTAGAAGCCTTAATGATTCACAAGGGTATAAGACCTAATTTGAATGTGTTGGCCACATTAAAACATTAAATCTAGGAAAAATCAAGCCAAAGTCCATAAGAGGGACTCAAGTGAGCATAACAATGTCAACTATATAGTTTTCGGTGACACATTAACCCCCCACTTTATTGAGAAGATGTACTTGCCTCAAACTCTTGCTAAAGTAGCCCAATCATGCACATCGAGAGGGATTCAAATGCACACATGTTGGTAAGATGAGACAAAAATGACCAAGAGGGATGATCAAGCCCCCAAGATCACAATCCCATGACAAACCAAACATAGGTGCAAAGGAACACACATGAATGATAAATAGAAATGAAAGATTCGATCATTTTTCTAGCCCATTTGTGGATCAGATCTAGGCTATTTATTTGAAAAAGAAATGTGTGCTCACTCTAGGGCGATGTAACTCCTAGTTTTCCTCCAGGTGAGAAAGCCCAAGTATACTCACTCTAGTGCCATGGTACTTTTGATTGTCTGTAGGGTGAGAAAGCCCAAATATACTCACTTTGGGGCCATAGAACTTCTGGTTGTCCGTGGGGTGAGAAATCCCACGTATACTGACTCTGGGGCCACAAAAATTTTAGTTTTCTATGGGGTGAAAAATACAAAAAAGTTGGCTAGATGGGGAAATTCATGTTGCAGAATGGGCTTCCCGCTCAACCATATCAAAGTTATAATTGTTGATTAATTTAATAAGGCTCAACAAAGACAATGTCGTTTCGTACTCCATGAGAGAAGAAAAGCTTCATATACTTAGAACTAATGAACAAATGCAATGGTACCACAGGCATGCAAGTTGTGTTATGCAAAGTGGTCATGTAAATGTAGAATGCAACATGCAAAAGAAATGTTCAAATGAATCTTGCATAATTCATGTGAGGTCTATAACTTAGGGAACATTGTGTCTGATGTCGCCAAGAGAGGACCAGTCAAAGAATAGAATATTCACAACTTAGGGGATGTAGTGTGTCAAATCAAGCCACCAAGAGGAATGTAATATACTAAGATAGATCACACTTATGAAATACATCATATCCAATGTCATCCACAAAGTGACAAACACATCATATGAAGTAAAAAGGCTGCAGTAAGAACCAAGAAAAAAAAGAGAAATGTAAATGAATAATACCAATGTGTGCCCCCACTTTAAAGGAATTGCTACACATCATTTTGTGAGTAATTACTTTAAAATAGAAAATTAAAAATTCCAAAAGAAACAAGACATGAGAGCTAAGTTGGAAAGCTCCTATTCCAAGTCATACATTTCTGAGTAAGGCTATGTCATGTGAAAGAAAAGGAGAAAAAGAAACAGAAGGGGTTACCCCCAAACACCAAACACATAAGGGATTTATGGATTTGGGGTCAGTATGTTTGTTGTTGCAATATTTTTATTAAAGAGATCAGAACTGTCATCATTCCCCAAATACATAGAATTGGAAGAATGACACAAAGAGAGCAAAAACAAAAGCAAAAAGAAAGTTTGTTTTGGGTCAGCATGGAAGAGACATTGCAGTCTCAACGCTTTGCATCATCCCCAAAAGAAACACACAAAACAAAATTGAAAAATTATGTGAAAGGAACTTTTGGGTCAACCTGGAAGAGACATAGGGTGTCTCAACACTTTGCATCATCCCCAAAAGGAAAAGAAAAAGAAAAAAGAAAAAAAGAACATGAAAGGACCTATTGGGTCAACACGGAAGAGACATTGTGGTCTCAATGCTTTGTGTCATCTCTAAAAGGAAAACAAAAAGCAAAAGAGAAAAAATAAAATGCAAGTGTATGACATATAGAAGAATAGAGGTACAAATAGAAGAAGTGCACAAAGAAAGGGAGAACATCAAACACACATTACGGAGAACACGATATGCACATACAATTACACCAAAGAAAAGAAAAAGAAAAAGGACAATGCAAAAGGACTAGTAATGAAAATGTAAGTCATGCATCAAACAAATCATCCACCTCCCAATGTCAAATTGTATAAGCGGAGGATGAATAATGTGGCTAAGGGACAAGGACAAATGCATTGCTAGGACAATGCTAACAACCTATTGCCCCCACTGAGTGTAAGGAAAGAATGATCCAAGATGGATGATGGCAAGGATCATGCAATACTGAGAATGGAAATTTCTACAACTAGTGCATGATAAGGTTGGTGATAGGGTACTATGGGATGACAGGATAATAGTCAGTATTAGTGAAGTGATACTTACTCAGTATGTCCTTCAATGTCTGACATTCATCACTCCGATGTCCAAGAACATGATGGTATTTACAATATGGGATGTTAGAATCTTTAGGATGAATGACCAACCTATTTGAAGGTTGTAAGAGTATAAGGCCTCTATATAAAAGAATTTACAGTTTTCTTTCACATTTAGTTGGTGGATGGAGAGGAAAATTTATTTTTTTTAACTTGTAAGGTCCTTTGCGTTTACAGGATTTTCCTATTTCATGGATTGAAGGAGGAACAAAACCCATGGGGATCCTAGCATCCTTATCATTGGGATCATGTAAGGGTTGTCCACATTGAAGGAGGACATTCAAGTCAGAAGGGGAATTAAAGATCACCATACCATCATCACGAAGTCTCCAGTATTCAAAAGGAGGCTTGTTATCTTGAGGAGGATCTTGATATCCTAACCCTGTGGTGTTTTCATATGATGGTATTTGTTCTAACAGTTGGTGAATGTCATACTCAGTTGTTGTGTCACATCCTTGTTTGTGTAAGATAGTAAAACCCTTTCCATATGTTTCTTCAAGGTTGATTGGTGTGTTTGTAACTTTGTGATCATAAAATGGTTGAGAAGTTGTTTGTTTAGAGGAACTAGGTCCACCTAATGGAGGGAACATAGGTCCTTCATTCTTTTCATTATGTAGATAACCAAACATATCAGGAGGCTGAGACAATAGGAAGATTTTGTGACTTCGTGGATGGGTATAAGGCTGCATTGTTTTCAAGGTTGTCAAGGCATTCATTTAAGAACTTATTCATCCTATCATCATCTTCTCCAAGGATTTCAATAGCACGAGGAGGAAATTCATGAGGAGTTGAAGGAACATGAGGAAGCTCGAGGTCATTAGGATCACAACCAAAGGCACAATTTGACATGTCTAAAAAGGATTTTAATGAATTCCAAAACTTATTAAAGAAAAAACCCATGATGACAATAAGTGAAAGTAAACTAATATGCTAGAAAGAGAATACAACACAAAATCTGGAAAGTATGATAGAATGTAGTAACAGAAAAAAAAAATGCAGCAAATACCCAGAAAATACCAAAAATTATAGTGCAAACTATGTAGGAGGACTAAGTCGCCCAGTGTGACAAATTAGTCCCAGTGATGATTTTTTGAGATTTTTCATAAATTTTGAATGCAGTTTTATGTATTTTGGATGCACGGATGCAACTACAACATGAAAATGCAAAAACTTTGTGATTTTCAATGCAAAAAATTATGAAAAAATGTAATCTATTTGAGCTCTTCACTAATGCAATTTTTAAAACCCTAGGATGCAATTAAAACAATAAAATATCTAATGCAATGCAAATGAAACCTAGGATGTAGTTTAAATAAGAGGTAAATATGTTAAAAATTTGGGTTCACGAAAATGTGGACAATGATTTTGGATCACCCAACTACTTTAAGCTCCTTATAGGGTTTTTCACCTAAAAGGAGAAAGGAATGGGGTTCAAAATGCAAATTCCTACACTCAAGATTAATGTAAATGAGATGTAATATGTCTAATTAAGAGGTTATAATGCTCTAATCTGAAAATAAAGTGATATCATGATGCAAAACCTAAGACATGCAAAGTGCTGGAAAACACATTTTGATATGCAAAAAACACCTAAAAGTGCAAGTAAATGATGAAATAACTTAACAAGACTAGAGAGGTGCACCTAGAATCTAAAATATGATGTGGAAAGGTTCTAGAATCCTAAAAAATGACTAAAAATGTTGACTATGACACTTACACCAGGTTGGATGACTTAGTCCCAGTTTCGGGTAAAACTTGCCAAAACAGGAATCTGCCAAATGGGTATCAAAAAATGTAAAAACCACTTTTCAAGCCTAGAAGTGGGACTAATTCTCCACTAGTGGTGACTTATTCCACCTAAAAATTTCAGGAATTTTGGGATATGATCCTGTAGCTTCAGGTCTGCACTTGCTTTTCTTATAGGTGTTCGCTCTTGATTCTATAGAAAATGGGATAAAAAGTGTATCCAAGCTTGAATTAGGGTTATGTTGACTTGAATAGCTTTGATTACTTGTTGACCACTTTTCAACACCTATTTCTTTAACAAATCTATCTGCAAATTCTGAAACACACATGGAAAGAGGGAAAAATGGTTAAGGGTTAGAGTATAGGGGTTTGCCTTGGTCAAACCCCATTTTGGTAATCAAACCCTATGAGATGAAATGAAATGGAAAGAGAATCATAGATGGATAACAATAAATTTCATAAAATTCCAAAACCCTTGATGTAGAAATATAAAGATATGCAATGAAGTGCTCCAATGGATGACTTGATTATGCCTAAATTGCTTAAATGCTCAAAAGATTTAATGCTTAATGAGTGCAAGAGATTAGGAGATTGTAAGAGATGAAAAATGAGGAGAAAAACCCTTATTTATACTTCATCTTTCTAAATTTCTTGAATATAACACATCACAGGCCGACCTCAAGGGTTAGAGAATGAAATCCCACCAGAAATTTGAAATAATTTTGAGTTTTGTGCCAAAAAGGACAAAGTATCCCCTATTGGCGACTTAGTCCTACTTAAGCAAATTAAGTGGGTTTCGGGAATTACAGGGCATTCAATATTTTCCAACATGAATATCCTCAAAAACATACTTAGGGTGGGTCAAAAAGTGTATTAAGGGGTCACTTAAACATGAGAAAGGGTTTAATTAGTGATGAAAAATATAGAAAATCATGAAAGTGGGTTACAAAACTTTACAACACTTTGAAAAAAGACTTGGTAAGTGATAAAAAGGAGTTTATTAGGTGAATTATGATAAAAGGTCCTAGAAAAGTGTGAAAGTGACTTACAACACTTTGTAATAGCTTTTCAATACATCCTAGAAGTCTTAATGATTCATAAGGGTCCGAGACCTAATATGAATGTGTTGGCCACATTACAACATTAAATCTAGGAAAAATCAAGCCAAAGTCCATAAGAGGAACTCAAGTGAGCATAAAAATGTCAAATATACATTTTTTTGCGACACAAGTTCAACTTCATTTAACAAAATAATTCAAGAGCACTAGTCTCTATTGACCATTTTGCAGGTGACTCATCCATTCGAAAGGATAGAGTTAAAGTGGACAAAAGGGGGAAAAGGCCTGCTAATAAAAAATGATTGCTAAAATCACTAAAATCACTATTGATTGTGTTACAAATTATCATTTAAATTTTGTAATAATGCTCTCTTTGGTGATTTTCTGTTTAATATAGTTGGTTATCTAGTTCTGTTATTTTTATTTTCTATGAGTTTCCATGTGGTTTGGATATTTCCTTTGGAAAGACTTTATAAAATTCACATTCTAATTACTATCTCAAAAAATTTAGTACTATGAGTATTATTTCTATTAGTCCAATTATTTTGTTTGTTGTTCCAACCGTTGTGTTGATTTTAGGATAGATATTTGGTGTTCTTAAGGAGGATATGGAATTTAATGTTTATACTTAGGTTGAAGATTAATACACTAGTTTCTATTTCATCATTATATAAATTTCTTATATTTCATGTTTTTCGTGATGGATAATAGAGTCTTATGTTCAAGATGTTGGTCACTTGATGGATGTTTCAGGTTTCCTTGTTGAGCTTGCAAACACTAAGGGGTTAGTTGAAGCTTCCTCATATTCCTCAATGGGTGTTAGAAAATGGATGGTGGGTGGATAACTGTCATCCCTATTATTACGCGAAGAGCACGAGAAAAGCTAGGAATGAGTGCAATAGATATCACTCCAGGTCACTTGATGGCCAAGGGCACCTATGGGTTAGACCCTTTTGTTTTGATCTAGCCAAAGATTATCGGGGAAGGAGGCTTCAACCAGGTAATCAAGGTAAGAATAATAGAAGCAAAGTGAATGGGTGGTTCGGGAAAAATCCAGGCTCGACTAGTAATACAACCAAGCACTAGCAATCAGAAGGCGCGAATGAGGCTTGGACCATGACAATAGACAAGGGCAAGGAAAAAATAGTAGATGACTCCAGACCTTCAAAGCTAGGCAAAGGAAATAATGGAATGTCCCCTCCAATTTTAGTGCCCTCAATTTCCTTTATTGATGAGGTAGTCAAGCAAACTATGGGTTTACGTCAAGAAATAGGTATGCTTTTGAAATGGGGAGGTGAAGGCCAAAGGAGCCTGGAAAACATTAAGAATTGGTGTTTAGAAACTTGGGGTAATAAAATTGTGGTGAAGGCTCTCAAATGCAATTGTTTTTTGATCACCTTTCCTGAGCAAGATGAAAGAAATAGGGCCTTAAGATTGGGGTCGTACTTCATGGATGGGGCTCAAATGCATCTCCTTGAGTGGTGCCCTAACTTCAACCCAGGAAAATTAGAGCTAGAAGAAAATTCAGTATGGCTTCAATTGTACAATCTATCATCAGAGTATTGGAAGGAGGATAGATTGCGTCTTTGCCCTATATGCAAATCAATGGCACATGGTAAAGAAAGGTGTTGCTCCTAGATAGTGGCCAATGGCTTAAATATGTATTTGGATGGGAAGAAGCCTCTACAGGAGGTGGAATTGTCACAGGAGAAAAATCCCCCAACAATTGACATATTAAAAAAACATGTGGAGGTAGTATGGCCCCTAGAATCAGCCATAAAAGAATTAGGAATAGATTCTAGGTGGTTGGTGGAATCTCAGATGGAAGAAGGACAAATTACTTGTTGGACTAATCAAGAGAAGCCAGAGGACCTGCGTTCCTTTCTTGGTATGAAGGACCAGACCGAGGGTGTTTTCCTTGACCTCACTGACATCTGGGTGGGGGATCAAACATAAGTGAACCTAGAAGAGGGATAGGCTGAAGAGGGATGGCAAGGGATAGAGGTTGGACTTTTGGAGGAGTTCAAGATGGAGGAAGATAATGGAGAAGAAGGCCAAGGCTAGGGGAGTATGGGATATGAGTCAGATTGTGATGGTAGCTTCGAAGGGTATCAAGAGGGTATTTTGGCTGAGAAAGGGATTGAGCAAATCTCTTCTGGTCGTAAGACTCAAGGGATCAAGTCTATCAACTAAAGGGGTCATAAATCCAATAACGAGAAATTATCCTTGGCAAGATCCAACAAGGGTCAAACAAAGTTGGGGCTAACAATACTCATAAACTGGAAGGGGATTCCCCTTCCTGAGGAATAATGAGAATTTTAATTTGGAATGCTAGGGGCTTAAATGTCCCTAGCAAATGGTGTCACTTCAGATGCTAGATAGAGAGTAAAAAACTTGACATTGTGCTCATTCAGGAGAAGAAGGTGAAGTTCTAGAGAGGTTGGGAAGGGGTCTTTAGGGAGTCAAATGGAGCCTCGAGTGGGCTGGGTGTGGTTTGGAATCCTTTGATGGTCTACTATAGTCTAATTGATTCCAACCAGCATTGGTTATTGTGTCAATTAGATTGTTGTAGGGAAATGTCAAGTTCAAATTAATCAATGTGTATGGCTCTATAGCTACAACAAAAAAGAGGACCCTTTGGGGTTCGATTTCATTCTCCCTGGGTCAGCTTAAGGAGGAGAAAGTTCTAATTGGAGGGGACTTCAATGCCGCCTTGAACAATTTGGAGAAACAAGGGGGAATAAGAATAATGTCTAGGGCTCAACAGGATTTCCAAGAATTTGTGGATAACAACTCACTAAGGGAGATTTAGACAAAAAAAGGAATTTTCACCTAGACAAATAGAAGGATAGGCCTCATGAACATTGCATAAAAACTAGATAGATTCCTGGTGGCAGGGGAATGGTCCCAGATGTCATAT
The DNA here is from genome assembly GCA_007258455.2 of Sequoia sempervirens. Lineage (NCBI taxonomy): Eukaryota > Viridiplantae > Streptophyta > Pinopsida > Cupressales > Cupressaceae > Sequoia > Sequoia sempervirens. Next base: position 1,068,578,614 of record VDFB02271358.1, on the reverse strand, counting down.
ATTCTACAAGCATCAATTCTACCATAGAGCGGCTCAGACCACTTTCTGATTCAATTGTCGATCTATCCAGATGGATTCAAAGGCAGCTCCCCCTTTTGTTTTCAAAAGATGTGGTTGCGAGACCCGGAGTTGTAGGGTCTAATTTCCCAGTGGTGGTAGAAGGTCTGGGTGGGCAAACAGTCTTGCTTATTTTCCTTTCAAAAAAAGTTGGCCCATATCAAAGAAAAACTTTGAGTCTGGAACAAGGAACATTTTAAGAATATCTTCGAAGAGATCAATAAGATTGAGGAAGAGCTCAAGGCTCTCAATGCGAGAGTAATTGCAAATGGCATCGAGAAGGAGGATTTTTTGAAAGAGAAGGAGCTACTAGGTAAACAATCAGAGGTCTTGGAGAGGGTGGAATGCCACTGGAAGTAAAAATTAAGGGAATTATGGCTTCAAGAAGGGGACAAGAATACAAAGTACTTCCATAACACAAATTTGGTCAATAGAAGTAGAAATACGATCACTGCTGTGAAGAACAAAATCAACATTGAACAAAAATTGACATATATGGGTTAAATCTGTCAACTTTGAACAAATGAGATGAAAGCCCTCCCTATGAAATTGTTGAGTAAACATAAAGGAAATAATTACATTATCAAACTAACATAAAATCATAAGCAATATAAGCATAAAATATATTCCTAAACTACTCAAGCATCATCCCATAGGGGGATTGGTCCTACTTTGATATGAAGAGTAGCCCTTTCCCAACCCCTTTAGATAAGCTAAGTGATAAAATACTTTGAAGACGGATTCAAATGACAATGATATGGAGAAATATCTAAAGATTGTGGAGGATTTGATGAAAAATGAGTCCTTTCATTTATAGATTTTCAAATTGTAAGAGTGCTCATAAGAGAGCAATGCGGGATAAAGATTGGACTAATGAGATGAGACCACTTGTCAACTTTTCATACGTTGAGGAATGTGCAAGTTTTGGCCAATGTGCCAAAGAGGAGATTTCAAATTAAATTCTGAAAGAGTAAACGCCTATTTGACTTTGCAAAGGACATGTAAGAGCAAATGTAAGAGCCTATAAATGCTTTGTTGGATGTACATGTCCACTTGTTTCTTTGAATTCAAATTTGATGGAATATTCCCTCAAAGATGCCATGTTGATGGAAAAATGTTGATTTTAATAAATCAACAAATGATTTATTGGTGCAAGTGGGAAAGCCGGGAGGATGTGACAAGGTTAGGGTTGAAAGTTTAATCAGTTTAGATTAACTTAATGATGATTAGGATGCTTCTTGACCCCTTCTTGACTTGAATATTTTGATCTATTTAAATAAAAGCGGATGAAAGGTGATTTTAATTTAATTCAAATAAAGGATTGATTTATTTAACCTAAGGAGGGCGATGTTGTGGATCAAGTTGATTTATTTTAATTTAAACCCGATGACTTTAGGAGATTGACAAACAAAACCTTTGATTTATTTGCTAAATGGATGAATATGACCCACTGTAGCCTACTATGCCAATTTTGGCGCGGTTCTTACATTTTCTTGAAGCAATGTACTTGTTTTCGCGCTATTCAAAGAATAAAATTTTACAAATAAAAATTTATAAATTTCTAATTTTTCTCGATGCCCCAATAGAAAGAAGTACACTAGTACATTGCCCCTTTGAGAGATCAAGCGAAAAGATTCCATTTGAGGGTCAATCTCACGATAAAGAGGTTCAAAATGGATGGTTATGGATGATGACGCAAATGAGATGATGATGAAGTACGCCTATATGATTATGCATTAGATGTATGATTTATGAGATGCTTAGACTAATCAGATGAGTATTATGATAAGATAATTATGCAATGCGGAAATGATCGATGTTTCCCATTATGTATGATATGAATGATATGCATGCCTTACCTGCCTGTGGATGCATGTTCGAATGCATGTATAAGTAGTTAAATTAGATGATGACAAGAGGATCCAAATGTGCTTCAACTTTATGAAAAGATGATGATGAGAAAATGGTGATGATAGATGGATGACGGCTTCTATTAGGATTGGGGACTTTTAAAGTGGGCTACTTACTCCTTTATGCTCTGATAACACACATAGATACATGCAATCAAGGCATAAAGAGCCAGGATGGCATTTGTATCCAAAGACGATGGACTTGACTCAACAAGTAGATAGGAGCATTCTTGTTCACCTTTGATATGGAAACCTTTGCTAGGGATGTACCTAACAGCAAGCATTCCAGCTATTTCACAAGAAATGACTTTCAACAAGAAATGCATAAAAGCGGGACACGATGATTGCACCATTCCTATCTCTAAACTCTTCGCTTGATATCATCAGTGCTGTCCTGGAGTGAGCTGCGAATAAGATAAATCAAGATAAAAGATCAAGTACACAAACAAGCCAATGTTCTTCATACCTCTAGCCAAAGGGATTTGTTTTGATATGATAAGAATCCAAGGTGATATCCATAAATGATGCCCATTGTCGGAACGATATATCCTAGGACATGCATTGTACAGGATGATGATGGTTTGATAAGCTGATTGATAGGCTATTGATATAAGGTTGACTGACATGTTTGAAAATGATCGAGACTTTGATTTTGGCGCTTAAAAAGATTTAGCTGTTTTCTTTGATTTTATGATTGAAGCTTTACCGATTGTTCCGACATTGTTTCACAGGCTACAAAGGATGCATGTGATGATCACTTTCATGGATGATTGGACATTAAGTGAAAGAAAAATTCCAGATGGATGGATTTTTCAACATTTGGATTTTTAAAATTCCTGGGAATGTCTTTAAGCTTTTCCGCTTTTGGCATTTTGATTCTTTCAAACAATTTTGATTATTGAATCTTTGTGATGTTTCGGCTTCTAAGATTTTATGAATGTTTTGGATTTGAAATTTTTTTCAATGCTTTGGATTTTGATGTTTTTCTCAATCGTTTTGGATTTTGTATCTCGAAAATGACCAAAGATTAGCCTTGCCCACATTTAAGCCTCGTGACTATGTACTTTGGATTTCCATGTTTTGATGTTTTTCTATTTTTATGAGTGTTTTTGGATTTTGATGTATTTTGGATGTTTTGGATTTTTGCATGACTTGGATATGGACATGTGTGACGATATCAGTTCTCTGTTTGGGATTTTGTTGAAGACCAAGCTAAGGTTGATTGATTGAATTGATGGATTGATGATGATGATGATAACATTGTTGAACATACACAACAATGCAAGGATTTGATTGATCAGGATTGATGATGATAACATTTTTGAGGATGCACAACAATGCAAGGATAGTGTTAAGCAACACATGGATATCCCAAGATGATGATTTTTTGATTGGATTTGATTAATCATGATTGATGAAGCTTGGTTTGAAATAAAAGATTTTTGAATGATTGATGCAACATTAACGTGTAAACTAGATGCGACTGATAGTGATTATTTGGATTGATGTTTGATGAAAGATGAAGCTTGATAAGAGATTTTTGTTCGTCAAAATATGCCATGGGCTAGTGATTTGGATTTTGGATCACAAATGCTTTGACCAATTTGGGTTCACATTTTCCAATGTTCGGATCACCATATAAGTTGGATGATATAGATCAAGATTTATTCCTAAAGCAAGATGTACATATCTTCCCCTAGTGTCTAGTAATGTATGTAATGCCATGGGTGGATGCTTGGTTGGATGTATGGATTGATTGATATGGATAAGCATGCAAGGGATTCCAAGGATTATCTTGTGATAAGATAAGGTGTTCGGATAAAGAAACCTCATTTGGATAGTGCTTCATGGCTCAGATAACACTAGGTAGCATAGGATCAATGAAAATTACCCATGTCAAGATGTTTATCGTAAGCAAGCATAAAGTGTGCCCCACACTTTCATCAAGATCAAGATAACTTGGCTGATGGATGCAGATGGATGAAAATGGACTGGATCAATGGTTCATGGATGAAATGGATTTAAGATGGATGGAATGTCAAATTTATTATGGCTGGGATGAGATGCTTTCACCTGAACTAGCACACATAGATGCTCAATTCTACATATGATGCCTATTTTCCAAGATTTCATCATGGTCTTTCCCAAAGCGCTGCTCATGCGGTTTTCACTAGAGGACGATTTTTCTATTTTTTTTTTTAGATTTTCATATTTTTTATTTTTTTGGTTTTTTCTGAAAGATTAATGTTGACTCACCTGATGGTTTTGATTTAGACACTTTTTTCATAATGTGCCATCGATATCCTGCTTGAAGAAGTTGATTTGCTAAGATGTGTGCACTTGAATGCAACTTTTGGGATTCTTGATCTCTTTGATATCGGGGTTAACTCTAACTTTGTATGCACATCACGATAAAGTGTCTTCTAAATCCTTATGACGAAGGGTCATTTACAATACATGGTCAATGTAAGAATTGGATATCATGTGTGGAGGCATGGATGGAGTGTGATTAGGGATAAGTGATGGATTGGTTGATAGTTTGGAACCTTTGACTCTCCAAACTTGGGAAGATGAGCAATGATGGGTGGATATGAAAGTGTGCATGGAATTAGGACCAACTGCTTGATACACTTTGTACATTGTTTGAAAAGCTTGCTTTTGCTTTTGTGGAAATCTTTGATGGATACTTTTCCCTTTCTTATTTTTCCCCATAGTTTCTTTGACTAATGGAGTTTGATAGGGACAATGTTTCTTTGTATTCTTTGGTATCCATATGTATTTGATTTTTCCATTATGATTCTCAGCTTCCCTTCCTTTGATAACGTTCTTCGTGCTTTGATTCAAATATTTCTTTTGACGTTGGTCCCAATTTGTGGATGAGGTGATGGGTGGATGAAGATTCATGACGTGGCTAGTTATAGTATTGGCAATAATTTCACCAAAAAGATTCTTCATGCTCCCTATGTTGATGCTTGCATTAGATAAAGTTTCCCCTAGTATAGTGGTAGTAGTACCTTCATGCTTTGATTCTACTTGTTCTGAGATGTCCTGTTCAATAAACATGCTCTGAAAAATGACCACTGTAGATGACATTGTTTCAATTTTCTGCTCTGCTAGCTATGGATTATACTATTCTATCTGCCTTGCTTCCTTGAGTGGATAATACTAGATATCTTTATTCATGATGTCCTTAGTCTAAATTTTTGATATATCTGATACTGATGTTCTCAACTCAATAACCTACTCTTTTTGTGTAATAATGTCAAGAGTAAAAGAATCTTGTTCTGAATGAAGATCATCTATGTGTCCCTCCGCAGAAAGCATCTCATGGGTAGATGGAGGAGTATGTGCTACATGGATATGATCATCTTGCATAGATAGGAGAGTGTCCATTAGATTATTTTAGTATCTTGAAGATACAAATTATTGATCTTGAATGATTCTGGAGTTGCTTTCATCATGCTTTGGATCAAGTTCTTGACATGAGTTAGTTTCAAAGGATGGACTGCTTACAAATGGCTCTTGGATATCTTCATTAGGCATGGTAAGTGGCTTAATATCTTCTTGATCTTTGAGTGAATTGGGATAAAGTGTTGAGTTGAAGATTCCTTCAATATCGGCAATCATGAGGTCAAACGATGTCAATATGTCTTGGAAAGGACCATTGCTAGACTTTGGTGAGAGATATTGATCATGCTTTGGCATAAATTCTTGAGATATGTCCTCTAAATTTTTAGGTGACGTAGAGATATTTTCAACATGATCATTGGTTGATGCATCGTTGGATGAGGTGAAAACATCTTTATTGATGGATAGATCTGAAACATTGTCTTCAACAATTTTGGTAGAGAGATTTCCAATGTCTTCAACCATAGGATCAAATGATGTTGACATTTCTTGAATTGGATCATTGTTGGGTATTGTTGGTGAATTTTTATCATGATTGAAAAGTGACTCTTGATGTATGTTGATTTGATCTTTGGATGAAGTACACATAGCTTCAAGGTGCTCAGTGATGGATTGATCTTGTTCCTTTTTTTCAACAGCTGTGGTGGAGAGATTGCCAATGCTATCATTGTCCCCAATAGTGATTATCTTTTGATCAATTAGGTCTTGGATGAGTTTTTTGAGTCGAACACAATCCGATGTTTTGTGTCCCTTTATTCTATGATAATCACAAAGGTGCTTCTCATTATGCCCTACCGGTTTTATGGCTAGTTCTTGATAGTTCACATAAACAGGGATTTTGATGAGATTTTCTTGTACCAATTGTTGCAGGACTGATTCGACTGGTCTCCCAAGTGATGTGTATTTTAGCTTGTTTCCTTGTGAGATTTGCACATTAAATTGACCTCCTGGTGATTGATTTTGGAGATGTGGTGATTGATCTTTGAGATTTGGTGATTGGGTTTGTTGTTGTTGTTGTTGATATTGATATCCAACTTCTTACCATTGGAGATGTTTTTCTTGATGTAGCCATGGAAATAACTCAATGCTTTAATGACATGGTTCAACCAATGGAGGAATGTATTGATTTTGGAGAGAAGATATCTCTTGGCTCAATAATTCAATTAATTTGGCATTTGAAGCAAGTTGTTCTAGCAAAATTTGATCTTGATTTTGAATTTGACTCCCTTGATTTGGCTTTTGTTTAAGAAGATTTGGGATGTACACTTGTGGTGTTTGAAATGGATCATGAACAAATTGATTTTGAACAATGTTCTGATTTGGGATGGTGTTCGGATTTGGCATTATAGGTTGAAATTGAACCTTTTCTTGATTTAGGTAACTTTGATTTTGCATGGTGTTACCTTGTCTTGGAGTCTTTAACATCTTATTTGGACTCTGAACAAAATTTGTGTGATTTGCAAACAAATCTATCCCAAAGTTTGTCAAATTTGGATTCAAAATGTTCATTTTTGGTAAAGTTGTACTTGGTACATTCACATTTGGTATATAGGGATTTGATGGGATGATGTTGTTCGTTTGAAGGCTCATGCATTGATTGTTTGGTTGACAAACTTGTAGATTTGGATTTAAATCTACCATCAGGAAATGTGTTCCAATCTTTGATTTGGGTATAATCACACTTGTTGTACCATTGACATTTGTAGAAGGCAATGATCCAATGTATGAATTGTATAAGTGTGAGTTTTGATAATCAATCAACATTGTAAGGTTTTGAAAGTTCAATTGGTTTGGATTACTCATAATGTATGGATGGAGTTTCTATTCAATGTTCTTCTTATGTTTTGACATTGTTGCAAAAGTTACCTCTAAGGTTCTTAGGACCAATGACGAGATGAAGGATGAAAAGGGGTGAATGATATGGGTGTTTGAACATTTAGGGACTTTGGATCAATGCTAGACTTAGGGTTTGATTTTGATTGGTTTGATTTGGGTAATGAACTTGTAAAACCTAAGATGTAAGATGTTATCTTAGGATGAACTTGTTCAAAGGATTGCTGATTTAATTAGAGGTATGAGAGAGGATGCATTCACATACTCCTACCTAGACAAGGTAATTTTTGGTTTGATGATTTACCCAAGTCTAGAATGATGTTTTTAAAGATCTAAATTTTTTTTTGCAAGATGGATTTTGATAGATGTTTGGGATGGATGAAATGTTTGATTTGATCCTAAATGAACCTAGGAAGGACTTGTTTACAAGACCAAGATAGTGAAGAGCATACCTTTCTCTAAAAGTAATTCCAAAGTCAAAAGATCAATGTTTGTATGAAAACCATACGACCAAAAGATGCCAAGCACATATGTGGGGTCCAATTGAGTTAATCTTTTCTTAATGGATTATTTTTACCATAAACACATTCTTGATTAGATTTTGAATCTATATGTCTAATGTCTCAACTTTCCTCTTATCTCGCAAAGTGTATTATGTGGAAACCAAGGAAATTTGAGGCAAGAGTTACCTATTGTTAACCTTAGTAGGAGAAAATTGAGATGAAATCAAAATGCTTAGAAGCCTCTAAGGACATGAATCCCAAGGGCAAGAAATAACATGTGAATTTTTTCAAGGATATTTGCTTCTCCTAAAGAGTTTGAGATTTGATGCTCATGTTGAATGTTGGTTCTCCAATGTTTTCGATCAAAGCACTGTGTTTTCAAACTGACTCGTAAGCAATATAACATCCTAGCTCAATTGGTATGTTTTTCTTGGTGGGCTTGCCTCATGCCCTTCATAGTAGAAGAGATGATTTTACATGCAACCAAGAAGACAGTATAAAGATATGATAAGAATGAAGTCTTAACCTCTATAATTTAACCAAGATCGGACATGGCAAGTAAGTTCTTGGAATCTAAGTTCCAATGCACCACTTTGATAAACCCGTTGGATGGATTGGTTGGTTGCTACAAAAAAGGGTTCTAGTTCGGACTTTCCATTTGTGGAGATTGACCAATATGGTGAGAGTCCCCTTTCAGATCTATCTCATTGGAGCCAACCCCGTGATATTGGCATTTATTCCAATACCCAAATTTATATCCCAGTTGGAAATACTCTTGGCTTTAAAGTGTTACCAATTGATTCATTCCCTTGGGTGAGTACTTTTTCCCCAAGGCAGGCCCTCTAAGGTAAACAAAAGCAAGCAAAGATAAAATCTGTAACTCGATCAATCTTTGATGACACAAAGAAAGAGAGTATACGTAATGATGATCTACTCACACTTGCACAAGATTTTGTTCAATTTTTAAACCCAAAATGAAGTGTGGGTGTAATTAATTACACAATTTAATGTCACCAAAAGCCTTTTTATTCTCAAGATCACCATGAGGCACGAGAGAAGTGCATATGTCTTTTGATGATATTACTTTTTGTAAATAACTACAAAACAATAAAGACACACATTCATTTTATCCTTCAAAGCAATGATTTGATTCGTTTTAAGCACCAACGGAAAAATGAAGATTTGATTGTTCAATTTTTTAGCTTCAAACAAAATCTAGTAAGTCTGTGCCCTAAAGTTCTTTTTAAGTCCCTTGTAACAAAAATTGAAATGTTCTTTTGTAATTTTCATTTTAAAGCCATAAAACAAATGAGTTAGTCTAAAACAAAAAATTAAGGCATAGGATAGAAGCTCTCAAGCATTAAAAAATGCTTTGTTAGCTTCAAATTTCAATGATTAGTTTCACTTCACTCCCATCTTGCTTGCTTTTGCTCAAGTTTGATATCCACTTCCAATTTCAACCTTAACCTTTTTCCTATGAACATTAGAAATAAAAGTTATATATTTATTGCAAAATGATAAAAATATGCACAAGACCTGTTCACTTTTTGAAGAAAAATAAAAAAAGAATTTACAAGGCACATGAGTTCCATTCAATTAAAATTAAATAAGAATAATAAATATCAATACATTCTTTATTCAAAACTATAAGAGTTGTCCTGCAAAGTCTCTGTCAGAAAAGAATTGCATGCTATTGATTAGTGCACTCATGTATTGTAGCAGTCTCTCAAATCAAGGGTAGACTAGACATCTAGCTTTAAATTATCATTTGAGGCACCAATTATTGGAGAAAATGCCAAAAAAAAGTGTCAAAGCATTTAAATTAAATATCCAAGCATTTAAAAGATTAATCAACACAGTGAATGCAATTATTTCAGATGGGGAGAATTGAGGATGTGTGCTAACTGGGTTTGTGTCTACTTGCAGGTGGTGAATTTATGGTATCGAGCCCTTGAAGTGTAATCAGAGCATATAGGACGAAATGTAGTAGTCAGGTTTGGAATCTATAAAATGTCCCTTGTCATGGTATGTACAGGATTATCATGGAAAAACCAGGCCCTTAAGTAGCAATGAAAATTCAGAAAAATCAGAGTTAGGCAACTTGACATAAAAATTTGAATAAGTTATCTATATTATTTCAAAAATATGTAAGAATAGAATCTGTGGCAAATTGAATGTAGTTTCTAAACTACTAAGTTTTTTTTTTTTTTTTTAAGTCTATTTGGTGAAAAATTGAAATTTCAATGTAGTAGTACTTAAATTTTAGAGGAAAACTAAGAAGTAGGTGTCTGTCTGACCACCCTAACCACAATAAAATGAAAATCTTTTTTTATAATATTTTAGATATAAGTAGAGGACTCATGTCCAGATGTGACACATATTTTTTTGTAATTTTTTTCCAAGTAAATAATTAATTATGATTTTTTTATTACAACTTTTAAAAAATATAAAAACTCGTATGTCTGACCACCTTAACTTGGTCAAAACTTCATAAAATTCATTTTTTTAATCCTATAGTATGTGAAACATAGAATGTGATGCATATTTTGGGATTCAAGAAATATGATACCCTTTGAAAGTTATAGATGTTTTTCAATCAGTCTATCAATTAGCACTTTAGTCATAATTCTAATACAAAATGAATAATAATTATTTATTAAATTCAAAGTAAAGAATAATTTATATTGGTGGAAAGCTGAGAGTCTCCTCTACAAACCCTTTTTGTTTCATCAATTTTGGCTAAAAACAAAGTCATCAACCACATGGACGAAGTCTAGAAAAACAAGGTGAGTTGTCAAACATGTTTTTTGCGTTGACTTCTTAGGATTGGCATGTCCAAGACAAATACCAAAGCAAGCTTGAGGATAATACCAAGGCTATAAATTCTTTGTTAGAAATAT
>VDFB02271358.1:1068529774-1068567903 GCA_007258455.2 Sequoia sempervirens | reverse complement strand
CAAACATGTCAATTGACCTGATATCAATAGCCTATCAATCAACTTATCAAACCATCATCCTATACAATGCATGTCCAAGGATATATCGTTCCGACAATGGGCATCATTTTGGATATCACTTTGGATTCTTATCATATCAAAACAAATCACTTTTGGCTAGAGATATGAAGAACATTGACTTGTTTGCGTACTTGGAATTTTCTTTTGTTTTATCTTATTGCGCTCACTCCAAGGACCTTTTGATGATATCCAAACGAAGGATTTAGAGAGATAGGAATGGTGCAATCATCATTATCCTTTTGTCTGTTGTTCTTGTTGGACATTCTTGTAAAATAACTTGGAAAATACTTGCTTTGTTAGGTACATCCTAGCAAGGTTTCCATATGTCAAGTGTGAACAAGAATACTCCTATCTACTTGTTGAGTCAAAGTCCATCGTACTGGATACAAATGCCATCCTAGCTCTTTATACCTTGATGCATCGTATCTATGTGTGTTATCAAACATAAGGTAAGTAGCCCTTTTAAAATCCCAATCCCTAATAAGCAAATCATCCATCTATCATCACCATTTCTCATCATCATCTTTCATAAAGTTGGCTTGTTGGATCCTCTTGTCATCATCTAATTTCTTCACCATCATACATCCATTATGCATCCACAAACCGTCAGCATGCCGCATATCATTCATATCATACATAATAGGAAACATCGATCATTTCACATGCATTGCATAATTATCATCATAATATAAATCTGTTAGTCTAAGCATCTCATAAATCATACATCTAATACATAATCATATAGGCATTATCGCATCATCATCTCATTTGCGTCATCATCCATAACCATCCATCTTGAACCTCTTTATCGTGAGATCGACCCTCAAATCGAATCTTTTCACTCTATCTCTCGAGGGGGAAATGTACCAATGTACTTCTTTCTATTGGGGCATCCGAAAAATTAGAAATTTTATAAATTTTTATTGTGGAAAATTTATTCTTTGAACCAACGCAACAAGTACATTGCTTCAAAGAGGGGGAAAATGTAGACACGCAAAATTGGCATAATGCATTCAATTAGGTCATATTCATCCATTTAGCAAATAAATCAAGTTTATTTATCAATCTCCTAAAGTCATCAGTTTAAATTAAATAAATCAACTTGATCCTAACATCACCCTCCTTGATTAAATAAATCAATCCTTTATTTAATTAAGTCTGAAATCACCTTTCATCCCTTTTTTATTTAAATAGATCAAAATATTCAAGTCAAAGGGGTCAAAGCATCTAATCATCATTAAGTTAATCTAAACCTGATTAACCTAACCTAACCACCCATCACATCCTCTAGCTTTTCCCACTTGCACCAATAAATCAATTTATTGATTTATTAAAATCAACATTTTCCATCAACATGGCATCTTTGAGGAATATTCCATCAAATTTGAATTCAAAAACAAGTGGACATGTACATCCAACAAAGCATTTATGAGCTCTTACATTGCTCTTACATGTCCCTTTGCAAAGGTCAAACTCGACATTTACTCTCAAATTCAAATTTGAAATCTCCCTCTCTTTGGCACATTGGCCAAAACTTGCACATTCCTCAACGTATGAAAAGTTGACAAGTGGTCTCATCTCATTAGTCCAATCTTTATCCCGCATTGGTCTCTTATGAGCATTCTTACAATTTGAAAATCTATAAATGAAAGGACTCATTTTTCATCAAATCCTCCACAATCTTTAGATATTTCTCCATATCATTGTCATTTGAATCCTTCTTCAAAGCATTTTATCACTTAGCTTATCTAAAGGGGTTGGGAAAGGGCTACTTTTCATATCAAAGTAGGACCAATCCCCCTATGGGATGATGCTTGAGTAGTTTAGGAATATATTGTATGCTTATATTGCTTATGATTTTACGTTAGTTTGATAATGTCATTATTTCCTTTATGTTTACTCAACAATTTCATAGGGAGCGCTTTCATCTCATTTATTCAAATTTGATAGATTTAACCCATATCTGTCAATCTTTGTTCAATGTTGATTTTGGTCTTCACAGCAGTGATCCTATTTCTACTTCTATTGACCAAATATTTGTTATGGAAGTACTTTGTATTCCTATCCTCTTCTTGAAGCCATAATTCCCTTAATTTTTTGCTTCCAGTGTTATTCCACCCTCGCCAAGACCTCTGATTGTTTACCTAGTAGCTCCTTCTCTTTCAAAAAATCCTCCTTCTTGATTCCATTTGCAATTACTCTCGCATTGAGAGCCTTGAGCTCTTCCTCAATCTTATTGATCTCTTCGAAGATATTCTTAAAATGTTCCTTGTTCCAGACACAAAGTTTTTCTTTGATATGGGCCAACCTTTTCTGAAAGGAAAATAAGCAAGACTGCTTGCCCACCCAGACCTTCTACCACCACTGGAAAATTAGACCCTGCAACTCCGGGTCTCGCAACCATATCTTTTGAAAACAAAAGGGGGAGCTGCCTTTGAATCGATCTGGATGGATCGACAATTGAATTAGAAAGTGGTCTGAGCCGCTCTATGGTAGAATTGATGCTTCTAGAAAACATGACATCTGGGACCATTCCCTTGCCACCAAGAATCTATCTAGTTTTTATTCAATGTTCGTGAGGCCCATCCTTCTATTTGTCCAGGTGAAAATTCCATTTTTTGTCTGAATCTCCCTTAGTGAGTTGTTATCCACAAATTCTTGGAAATCCTGTTAAGCCCTAGACATTATTCTTATTCCCCCTTGTTTCTCCAAATTGTTCAAGGCGGCATTGAAGTCCCCTCTAATTAGAACTTTCTCCTCCTTAAGCTGACCCAGGGAGAATGAAATCGACCCCAAAAGGGTCCTCTTTTCTATTGTAGCTATAGAGCCATACACATTGATTAATTTGAACTTGACATTTCCCTACAACAATCTAACTGACACCAATAACCAATGCTGGTTGGAATCAATTAGACTATAGTAGACCATCAAAGGATTCCAAACCACACCCAGCCCACTTGAGGCTCCATTTGACTCCCTAAAGACCCCTTCCCAACCTCTCCAGAACCTCACCTTCTTCTTCTGATCTTCCCTACTCCACTTGGTCTCCTGAATGAGCACAATGTCAAGTTTTTTACTCTCTATCTGTCATCTAAAGTGACGCCATTTGCTAGGGACATTTAAGCCCCTAGCATTCCAAATTAAAATTCTCATGATTCCCCAGGAAGGGGAAGCCCCTTCCAGTTTATGAGAATTATTGGCCCCAACTTTGTTTGACCCTTGTTGGATCTTGCCAAGGATAATTTCTCGTTATTGGATTTATGACCCCTTTAGTTGATAGACTTGATCCCTTGAGTCTTTCGACCAGAAGAGATTTGCTCAATCCCTTTCTCAGCCAAAATACCCTCCTGATACCCTTCGAAGCTACCATCACAATCTGACTCATATCCCATACTCCCCTAGCCTTGGCCTTCTTCTCCATTATCTTCCTCCATCCTGAACTCCTCCAAAAGTCCAACCTTTGTCCCTTGCCATCCCTCTTCGGCCTATCCCTCTTCTAGGTTAAATTATGTTTGATCCCCCACCTAGATGTCAGTGAGGTCAAGGAAAACACCCTCGGTCTGGTCCTTCATACCAAGAAAGGAACGCAGGTCCTCTGGCTTCTCTTGATTAGTCCAACAAGTAATTTGTCCTTCTTCCATCTGAGATTCCACCAACCACCTAGAATCTATTCCTAATTCTTTTATGGCTGATTCTAGGGGCCATACTACCTCCACATGTTGTTTTTATATGTCAATTGTTGGGGGATTTTTCTCCTGTGACAATTCCACCTCCTGTAGAGGCTTCTTCCCATCCAAATACATATTCAAGCCATTGGCCACTATCTAGGAGCAACACCTTTCTTTACCATGTGCCATTGATTTGCATATAGGGCAGAGATGCAATCTATCCTCCTTCCAATACTCTGATGATAGATTGTACAATTGAAGCCATACTGAATTTTCTTCTAGCTCTAGTTTTCCTGGGTTGAAGTTAGGGCACCACTCAAGGAGATGCATTTGAGCCCCATCCATGAAGTACGACCCCAATCTTAAGGCCCTATTTCTTTCATCTTGCTCAGGAAAGGTGATAAAAAAACAATTGCATTTGAGAGCCTTCACCACAATTTTATTACCCCAAGTTTCTAAACACCAATTCTTAATGTTTTCCAGGCTCCTTTGGCCTTCACCTCCCCATTTCAAAAGCATACCTATTTCTTGAAGTAAACCCATAGTTTGCTTGACTACCCCATCAATAAAGGAAATTGAGGGCACTAAAATTGGAGGGGAAATTCCATTATTTCCTTTGCCTAGCTTTGAAGGTTTGGAGTCATCTACTATTTTTTCCTTGCCCTTGTTTGTTGTCATGGTCCAAACACCATTCGCGCCTTCTGATTGCTAGTGCTTGGTTGTATTACTATTTGAGCCTGGATTTTTCCTGAACCGCCCATTCACTTTGCTTCTATTATTCTTACCTTGATCACCTCGTCGAAGCCTCCTTCCCCGATAATCTTTGGCTAGATCAAAACAAAAGGGTCTAACCCATAGGTGCCCTTGGCCATCAAGTGACCTAGAGTGATATCTATTGCACTCATTCCTAGCTTTTCTCGTGCTCTTTGCGTAATAATAGGGGTGACAATTATCCACCCACCATCCATTTTCTAACACCCATTGAGGAATATGAGGAAGCTTCAACTAACTACTAGGGATGGAATATGAGGAAGCTTCAACTAACCCCTTAGTGTTTTCAAGCTCAACAAGGAAACCTGAAACATCCATCAAGTGACCAACATCTTGAACATAAGACTCTATTATCCATCACGAAAAGCATGAAATATAAGAAATTTATATAATGATGAAATAAAAACCATTGTATTAATCTTCAACCTAAGTATAAACATTAAATTCCATATCCTCCTTATGAACACCAAATATCTATCCTAAAATCAACACAATGGTTGGAACAACAAATAAAATAATTGGAATAATAGAAATAATACTCATAGTACTAAATTTTTTGAGATAGTAATTAGAATGTGAATTTTATAAAGTCTTTCCATAAGGAAATATCCAAACCACATGGAAACTCATAGAAAATAAAAATAACAGAACTAGATAACCAACTATATTAAACACAAAATCACCGAAGAGAGCATTATTACAAAATTTAAATGATAATTTGTAACACAATCAATAGTGATTTTAGTGATTTTAGCTATTATTTTTTATTAGCAGGCCTTTTCCCCCTTTTGTCCACTTTAACTCTATCCTTTCGAATGGATGAGTCACCTGCAAAATGGTCAATAGAGACTAGTGCTCTTGAATTATTTTGTTAAATGAAGTTGAACTTGTGTCGCAAAAAAATGTATATTTGACATTTTTATGCTCACTTGAGTTCCTCTTATGGAATTTGGCTTGATTTTTCCTAGATTTAATGTTGTATTGTGGCCAACACATTCATATTAGGTCTCAGACCCTTATGAATCATTAAGACTTCTAGGATGTATTGAAAAGCTGTTACAAAGTGTTGTAAGTCACTTTCACACTTTTCTAGGACCTTTTATCATAATTCACCTAATAAACTCCTTTTTATCACTTACTAAGTCTTTTTTCAAAGTGTTGTAAAGTTTTGTAGCCCACTTTCATGCTTTTCTAGATTTTTCATCACTAATTAAACCCTTTCTCATGTTTAAGTGACCCCTTAATACACTTTTTGACCCCCTCTAAGTATGTTTTTGAGGATATTCATGTTGGACAATATTGAATGCCCTGTAATTCCTGAAACCCACTTAATTTGCTTAAGTAGGACTAAGTCGCCAATAGGGGCTACTTTCTCCTTTTTGGCACAAAACTCAAAATTATTTCAAATTTCTGGTGGGATTTCATTCTCTAACCCTTGAGGTCGGCCTGTGATGTGTTATTTTCAAGAAATTTAGAAAGATGAAGTATAAATAAGGGTTTTTCTCCTCATTTTTCATCTCCTACAATCTCCTAATCTCTTTCACTCATTAAGCATTAAATCTTTTGAGCATTTAAGCAATTTAGGCATAATCAAGTCATCCATTGGAGCACTTCATTGCATATCTTTATATTTCTACATCAAGGGTTTTGGAATTTTATGAAATTTATTGTTATCTATCTATGATTCTCTTTCCATTTCATTTCATCTCATAGGGTTTGATTACCAAAATGGGGCTTGACCAAGGCAAACCCCTATACTCTAACCCTTAACCATTTTTCCCTCTTTCCATGTGTGTTTGTAGACTTTGCAGATAGATTTGTTAAAGAAATAGGCATTGAAAAGTGGTCAACAAGTAATCAAAGCTATTCAAGTCAACATAACCCTAATTCAAGCTTGGATACACTTTTTATCCCATTTTCTACAGAATCAAGAGTGAACACCTATAAGAAAAGCAAGTGCAGACCTGAAGCTACAGGATCCTATCCCAAAATTCCTAAAATTTGTAGGTGGAATAAGTCACCACTAGTGGAGAATTAGTCCCACTTCCAGGCTTGAAAAGTGGTTTCTACATTTTTTGATACCCATTTGGCAAATTCCTGTTTTGGCAAGTTTTACCTGAAACTGGGACTAAGTCATCCAACCTGGCGTAAGTGTCATAGTCAACATTTTTAGTCATTTTTTAGGATTCCAGAACCTTTCCACATCATATTTTAGATTCCAGGTGCACCTCTCTAGTCTTGTTAAGTTATTTCATCATTTACTTGCACTTTTAGGTGTTTTTGCATATCAAAATGTGTTTTCCAGCACTTTGCATGTCTTAGGTTTTGCATCACTATATCACTTTATTTTCAGATTAGAGCATTAGAACCTCTTAATTAGACATATTACATCTCATTTACATTAATTTTGAGTGTAGGAATTTTCATTTTGAACCCCATTCCTTTCTCCTTTTAGGTAAAAAACCCTAGAAGGAGCTTAAAGTAGTTGGGTGATCCAAAATCATTGTCCACATTTTCGTGAACCCAAATTTTTAACATATTTACCTCTTATTTAAATTGTATCCTAGGTTTCATTTGCATTGCATTAGATATTGCACTGTTTTAATTGCATCCTAGGGTTTTAAAAATTGCATTATTGAAAAGCTCAAATAGATTACATTTTTTCATCATTTTTTGCATTAAAAATCACAAAAATTTTGCATTTTCATGTTGTAGTTTCATCCGTGCATCCAAAATACATAAAACTGCATTCAAAATTTATGAAAAATCTCAAAAAATCATCACTGGGACTAATTTGTCACACTGGGCGACTTAGTCCTCCTACATAGTTTGCACTATAATTTTTGGTATTTTCTAGGTATTTGCTGCATTTTTATTTTCTATTACTACATTCTATCATACTTTCCAGATTTGTTGTTGTATTCTCTTTCTAGCATATTAGTTTACTTTCACTTATTGTCATCATGGGTTTTTTCTTTAATAAGTTTTGGAATTCATTAAAATCCTTTGTAGACATGTCAAA
Organism: Sequoia sempervirens; assembly: GCA_007258455.2. NCBI lineage: Eukaryota > Viridiplantae > Streptophyta > Pinopsida > Cupressales > Cupressaceae > Sequoia > Sequoia sempervirens. The sequence continues at coordinate 1,068,560,382 of VDFB02271358.1, read as the reverse complement.
TTGTGCCTTTGGTTGTGATCCTAATGACCTCGAGCTTCCTCATGTTCCTTCAACTCCTCATGAATTTCCTCCTCGTGCTATTGAAATCCTTGGAGAAGATGATGATAGGATGAATAAGTTCTTAAACGAATGCCTTGACAACCTTGAAAACAATGCAGCCTTATACCCATCCACGAAGTCACAAAATCTTCCTATTGTCTCAGCCTCCTGATATGTTTGGTTATGTACATCATGAAAAGAATGAAGGACCTATGTTCCCTCCATTAGGTGGACCTACTTCCTCTAAACAAGCAACTTCTCAACCATTTTATGATCACAAAGTTACAAACACACCAATCAACCTTGAAGAAACATATGGAAAGGGTTTTACTATCTTACACAAACAAGGATGTGACACAACAACTGAGTATGAAATTCACCAACTATTAGAACAAATACCATCATATGAAAACACCACAGGGTTAGGATATCAAGATCCTCCTCAAGATAACAAGCCTCCTTTTGAATATTGGAGACTTCGTGATGATGGTATGGTGATATTTAATTCCCCTCCTCACTTGAATGTCCTCCTTCCATGTGGACAACCCTTACATGATCCCAATGATAAGGATGCTAGGATCCCTATGGGTTTTGTTCCTCCTTCAATCCATGAAATAGGCGAATCTTGTAAACGCAAAGGACCTTACAAGTTAAAAAAATTAAATTTTCCTCTCCATCCACCAACTAAATGTGAAAGAAAACTGTAAATGCTTTTATATAGAGGCCTTATACTCTTACAACCTTCAAATAGGTTGGTCATTCGTCCTAAAGATTCTAACATCCCATATTGTAAATACCATCATGTTCTTGGACATCGCAGTGATGAATGTCAGACATTGAAGGACATACTGAGTAAGTATCACTTCACTAATACTGACTATTATCCTATCATCCCATAGTACCCTATCACCAACCTTATCATGCACTAGTTGTAGAAATTTACATTCTCAGTATTGCATGATCCTTGCCATCATCCATCTTGGATCATTCTTTCCTTACACTCAGTGGGGGCAATAGGTTGTTAGCATTGTCCTAGCAATGCATTTGTCCTTGTCCCTTAGCCACATTATTCATCCTCCGCTTATACAATTTGAGATTGGTAGGTGGATGATTTGTTTGATGCATGACTTACATTTTCATTACTAGTCCTTTTGCATTGTCCTTTTTCTTTTTCTTTTCTTTGGTGTAATTGTATGTGCATATCGTGTTCTTCGTAATGTGTGTTTGATGTTCTCCCTTTCTTTGTGCACTTCCTCTATTTGTACCTCTATTCTTCTATATGTCATACACTTGCATTTTATTTTTTCGCTTTTGCTTTTTGTTTTCCCTTTAGAGATGACGCAAAGCATTGAAACCACAATGTCTCTTCCGTGTTGACCCAATAGGTCCTTTCATGTTCTTTTTTTCTTTTCTTTTTTTCTTTTCCTTTTGGGGATGATGCAAAGTGTTGAGACACCCTATGTCTCTTCTAAGTTGACCCAAAAGTTCCTTTCACATAATTTTTCAATTTTGTTTTGTGTGTTTCTTTTGGGGATGATGCAAAGCGTTGAGACTGCAATGTCTCTTCCATGCTGACCCAAAACAAACTTTCTTTTTGCTTTTGTTTTTTCTCTCTTTGTGTCATTCTTCCAATTCTATGTATTTGGGGAATGATGACAGTTCTGATTTCTTTAATAAAAATATTGCAACAACAAACATACTGACCCCAAATCCATAAATCCCTTATGTGTTTGGTGTTTGGGGATAACCCCTTCTTTTTATTTTTCTCCTTTTCTTTCACATGACATAGCCTTACTCAGAAATGTATGACTTGGAATAGGAGCTTTCCAACTTAGCTCTCATGTCTTGTTTCTTTTGGAATTTTTAATTTTCTACTTTAAAGTAATTACTCACAAAATGGTGTGTAGCAATTCCTTTAAAGTTGGGGCACACATTGGTGTTATTCATTGGTGTTATTCATTTACATTTCTCTTTTTTTTCTTGTTTCTTACTGTAGCCTTTTTACTTCATATGATGTGTTTGTCACTTTGTGGATGACATTGGATATGATGTATTTCATAAGTGTGATCTATCTTAGTATATTACATTCCTCTTGGTGGCTTGATTTGACACACTACATCCCCTAAGTTGTGAATATTCTATTCTTTGACTGGTCCTCTCTTGGCGACATCAGACACAATGTTCCCTAAGTTATAGACCTCACATGAATTATGCAAGATTCATTTGAACATTTCTTTTGCATGTTGCATTCTACATTTACATGACCACTTTGCATAACACAACTTGCATGCCTGTGGTACCATTGCATTTGTTCATTAGTTCTAAGTATATGAAGCTTTTCTTCTCTCATGGAGTACGAAACGACATTGTCTTTGTTGAGCCTTATTAAATTAATCAACAATTATAACTTTGATATGGTTGAGCGGGAAGCCCATTCTGCAACATGAATTTCCCCATCTAGCCAACTTTTTTGTATTTTTCACCCCATAGAAAACTAAAATTTTTGTGGCCCCAGAGTCAGTATACGTGGGATTTCTCACCCCACGGACAACCAGAAGTTCTATGGCCCCAAAGTGAGTATATTTGGGCTTTCTCACCCTACAGACAATCAAAAGTACCATGGCACTAGAGTGAGTATACTTGGGCTTTCTCACCTGGAGGAAAACTAGGAGTTACATCGCCCTAGAGTGAGCACACATTTCTTTTTCAAATAAATAGCCTAGATCTGATCCACAAATGGGCTAGAAAAATGATCGAATCTTTCATTTCTATTTATCATTCATGTGTGTTCCTTTGCACCTATGTTTGGTTTGTCATGGGATTGTGATCTTGGGGGCTTGATCATCCCTCTTGGTCATTTTTGTCTCATCTTACCAACATGTGTGCATTTGAATCCCTCTCGATGTGCATGATTGGGCTACTTTAGCAAGAGTTTGAAGCAAGTACATATTCTCACTAAAGTGGGGGGTTAATGTGTCACCGAAAACTATATAGTTGACATTGTTATGCTCACTTGAGTCCCTCTTATGGACTTTGCCTTGATTTTTCCTAAATTTAATGTTTTAATGTGGCCAACACATTCAAATTAGGTCTTATACCCTTGTCAATCATTAAGGCTTCTAGGATATATTGAAATGGTGTCATGAAGTGTTGTAACTCACTTTCACACTTTTCTAGAACCTTTTTATCAGAATTCACCTAATAAACTTCCTTTTATCACTTACCAAGTCTTATTTAAAAGTGTTGTAAAGTTTTGTAACCCACTTTCATGCTTTTCTAGATTTTTCATCACTAATTCAACCCTTTCTCATGTTTAAGTGACCCCTTAATACACTTTTCGGCCCCCCTTAAGTATCTTTTTCAAGATATTCCCATTGGCCAACATTTAATTCCTTGTAATTCCTGACACCCACTTAATTTGCTTAAGTGGGACTAAGTCACCAATAGGGGTGACTTGGTCCTTTTTGGCACAAAACTCAAAATTAGTTCAAATTTCTAGTGGGATTTCATTCTCTAGCCCTTGAGGTCGGCTTGTGATGTGTTACTTTCATGAAAATTAGTAAGATCAAGTATAAATAAAGGTTTTTCTCCTCATTTTTCATCTCCTACAGTCTCCTATAATCTCTTAATCTCTTACACTCATCAAGCATTAAATCTTTTTAGCATTCAAGCAATTTAGGCATAATCAAGTCATCCATTGGAGCACTTCATTGCATATCTTCAGTTTTCTACATCAAGAGTTTGGTAAGTTTATGACACTGCATGTTATCTATTTATAATTCTCTTTCCATTTCATTTCATCTCATAGGGTTTGATTACCAAAGTGGGGTTTGACCAAGGAAAACCCTTATACTCTAACCCTTAACCATTCTTCCATCTTTGGATGCGTGTTTGTGGACTTTGTAGATAGATTTTTCAAAGAAATAGGTGTTGAAAAATTTTCAACAAGTAATCAAAGCTATTAAAGTCAACATAACTATAATTCAAGCTTGGAGACAATTTTTATCCCATTTTTTGCAGAATCAAGAGAGGACACCTATTAGAAAAGCAAGTGCTAACCTAAAGCTACAGGATCCTATCTCAAAATTATTGGAATCTACAAGTGGACTAAGTAACCACAAGTGGTGAATTAGTCCCACTACCAGGCCTGAAAAGTGGTTTATGCATTTTTGGATACCCATTTGGTAGATTCCTATTCTGGCAAGTTTTTCTCGAAACTAGAACTAAGTCGCCTAGCTTGGTGTAAGTGTCCCAATCAATATTTTTAGTCATTTTTTTAGGATTTCTGAATCTCTCTACATCGTATTTTAGATTCTAGTTACACCTCTCTAGTAACATTTAGTTATTTCATCATTTACTTGCATGTTTAGGTGCTTTTTCATAACACAATGTGTTTTCCATCACTTTGCATTTCTTATGTTTTGCATCATTAAATCACTTTATTTTGATATCAAAGAATTAGCACGTCATAATTATACATATTGCATCTCATTTACATTAATATTGAGTGTATAAATTTTCATTTTGGACCCAATTCTTTTCTCCTTTTAGGTGAAAAACCCTTGAAGGAGCTTAAAGTAGTTGGGCAATCCAAAATTGGTGTCCACGGAACTAAAGAAGGGAGGCAGGCAAGACTCCCTTATATAGTCACTTGTTGGCTTTTGTTTACCTACCATAATTGTGTTAATAAGTAGCATCCACTTCATGTTTACCTCTTGCACACAATTTTTTTTACATTCACTAGTCCCCATTCCATCAAAAAGGCTTACTTTATTCATGTCTTTAAGGGTTCTCTTCCACATAATTAAATCAAAATCCTTCTCCATTTCCTTTGTGGTAGACCAACATGAACCAAGTGGTATCTCTTCCTTCAATTCATGCTTCTTGAATTTCTCACAAACTTCTTTACATTTATCCTTTCTTCCATTGATAAGGACATGTATATTCTTTTCCCTTTAACACAACTTAACCCTTCTTAATCTCCAACTGTCAGCATCCCTTTGCAATTTTTTGAAGAAAATTTATAGACATGAAGTTCGTTGACTATGGTAAAGTTTGTACAACACATCACATCAAGGCTTTAATACATACCTTGCTTTATCTATTGAACTTGATGGAAGGTTTAGCTTTCTTCCATTAACAAAATATTAAATATGAATCTTTTAATAAAGATGGACACCATTCATTCTAGGTAAAATATTAAATTTTTCATTTTTATACATACTATTATTTATTTATATGATACATTGGTAAAACATTATATCACCATTCATTTTATAACAGTGCAACAAACTGACCAACATAATTTGTGCAAAATATCAAATTAGCTTTTATTCGGCCTTCTCAATGGGAAAGGCCCAAATTTCATATTCAATGGTATTTTTTAATTAATTGAAAATAAAAAAATCATTGTATTATGATTTTCAATTAATTAGTAAATATGGTCAAAGGTGTATAGTCGGGGTTTGGCTTTATCAATGGGAAACGTCTATCCAACCCCAAATTGCATATTTGATGGTATTTTTTAATTCATTTAAAGTAAAAAAATCCATTATATTATGCCTTTCAATTAATTAAAAAATATGGTCAAAGGTGCATAGCTAGGGTTGGGATTGTATAGATTATAGTATGTGAGTGAGAGGGCTATTATTTTTATGTGATAAGTTTCCATATAATATGGTTTCAAAAAAAGTAGTATCGAAAGAATGCTTGATGTATAAGGTGTTTTATTAGTAAAATATTGTATTTATATATAATTGTAATTTATGAACATTCAAAATATGGGGTCATATAGAATATGTATGTTCATTTAGAAGGAATTTCAAGATTCTTTTAATGGCACATTAAATATGAATTATATATTTTATTATGATGTGTGCAAGAGCATCTAAATCATTTAAGAATTACAAGAGTATCTTTGACCTTGTAAGATGTATAAGAGAATCCATGACATGTAAGGGTACATAAGAAGGGCTTACAAAATGGATTTTGAAGGATATCTAATATTTTTTTGACTAATTTATGATCCATAAGAATGGTAGGTAAGAGCATCTTGTAATAGGATTGAATTGTTCAAAATGTAGTTCTATGTTTGATGGGTGGAAAGTATGACATAAAAAGTTACATACTATTCCGAGTAGGCTCACTCATCATGAGGGGCCATTGGAATTGGGAAGAGTAATTTGAGCTCACAAAATGGGCTCCATGTTTTGGCTCATGGTTTTAAAAAATATTGTTACTTTCTTATTTGACATTCTTTTGTATATAGGATGGTTAGGATGGGGAAATCATACAACTATAGATTTTTTGGTTCTATGCTATCTAATTTTCTCTCAACACAAGCTGAAAGGTCTTATTGAAGGAACTATTAGTTAAATATTGTATGTGTTATTTTGGTGCTTAGATTAATACATTAGCTAGAGGAGAAAAATAACCAATTTCTTAATGGTTTTTCTTTTTTAAGATTTTAAAATGTGAATATTAGTGATCACACAAAACTAATTTAAATGGTAACTAATTTTTTTGGTTAGGGAAATTTCAATTTTTTTATTAAAGAAAAATTCAAAATGATTACACTTAATCCAAAATTGGGTGAGGAAAAAATTAAATTCTTTATGATTGTTTTTGTATTTATTGCTAAAGGCATCACCAATATAATTCAAAAAACCTTAAGAAAAGTGTAAAGTAATTTATTTTTGTGTAATGGTGGGACCGGATAAGTTCTAAATATGTGGTTAAGGATGGCATTCTTCTCTAGGTCAACTGTAATAGATATTTATGGTATGTGCCTCTAATTTTTCTTAAGTTTCCTCCACAATTCATTGGGAATGGTCTGTAGAAACCCTATTACCACTAGGATTTTTGGGAGACCTTGAACATTTAAATATCATTTTCCAAATAGTAGTATATGGAGATCAAATGGAATGGACTTCTAAGAATAATGAGAATGAGATATTAGTGATTTTAGTACTCCCTTTGTCTTATTATTGTTTCACTTCCAAGTAGTATATTTTTTAGTTACCACTTTTTTTAGACAAAATATAGTTGAACATTGTATTTAGAGACTTTTCTTGAGGCATATGTTTGTATCATTCATTATTTAGAGGGAAAATCTATTTGCCCCAATTCATGTAGGAGTTGATTAATATGGGGAAATAGTAAATCCATTCCATTTGTATTTAGATCTAATTTTATTTCCTATTGAGTAGGACTTTCATGGATATTTTCTTCATCATAGAGTATGATTGGTAAATAAATAGAATTTTCCAATTTGTCTTATTCATGGACCATCCTGTTGGGAAAATGTGTCTCAACCTTTCAATTATATAAGGCTTATTTTTTATAGGATATATATATATATATATATATATATATATATATATATATATATATATATATATATATATATATATATTTTTATACATATTTCCTAGTTTCTCTGATACGTGTATACATTGGTAGTAGAGAGTGAAATATGAGAATTTTAAATTTAAAAAAAAAACTCCTAAAATGGCTAACATACATTAAATAAATGATATATTAAAAATATAGACTGTTAATTATTAGGTTTTACATCTAATGGTGGATTTTTGTTGGCCTGTCTTTCCCTAGAAGGTAATCCTATTTTATGATGGTGTTGTACTATGATTATATTTGATGATGTATTTTAAGAGTGTGCTAGTGGTTGTGTTTTCTTTGGATCTCTAGTGGTGATACTCCTATGAGAAGCTTACTTTGCAAGTATATTGTAATCTTTGTGATTTCTAAATAATATATTACTTGGCTTTTGGAGTGTGGGGTTTTTCTCCTGAAAGGGTTTTCCCCAGGTAAATCACTATGTCGTGGTATGCATGATATTTATATTTATTCTTTTTAAGTTTCTATAACTATTAAATATCTGTAATTTTTTTCATTATTTTCCTCTCAGCAATAGTGTAGGAATTTGTTATGCTACCTTAGCTTCCATAGAAGTGGTATCAGAGCTTGATAACCTTTGGTTTCAGTTGTGGGTTATCGAGTTTTTTGAACTAATCCCGGTTTGAGTGGGAGCTTGTGCAAAAGACACTTTTTGATCTTGTTGCAGGAATATTCAGATAGAAAGTTCATCAGGGAGAATAGAGGTGGAATTTTTTTTTTGAAATAATTTTGAGATGTGGAAGCTAAGGATGGAGGATTTGTTCATAGATCGATATCTATGAGATGTTGTTGATGAGAATGTTCAAGGCCTTTATATCCTACTCAGGCTGCTCAATATGATGTTATGAACTGTAAAGAAAAGGGTCTAATTAGATTGTGCTTGGTAAACTCTATTTTAATCAACGTCCATGAAGAGACTTCCGAATAGAAACTATGGAAGAAACTCGGTGAGATGTATCAAGCAAAATATTTAGTGCACAATATTTTCTTGAGGAATAAATTATATTCCTTGAGAACGAAAGAGGGTGGATGAATAATAGACTAGAAAGAAAATGAAATTTTTGAGGACTAATAATGGCAACGAACTTTGCTCTAACAATTTTGATGGATTCTGTAATCCATTAGCATATAAAACTAAACCTAAAAAATTACCAAAAAGTAACAACATGTGCCTCAATAATGTCCTCAAATACCATGGTACAAATTTTTGAAACTTTGATATAATGTTCTCCATAAATAGATTATACATCCTTGATAAGAATATATTACTTCCATCACTCTAGTTGGTATATGTTACTCCAAAGGACTCCTTCATGAAGCACTAATTCTATCTTATAGCCATTAATAATAGAAGATGCTCTAAGTCTTCTATATAATACATTCATTCATGCCTCATTACAATAATCTTACTAGCTACCATTGAATAGTAAAATAATTACATATATCCCAATCCTCAAATAGACATCGTATTTTCCTCACTCCACAAACTCTTTTGAAATGCAACTAATGAGATATAAATAATTAAGTTGGATTAGACCTTAAGATATGCATTGTTAATAAGAAACCTAATCCTAGTGTTCTCCCATTTTTTATTTACATTAAAAATACATAATACACTTTGAAAAATGAGCTAAATTTAATAGAGATAGAATATGAAGCAGTTTCAACTAACCTCTTAGTGTTTCCAAGCTCAATAAGGAAACCTGAAACATCCATCAAGTGACCACCATCTTGAAGACAAGAGTCTAATTGTCCATCATGAGAAGCTTGAAATATAAGAAATTCATATAATGATCAAATAGAAACCATTGTATAATGATCATATTATGATTTAACCCAAGTATAAACATTAAAGTCCATATCCGCCTTAAGAACACCAAATATGTATCCTAAAATCAACACAACAGTTGGAAAAACAAACTCAACAATTGGAATAACAGACGTAATACTCATAGTACTAAATTTTTGAGATACTAATCATTCAACAATGAAATTAAAAGCATTACAATACGACTTTTGTAAAGTCTTTCCATAATGTAACTATCCAAACCACATGGCAACAGACATAAAACAAAACTAACATAACTAGATAACTAACTATATTAAACACAAAATCACTGAAGACAACATTATTACAAAATTTAACCGCTAATTTAGAACACGGTCAGCAGTGATTTTAGTGATTTCAGCTATCATTTGTTATGAGCGGGCTTATTCCTCGTCCCGTGCACTTTATCATTGCCCTTTGGAACAGATGACTCACCTGCAAAATGGTGAAATGAGATTAGTGCTTCTTTTGCTTCGCTTAATGCTTCTTGAATTTCTCACAGACTTCTTTACCTTTTATCATTTTGCTTCGGTGCAGTCTTCCTTACTTTTGAGGCGTTTTGTCCTTTAACCTCCTTTTTCTTTTGCGTCTGTTCCTTATCATTTTGCTTCGGTTCAACATTCTTGACGTTCTCAGGGGGTTTCTTATCCCTATTTTGCTTCGGTCCGTCCTTCTTGACGTTATTAGGGACTTTACTCATTCTTCCTGAATTTCGTTTCCCTTTCGCACAACTTAACTCTTCTAAATCTCCAACTGCGAGCATCCCTTCAGCATTGTTTGATCCAAATTTATAGACAAAAAGTTCGTTGACTGCGGGCAAGTTTGTACAGCACATCACATGAAGGCTTTAATGCATACCCTGCTTTATCTGCTGAACTTGAGGGAAGGTTTAGCTTTCTTCCGTTGACAAAAGATTAAATACAACTCTTTTGATAAAGATGGACCCCGTTCGTTCCAGGTAAAATATTAAACGTTTCAGTTTTATACATACTATTATTTCTTTATAGGGCAAAACTTTATATCACCATTCATTTTATAAAGGTGAACCAAACCGACGGGCACAATTTGTGTAAAATATCATATCATGTGTTATTAGGCCTTATCGATGGGAAAGCCCCAAATTGCATATTTGACTTATTTTTAAATTAATTGAAAATAAAAAAAATCATTGTATTATGCTTTTCTATTGATTAATAAATATGGTCAAAGGTGCATGGGATTAGGCTTTATGAATGGGAAACGTCTATCCAGCCCCAAATTGCATATTCGACGGTATTTTTTAATTAATTGTAAATTAAAAATCTATTGTATTATGTTTTTCAATTAATTAATAAGTATGGTCAAAGGTGCATCGTCAGGGTTGGGATTGTATAGAAAATAGTATGTGAGTGAGAGGGCTAATATTTTTTTGTGATAAGTTTTTCATAAAATATGGTTTGGAAAAAAATTAGTATCGAAAGAACACTTGATGTATTAGGTGTTTTATTAGTAAAATATTGTATTTATATATTATTGTAATTTATGTTCTAAATCTAGGTTCATATGGAAAATGTATTTTCATTTAGAAAGAAATTCAAGATTCTTTTAATGGCACATTATATGAATTAGATATTTTATTATGATGTGTGCAAGAGCATCTAAATCATTTAAAAATTAAAAGAGTATCTTTGATCTTGTAAGATATATAAGAGAATCCACGACATGTAAGAGTACATAAGAAGGGGTTACAAAATGGATTTCAAAGGATATGTAAGATTTTTTTTGAGTAATTTATGATCCATAAGAATGGTGGGTAGGAGCATCTTTAATATGATTAAATAGTTCAAAATGTAGTTCTATGTTTGATGGGTGGAAAGTATGACATTAAAAGTTACATACTATTCCTAGTAGGCTCATCATGACAGGCCATGTTGGGATTGGGAAGAGTAGTTTGAGCTCACAAAATGGGCTCCATGTTTTGGCGGATAGTTTTGGAAAATAATGTTACTTTCTTATTTGACATTCATTTGTATATAAGATGGGTAGGATGGAGAAATCATACACCTATAGATTTGTTGGTCTTATGCTATATAATTTTCTCTCAACACAAGTTGAAGGGCCTTATTGAAGGGACTATTAGTTTAATACTGTATTTGTTATTTTGGTGCTTAGACTAATACATTAGCTAAAGGAGAAAATTAAACAAGTTCTTAATTGTTTTTCTTTTTTTAAGATTCTAAAATGTGAATATTAGTGATTGCAAAAAACTAAAAATGGCAACTAAATATTTTGGTTAGGGAAATTTATAAATTTTTTTATCAAAGAAACATAAAAATGATTACACTTAATCAAAAATTTGGTGAGGGAAAAATTAAATTTCTTACAAGTGCTTTTGTATTTATTGCTAAAGGCACCACCAATATAATTCAAAAAAACTTAAGAAAAATGAAAAGTAATTTATTTCCATGTGTAATGGTGGGAGGATAAGTTCTAAATATGTGGTTGAGGCTACCATACTATTCTGGGTCAACTGTAATAGAATATCTTTGGTATGTTCCTCTTATTTTTCTTAAATTTCCTCCATAATTCATTTGGAATGGTCAATAGAAACCCTATTACTACTAGGATTATTGGGAGATCTTGAACATGTAAAGATCAATTTCCAAATAGTAGTATATGAAGAAGATAAAATATTGATCAAATGGAATGGAGTTCTAAGAGTAATGAGAATAAGATAGTAGTGATATTTGAAATTCCTTTTTTTTATTCTTGTTTCACATCCAAGTAGTATTTTTTTTTACCACTTTGTTTAGACAAAATATAGTTGAACATTGTATTTAGAGACTTATTATTCTTGAAGCATACATTCATATCATTCATTATTTAGAGGGAAATTTTATTCCTAATTCATGTAGGAGTTGATTACTATGGGGAAATAGTAAATCCATTCCATTTGTATTTTATATCAAATTTTATTTCCTATTTAGTGGGAATTTCATGGATATTTTCTTCATCATAGAGTATGATCAATAAATAAATAAAGTTTCCCAAATTTTCTTATTCACAAACCATCCTATTGGGAAAATGTGTCTCAACCTTACAATTATATAAGGTTTATTACTGGTAGGATGTGTTGATTTCCCAAATCAACAGATCCAATGAGTCCTAAAGAATAGCCTCTTTTTAATGCTAAGACCAATCCAAAAATAATTCTTGTTCCATCTCAAACTTTTGTCACATTTGGATGTAGGGCTGATATATGAGGATTTAGGGTTTTATTCACTATAAATGCCTGTAACGTTCTATTTGGTTGTTAACATTTTATCACCTATTGCCAGTCACTTAAAAACATCTCATGTCATTCACTATCATCAGGTAACCGGTCCCTCAAGTCTAGGTCTGAGTATCATAATTTTTATAAGGTTAGGTAGAGGGACCCTTTTTGGCCTTTACATCCTTTTCATTTCATGAATTAGAAGTTTTTGAGCCCCTTCCCTCACATCATCCTAGAGGGTCCCCTCCTCAGAACAACTTAAGTGTATAGTTTTAAAGTTTCCACTTAAGTCCTGACAACCATCTTACATTATCACTCATCACTGATCTCTTTAAAATTGTATGTCCTAAATCAACAACAAGCGATGAGCGACATTTCTTTGTCCTTTCTCATCGTGAATAGCTTTTGAAGCTCTTAGAACAATTAGTGATGAGTGATGTTCCATGTATTGTTAATGAATCACTTATCGCTAATGGATTTTGAGCCTTGAGCATTGTAATAGTGATAATCAATGTCCTTCGGGCTTATGTTCTTATCGCTCATCGCGGATGGTCATAAAATGATAAATTTAAGATCAATGACAAGCGATATGATGGAATTCCTTTCTATCGCATATCACAGATATGTTAAGTGCTAAAGTTCTATATCTGTGATACGCGATACACATTGTCACTATATAAATCCTCTCATCACAAATTTCTTGAAAACTATATAAGGAGAATTAGCGATGAGTGATGGCCTAATGTTTCTATATTTTATCTATCGTCAAGATTCATTCTTGAGCTTAAGTTTCAAAACCACAATGAGCAATGAGATTATCTGAAAGGTTTCTTTTGCTAATATGATAAGATCTTATATGCGATATCTTTTGTACCATTGATTTTCTTGTAGGTGTATGTGTCTAAATCTGATTTCTTCAGTACATTTCATATCATTTATAGGAGCCGAGATCCAAAGGTTCAAATAGTGATACATGATTGAAAGATGAATGTGATCAAAGATGGGCCACACATCTAATGGCTAAGATTTCATCATGAGGATGTTTACATCACTGATGAGGCTGATGAAGGACAAGACGCATCTATGATAGGTGATGGCTATTGATGGAATAGGCAATGTGGTAGAATCCCAAGGATATCTTGTAAAGGAAAGTAGCGAGATGACTAGAGAACCATTGATGTGGTTTTAAAATAGGATGATCCTATGGACTAAACTTCATCGTGACAATACATTCATCACTAATTACACCCTAAAATTTGGGGAGGATCAATGATGAGCGATGAAGTGTATGAGGAAATATTCTCTCTAAGAAACACTAGTCTTATGTACTTTGCTGATATTAATGAAAGAAAATGGATTAGGTTGGCGATACATGCTAATTGTTAGATTGCGTATGATAATCAAGATTAAAGGAAAACATGACAGAATTTGAGATGGCATCGTTGTTTTCTAGGAACAAGTTGCTAATGGTCAAAAAATGATACTCATGGTCACCATAGATGAAGTTTTAATTGTTTTAAGATCAATGGCCTAGATTCAAAGCTAAGCTATTAAGTTATCAACTTGCTCGCGCGAGGAGTTCTTGAATCATTAATTCTGCATGCTCCAAATTGTCTATTTAATGCAAGTTAATCACTATTCATTTTCACCATCTTTCCAGTCTGCAATGAATGTAAGGCATAGAATGAAGAAGAGTGAGAGACTATTTTTTTTCTTGAGTTGAATATTGAGTGTTCTTGTCCTGAGTAAGTTGGTTTTAAATTGGATTCTCTAGTCTGGTTAGGAATTTCTATGCTAGGCTGGTTACAATTGTCTAGGATTGTAGGTGTTTCTCCCTATAGCTTTGTCTTTAATTGTTAAACTCTGCTTGTTTTGGACATGGGGAAAACTGGTGTGACAATTCAACCTATTAGAAGGTCTAGCCAACTTAATATATTTGAGTCTCATAAGGACATAACTAGGCAGGAAGCCTAGGCTTCTCCTAAGGTTTCAAAGGGAAAAAGGAGGGCTAGGCTAGAGGTCATAAGAAGAAATCAATTGTGCAGAGTACGTACAACTTGAGAAATAGGACCATTCTAGGAGAAATGGTCAAGTTCAAAGGAAAGGAACTAGCTCAGCTAGTGAAGAGGGCTAGGAAAAAGGATAAAATTCATAGGGCTTTCTTGGGAAAACATAATTCTCCTAGTGTCCTCTTTGATACTCCTTCAGACGCTGAAGGTGAAACTGAGTCAGGATATGGCCAGTACCTTCTTTCTCTAGTGCCATATGGGAGCTCTAACAATGACGTGGTGATGGTCCCTTCGAGTTCATTGAGGACAAGGAGTGGTTGGTAATTCTCTGATGCTAATGACTCTAAATAGGGTCACTTTCTTGTTTATGTTTTTGATGACACCATGGTCTTTGCATAGGAGGTATTTGTCTCAATATGTTTGTGGTTTATCTTTTGATCTTCCATGCTAATGTGGAGGTCCTTTGACTGATATGATATGGAATCTTTTTTGTTCAACATGGATGCGGTAATAGCAACTAATGGTATCCTGCACATGTGTTTTGTTTTTTGTCCTCCCCTATTCCCAAATGATTCCATAAAAACCACCTGCAGAGTTCTTCAAGGAATACATTGAAATTAGGTATTTGAAACTACATGAAATAAAAATGAAATTACAACTCAGCTAGATGCTTGTTGCTCCCTTGTTTATAAATGAGATTTCATGGTTGAAGTTGAGAGAGTTCAAAAATTTTGTTTCTAGAATAGGTCAAGGTAAATGATATGCTCTGGAAGAAAATAGAACATAAATATATACATTAATTAGTAAATATATCATAAGCCAATCTAGGGTGCAATTTATACTATATGAAGATCTTAAATATAGTTTTACAAATTAATATCAATAATGAAGGAGAATATTAGTTCTAAAATGTTGCTTTCTTGTGTATTTTTCTTCCAAATCATGAATGAAGTTGTTAATTATAATTTCATTTGTCTTCTGTCATTTGCATTGAATGAAGGAGCTTGTTTTATGCTTTAGTTCAATGAGTTAATTAAATGCTAAAATGAGGCCATTAGTTTGTGAGAAAGGGATGTAAGATTTGGTAAGGAAGCAATATTTTAAAACACAGTGAGTTAGATGCTACAAAGTGGCATGCTAATAGTCCATTAATTTTTGATGTTCAATTATAATTGTATTACTGATTGATTGCAAGTTATGACTCCATTATTCCCTCAGATAGGGTACTGGTTGTTTTATTAGTTTATCTCATGGCCGGAGCTAGTAATGAATTTGGCCTAAGATTCAAGATGAAGATGAATTCATAATGTACTCTAAACTACACTACCCCAACTTTTAGTATATAAACGCATTCCCTGAAAGAAATAACACTCTCACCCGAGGTCTGACATTCCTTTGATGAAGTAAGTTTCTTGAGGAATGCATCTGTGTGAGGAAGTGCTCTTGACCGAATTTTAGATATTACGACCATTTGTAGGATTACCCTCCTAGTTCTCACAGAGCCCAAAGAGAAGTGAAGTACTAAGTACTTTACTTAAGTGTTGGCTAACCCTCAACCTTGTTGATAATTGAGTTGTGGAAAATTCATAGGTAAGGGTTGAGATTAAGTTTGGTTCTTAAAAAATAACCAATAAAAATGACAACTCCGTTGGGGATCTACTTGGGAAAATATTTGCAGTCCAACAACTTTTCTTAATAGAGTCATAGAGGTTCTAAATACAAAGTTCTTAGTGATCGTGAGTGGCAACTTCGAAGAACTGTGTACCAGTAAGAAAAAGAGAGGGTGAAAGATGAATTATCTCAAAGTGGAATCAACTGATGGAAGCACCTTCATATGGTTGAAGTTTGATCCTCTACAAAGGAAAAAGTGACTATGTCCAAAGAGCCTGATAAAGTGTGATATTTGCAAATACATCCAGGTATTTTCACTTTTTTTTTTTACTTGAAAGAAGAAATAATTGTGTATAAGAACCATTTTAGAGATATGGAAGAAATACTTTATTCCTAATTCAGTGAGTTAAAGCACTAAGGAATGGAATAGTTATGGTCATGTTGCATACATCTAAGTTAAATTTTGTAATACCTAAATGAAATATAAGAAGTATGCTTACTTTTGTAATATTCCTTTCAAAGATTTTAAACGCATAAACTACACTTAAGCTATGCATTTTCCATAGGATTAGTATTTGAAGAATGAATAGACATACAAAAGAGATGTACCATTCCCCTATCTTCTCTGGTAGAATTTCAAATACAAATATGTCAGTCATGCAACTCCTAGAATACCCGCAAAGGAAGTTTTATATTGAAAGATATAAGTCTTTAAGCTTTGGAGGTATCATAGGTTTCCCTAACAAGATTCTTGATGAAAATAGGAAACATTTACCAAAGTTTATAGGGGAAAAATATGACTGAGCTTCTAAGAATTTAAATGCATGCATATATATAATGGGAGATTTTGAAATAAATCACGAGCATCCCTCTGCCATTTTTTGAAGTAAACTTATACACAAAAATTTCATTGACTATTGGCAAGTTTGTACAACACATCACACCAAGGCTATAATACATACCCTACTTTATCTACTGAATTTGAGGGAAGGTTTAGCTATCTTTCATTGACAAAGATAGACCCTGTTCGTTTGAGGTAAAATATTAAATGTTTCAATTTTATACATACTATTATTTCTTTATAGGGAAAAACTTTATATCACCATTCAATTTATAAAGGTGAACCAAATCGATCGACACAATTTGTGCAAACTATCAAATCATGTGTTATTAGGCCTTATTGATGGGAAAGCCCCAAATTGCATAATTGACTTATTTTTAAATTAAATGAAAATAAAAAAATCATTGTATTATGCTTTTCTATTAATTAATAAATATGTTCAAAGGTGCATGGGATTAGGCCTTATCAATGGGAAACGTCTATCCAGCCCCAAATTGTATATTCGATGGTATTTTTTAATTAATTGCAAATTAAAAATCCATTGTATTATGCTTTTGAATTAATTAATAAGTATGGTCAAAGGTGCATCGGCGGGGTTGGGATTGTATAGAAAATAGTATGTAAGTGAGAGGGCTAATATTTTTTTGTGATAAATTTTTCCTATAATATGGTTTGGAAAAAAATAGTATCGAAAGAACACTTGATGTATTAGGTTTTTTATTAGTAAAATATTGTATTTATATATTATTGTAATTTATGTTCTAAATTTGGGTTCATATTGAAAATGTATTTTCATTTAGAAAGAAATTCAAGATTCTTTTAATGGCACATTATATGGACTAGATATTTTGTTATGATGTGTGCAAGAGCATCTAAATAATTTAAAAATTAAAAGAGTATCTTTGACCTTGTAAGATGTATAAGAGAATCCATTACATGTAAGAGTACATAAGAAGGGCTTACAAAATGGATTTCAAAGGATATTGAATATTTTTTTTGACTAATTTATGATCCATAAGAATGGTGAGTAAGAGCATCTTGTAATAGGATTGAATTGTTAAAAATGTAGTTCTCTGTTTGATTGGTGGAAAGTAAGACATAAAAAGTTACATACTATTCCTAGCAGGCTCACTCATCATGAGGGGCCATTGGAATTGGGAACAGTAATTTGAGCTCACAAAATGGGCTCCATGTTTTGGCTCATGGTTTTCAAAAATATTGTTACTTTTTTATTTGACATTCATTTGTATATAAGATGGTTAGGATGGAGAAATCATACACCTATAGATTTGTTGGTCTTATGCTATCTAATTTTCTCTCAACACAAGTTGAAGGGTCTTATTGAAGGGACTATTAGTTTAATACTATATTTGTTAATTTTTTGCTTAGATTAATACATTAGCTAAAGGAGAAAACCAACCAAGTGCTTAATGGGTTTTCCTTTTTAAGATTCTAAAATGTGAATATTAGTGATTGCAAAAAACTAAAAAATGCAACTAAATATTTTAATTAGGGAAATTTATAAGTTTTTATCAAAGAAACATAAAAATGATTACACTTAATCAAAAATTGGGTGGGAAAAATTAAATTCCTTACAAATTTTTTTGTATTTATTGATAAAGGAATCACCAATATAATTCAAAAAATATTAGGCAAAATGTAAAGTAATTTATTTCTATTTGTAATGGTAGGAGGATAAGTTATAAATATGTGGTTAAGGTTGCCATACTATTCTGGTTCAACTGTAATAGATATCTATGGTATGTTGCTCTTATTATTCTTAAGTTTCCTCCATAATTCATGTGGAATGGTCAATAGAAACCCTATTACTACTGGGATTTTTTGGAGACCTTGAACATGTAAAGATTAGTTTCCAAATAGTACTATACGAAGAAGATAAAAATATTCTTGTTTAACTTCCAAGTACTATATTTTTTATTTACCATTTTTTTTAGACAAAATATAGTTGAACATTGTATTTATAGACTTATTATTCTTGAAGCATATGTTCGTATCATTCATTATTTAGAGGGAAATTTTATTTTCCCCAATTCATGTAGAAGTTGATTACTATGGGGAAATAGTAAATCCATTCCATTTGTATTTTAGATCAAATTTTATTTCCTATTTAGTGGGGCATTCTTGGATGGTTTCCTCATTATAGAGTATGATCAGTAAATAAATAGACTTTTCCAATTTGTCTTATTTATAGACCATCCTGTTGGGAAAATGTGTCTCAATCTTCCAACTATATAAGATTTAATGTTGATAGGACGTATTGATTTCCCAAATCAATAGATCCAATGAGTCCTAAAGAATAGCCACTTTCTAATGCTCAAACTCAAAGATAGATTTGGCCAACGAACAAGACTAAGTCAAAGACTAAAATATGCTACACTTCTAGCTCTACAAGTCCAAGTTGTGTCTCCCTTCACAATACCTAAAGACTTATTTCAATTATGCGTGGACATTGCATTTTCTAGGAGATAATTCCCAATTAAAGTATACCAAGGAAAGTCTTGACAACTTCAAATCTGGCTATATTTTTGGTATCTCAACACTCACTCAGTAATTGGGAAGCAGAATCTTACACCAAACCTAAACCTAACAACATAAATTAAAATGATTTTGAATTATTGAGTTGCTTCTAAAAATGCATTTAGCTGAATGATAGATTAGTGCATAATTCTGGGCCATAGAGTCAAATATAGAATCATAAAGAAAATCTTGTTAGCAAATGAACTTCAACCAGCAGATTGAAAAATTCTAATGCCTTGTAGTAACAAATCCACACTTGTTGTCATCCAAATTCTTCTTACAGATCCACCTTGCACACTTGAAATCATAATTCTCTACTCAAAGTAATTTAACTATTTCCTTGAAATAGAACTATGAACAAACAACACGATCTCAGGGAAATTGAGATGAAAAATTCAAAAATACTTTGTATATTAAATTCATATGATTTAAATTATACAAATCTAGAGATAATTTAATGGTAGTCATGCTTTGTTTGTAAAAAATACTTGATATTTACTCATGAAATAAAAACATTACAATCACATAATCTGTTTGTGACTCAGATTCAACATTTTTCTATGTACTCAACCCCTTACAAAATTTTAGAACCATTTACAAATGGGAAGGAATTAGAATAAGAAGAAACAAAAGAAGGCATTAAATCTATACGTGAAAGGAACAAGGCAGCTTCATCCTCTGTTGATCAACAATAAGAAACTGATAAAATATTCTCTCTTCTCTCCTCCTTTTACCCCTGTAGTTAAAATTATCCGCTTGAGAAAAAACCACTTGTCTTTTTCCACCAATTTTCTGCACTTCTACCTTTGTATTTTTCTCATATTCACTTGATTTTATAACAAAAAATTACCCCTCCTTGTGAAAAACATTCACCTTCATTTACCTAGGCTGCAAATGCTTTGTTCCTCTATAAAAGCCTTTTACCTCGGCTCGTTTTTGCTTGGCTACACTTTCCCATTTCACCTCAAGCAAATAAAATACTCTAATATTCATAATGGGGCAATTTAACCCCTTTTCAGCTTTCACTGTGCCCATAATATTTTAAATATTCCATTAAAAATATTCTCGCTTCATCATTTTCCTTGGGTAAAAATTCACCCACTTGCTTTATATTTGCTCATTACATTAAAAAAAAAATTACATTTTAAATGGTGGGGACCTTTAATATTTTCCAATAAAAAGCTATTTTACCCATTCCCATCCTCACCATTTTGCATTTAGCGGCCCCATAGGAAATCTTTGATTTGATTTTTTTATTAGCAAATGTATTTAATAAATATTTCAGCGGGTAACTTTAAAACATTTATTTAGGCCCACCTTTTACCTACCCCACATATCCCATGACTCCTCTTCTGATGTCATCCTCAATCCCATGGGTTCGGGATGGGGTAAGGTTTTGGCCACATCCTCCATTTTCTTCTTTCCATTGACCTTTTTCTTGCCCTAAATCCTTTGCAACTCATCCTTTATAATGGCAACACCAACAGATGCTTCCC
Organism: Sequoia sempervirens; assembly: GCA_007258455.2. Taxonomy (NCBI): domain Eukaryota; kingdom Viridiplantae; phylum Streptophyta; class Pinopsida; order Cupressales; family Cupressaceae; genus Sequoia; species Sequoia sempervirens. Next base: position 1,068,539,351 of record VDFB02271358.1, on the reverse strand, counting down.
AACATTCAATGGGAACTCATAGTCACTCCACTACTTTACCTCAAACCTAGCATTGAGACAAGAATGTTTCCCATCATGGCTTCATGAGAAACTTTGGAAAGCCTGGGAAAGTGTAACAAGTGGTTTGAGGGCACCATAGTAATTCTCTTCTACAATATTGCTCCCATTCAATTTGTAATGTGTTCAAGCTATATATAAATCAGGTCTTAGTACCAAGAAAGAATTTCCCCAAACAACTTTGCTACATTTTCACTACAAGCGCAGAATGCCCTATGCACTAAATTGAGCACATTGTGCTAGGTTTATTTAGACACCAACATATGAACAAATGTGTTTCTTGAAGTTGCTTCTTATGCCTTTATTAAAAGTTCATTTGCAATGTCAAATTGGTCCTGTTTAGCTGGTGTTGTGGCTGGTTCTTTGAAATCCTCCTCATTTGAAAAACTACAAAGTAATTACAATTTTCTATTGAAAATCAACATGATAATTCTTTGCAACAAAGTCACATTATGTGGTTTTGGTTGTTCGCCCTGCTCTGCGTCAATACACTACATGGCCCCACGATCTCTCTCAAGATGTATTTCTTTGTTCCTTGAAGCCTTCCTCTTGCTGCGCAAAGCTAGGAAATAATCCCAATTTCCAAGTGGAATTTCAATAGAGAGTTCTTGGTATTTGATTTACTTATGTAGTTTGAATGGCATCCACTTTAAAGTGCATTCCCCATCAACTCAAAATAATGCAGCCACATTACCAAGAAAATTGAATAATGTTATCCTCTATAAAAGAGTTTCCTTTTTAGTACCATATAGCTTTTCAAATAAGAGAGAAAAATTAAATAATGTTGTGACTTTATCCCATGGGTCCGTTTCTCATGGTTACCATGACCAATAGGCTGAAGGAGTTCACTTTTACAAACATCCTTGTGTCCATCATTGTGCTCACAAATTTCATCACTAAACTTCATTTGGAATGCTTCAAGAGAAGGCTTGAAAAAATCACAATACAACCCAATGTCAAAGCTTTATGATCACCCTTACCATGGACATCACAGTTAATATTTTCCTCCTTTTTATCAATATGAACATCAAAATTTCATCACCTGAGGGATTCACACACGGGTCTGAGTTTTGAAAAGTATCAACACATTTTCTATTATTAAGTAAATCAGTATTCTCCTCATTCAAAGTGACCATTTCGATATTTGTTTCAAGCAAATAACCACCTACAGCTTGGAATATAAGTATCATTATTTGAATCATAAGTTGAGATACCAAACCTAACCACTGTGCTTTCTTATGGTTCTTTAATGATAGAATCACTTATTGTGTCTCGATTACCAACATTGGAACACATACAACTTCATAACTGTGTAAAACATGTTGGGTCCGAATGTGGGCTCAGCTAAAAAAAAATCATTTTCAAACAAGTTTTGTCCTGAATTGATCTGAGGCTACCTCAGAATGCATTTGAGGTGAAAAAATGAACCGGGTTGTCAATAAAATCAGCTTTCTAGCATATTTGCATAATAGTCAAAACGGGACCAATAGCCTCTAGAATTGCACTGGAAAAGTAGTCAAATGACCTCCTAAAGTCATGAAAATTCATAGGTGTGTAGACATTTGACCCATGAACTAAGTGTAACAAATGACTTGACGAAACATATAATGAGGTGTAAGATATTCAATGTCGAAGTAGATCACTCAGACTTTTCTACAACTGCACCTGTCAAAAACCAATTAGGGCTCACCAAGTCACCTCCTCAAAAAAATATCAAATAATCTCTTCGGAACCTACCACTAGAAAAATTAGATCATTTAGGTCCATTGATTATGTGTGCAAGAGGGATTTCCTTCAATCATCATTCTTCATGAGATATTAGGGTCAAAATAGACCATGTTGATACATTTCTAGAAATGCATCTATGTAAAATCAGAACAAACTGCATTTGCTTTTGATCTTGAAAAAATATCAAATATCATCATGTGGCTCTAAAAAAAAACCAGGGAGCATATGAATATGGGGGGAATGTAGGGAAACAATCCATTTTTCATGAAAATCATCTAGCTGTGAAACATCAGCTTAAACAGGAGGCCACTTCAAGGGATAGAGAGTTTGCAAACAACTAAACAGTCCTAGAACCCTCTAGCTTTTCTTTTCAAAACCCTATCAAAACTCATCACGGAAAGATGAAAATTGATAATGCATGTTCAGATATGTCAACTAAATATGCTCACTAAGGGGTTTGGCATGAAATTCAACTTGTAGACACGCAAAATATGCATACATTTCAATCCAGTAGTTTAATCAAATAACCTTCAATTAATTAAATCTAACATTTCATCCTTCAAATTAAATAAATCCACTTGATCATTACCTCATTTAAATAAATCAATCAAATACTAACATTTCATCTTTTTTAAATCATTCCTTAGATTCATATTCCTTAAATTAATCAACCTTTATCTTGCATCCTCCTTTTAATTAAATAAACCAAGACTTTATTTAATTAAGTCTCAAAATTCATATTTCTCCCTTTTGATTTAAATAAATCAAAATATTTAAGTCAAGTGGGTCAAAATCACCTAAACATCACCTAAGCTAATCTAATCCCGATTAACCTAACCTAACCACCCATCACATCCTCTAGTTTTTCCCACTTGCACCAATAAATCATTTTAATCCATTTATAAATTCATCATTTTCTTTCAACTTGGCATAAGAATGGAATATTCTCTCAAGTTTGAAAATGAAGACAAGCTGACTTGTCCCTTCCAACATTGCAATAACTTCTCTATTTCATGTCCCCCACTCAACATTTATTTCATAAATTCAAATTTGAATCTCCCCCTCTTGGGCACATTGGCCAAAACTTGCACATTCCTCTACCTATCATAATGTGACAAGTGGCCTCATCTCATTGGCCCAATATATATCCCACATTTCTCTATTTTGAGCTCTCTTCCAATTTGAAAATCTATAAATAAAGGCCTCATTCTTCATCAAATCATCTACGCTCTCATTCAAAGTTACTCTCTCAATTTGAGAACTAATTTTGCTCTTCTCCATTTCACTTCATCATTTGAGTTTTAGCAAGGATTGGGAAAGCGTCATTGGCACATTTGACACCAATCCAATATGGAATAGGTATATTTCATATTTTTGAATGTCTTTTGATCCTTGTTATTGTTGCATTTCTTGAACATGGACATGCTATTCCATAGGGGTATTTCATAAGTTTGCATGTAACTAACCCATGTTTGAGGTTTAAGTCATTTGCATATTTTTAGGTACTTCACAACTAACTTTGAATTATGACCCTTCAAAGTCAGTCACTTGGGTAGATTTTTCAAGTGCACTTTTGGGTCTGCAAATCAAACTTTCCATTATGGGCACTTCAAATTTGCAAAATTTGAAGGTTCCATCAGAATGTATATATATTTATACATATATTTCCTAGTTACTCTAATAGGTGTATACACTAGTAGCAAAGAGTGAAATGTGAACATGTTAAATTTGTCAAAAGATTCCTAAAAATGGCCAACATACATTAAATAAATGATATATTATAAATATAGACCATTAATTATTAGGTTTTACATCTAATGACAGATATTTTGTTGGCCTGTCTTACCATAGAATGTAACTGTAATTTGTGAGGGTGTTGTACTACAATTATAGATGGAAATGTATTCTAAGAGTCTGATAGTGATCATGTTTTCTCTAGATCTCTGGTGGTAATACTCCTAGGCGAAGCTTTTTATGCAAGTATATTGTAATCTTTGTGATTTTTGAATAATATATTGAGTGGCTTTTGAAGTGTGGGGTTTTCCTCTTGAAAGGGTTTTCCCTCGGTAAATCACTATGTTGTGGCATGCATGATATTTATGTTTATTCTTTTTAATTTTCTATAACTATTAAAGATATGTAAAGTTTTTCATTTTTCTCCTCTCAAGATTAGTGTAGGATTTTGTTATGCTATCTTAGCTTCCTTACAAATGGTAGAAGAGCCTAATCACCTTTGGTTTCATTTGTGGGTTGTTGGGATTTTTGAACTAATCCTAGTTTGAAAGGGAGATTGTGAGGAAGATACTTTGTGATCTTGTTGTAGGAATACTCAGATGGTAAGTTCATTAGGGAGAATAGAGGTGGAATTTTTTTTTCAAAATAATTTTGAGATGTGGAAGCCAAAGATGGAGGATCTGTTCATAGATTGAAATCACTAAGATGTTGTTGATGATAATGTTTCATGGCCTATAGATCCTACCCAGGCTACTGAATATGATGTTATGTACCGTAAATCCAAGGGTCTAATCATATAGTGCTTGGAAGACTATTTTAATCAACATCCATGAAGATACCTCTACACAAAAACTATGGAAGAATGTTGGTGAGATGTATCAAGTGAAATATTTAGTGCAAAATATTTTCTTGACGAATAAATTATATTCCTTGAGAATGGAAGAGGGTGGACAAATCATAGATCACCTAGAAGCATTCTATATGTTGCTAGCTCAAGTGGCATCAATTGGTGCCAAAATGGTAAATCCATATATTATGTTTCATTTATTGATAATTATAGTAGGACATGGGTATATTTTCTAAAGGGTAAATCTAGAGTTTTCGATTGATTTTAAGAATTTAAGGCAATGGTTGAGTTGCAGAATAGAAGGAAAATAAAATGTTTGAGGACTAATAATGGTAGGGAATTTTTCTCTATTTATTTTGATAGATTCTATAAAGATTGTGGTATTCATAGACAAAAGACAACTTCGTATTCTTGATGTAGGAGCATTCCTGGTTGTAAAGCAATCCTATATCAACCAAAAATAGTTCCTTTCTTGCATTTCATTAAGTAGTTGTTTCACTATTTCATTCCACATTTTACCACATTATTGATTCTAAACTCGTGGAGAAGGATATAGGATCTACACATTGAAATATGTCACATATCTAGATTTCACATCATTTTCATTTGACTATTGAAAGCTATTGCTCTAATAAATTAACTTTGTTACTAGTTAGAGCATTTTGGCTTGATCTGGCCTATATTCTTAGTATAGACCAATTCTAGACCATGTGGAGTTAAATGGATCATCATTAAAGCAAATAAATTAAAAATAAAAAATATTTTTTATATATTAAACATTTCATTTCCATATTAATCACATGAGAAGATTTAAGTAGAAACCAATCTACAAAAATTCTAAAAAGAATTCTCACGTATGCACAACACATAGAAGGGAAATAACGAGAGAAGAAGGGTAGAAGAAATGAGAAGAATAAGAGTGACAATCATATATGATTTGATAAATCTTTTAAAAACTCATCACCAAATATATTATTTAAGAACAATCAATTGTTATAATACATTCTTAGAGTCTAGTTCTCTATTAAAATAAAGGAGAGATCATCACATTTCAATCTTGTAGGAAAAAAAAAAGAATATCCCTACAAGAAACAATGTATGATACCTAAATATCAAATCATCAATATATAAAACTAAACCAATAAAACAATCAAAAAGTAACACCATGTGCCTCAATAAGGTCCTCAAATACCATGGTACGAATTTTGAAAACTTTGATATAATGTTTTCCAAAAATAGATTATATGTCCTTGACAAGAATATGTTACTTCCATCACTCGAGTTGGTATATGTTACTCCAAAGGACTCAATGAAGCACTAATTGTATCTTATAGCCATCAATAATAGAAGATGTTCTATGTCTTCTATATAATGCATTCATTCATGCCTCATTACAATAATATTACTAGTTACCATTAAATAGTAAAATAATTACATATATCTCAATCCTCAAAGAGACATCCTATTTTCCTCACTCCACAAACTCTTTTGAAATGCAACTAATGAGGTATAAATAATTAAGTTGGTTTAGACCTTAAGACATGCATTGTGAATAAGAAACCTAATCCTAGTGTCCTCCCATTTATTATTTACATTAAAAAACATAAGACACTTTAAAAAACATGAACTAACTATTAGGTATAGAATATGAGGCAACTTCAACTAATCGCTTAGTGTTTGCAAGCTCAAAAAGGAAACTTGTAAAGTCCATAAAGTGACCACCACCTTGAACACAAGACTCTAATTCTCCATCACAAGAAACATGAAATTTAAGAAATTTGTATAATGATGAAAAATAAACCATTGTATTATGTGTCAACTGAAGTATAAACATTAAAGTCCATCTGATTAGGAAAAATTAGGATTAAGGTTATTAAGCACAATAAATAAACCTGAAATTCCTAATATAATAATGGAGAACAAAGAAGTGCATGAAAGGAAATAACAAAGAACAATCTCACCCTAATCTTCACGCTTCCATTGAATGACCTCCATTATCCTTCTCTATTTTGCTGTGAATGTTTTTTCCCTTAGTCGATTATACAAATATTACCCTATGACTAGCAAAATATCATTTTTTTCTCAATAACACATCAACCTCTATTCTCTAGATAAACTGGATCATTAAAATGATAGTGACAGGAATCATTTGTACAAAGTCAAATGCGAAATGGGTGATTAAGATTAAATGATTTTTATTTTGATCAATTTATGAAACTAGATGAGACGAGATAAGATAGAAACAAGACTCACAGAAGAATGAGGAAATTGACTAATTTTTACAAAATCACTTCAGTATCTTATAGCCATTAATAATAGAAGATTCTCTAAGTCTTCTATATAATGCATTCATTCATGCCTCATTACAATAATATTACTAGTTACCATTGAATAGTAAAATTATTACATATATCCAAATCCTCAAATAGACATCCAATTTTCCTCACTCTACAAACTCTTTTGAAATGCAACTAATGAGGTATAAATAATTAAGTTGGATTACACTTTAAGATATGCATGGTGGATAACAAACCTAATTCTAGTGTTCTCCCATTTATTATTTACATTAAATAAATATAAGATACCTCAAAAAAATGAACTACCTATTAGGGATAGAATATGAGGCAGCTTCAACTAGCCCCTTAGTGTTTGCAAGCACAACAAGGAAACCTAAAACATCCATCACGTGACTACCATCCTAAGCACAAGACTCTAACTGTCCAACATGAGAAGCATGAAATATAAGAAATTTGAATAATAGAAATGAGAAGAATAAGAGTGAAATTCATATATGATTTGATAAACCTTTTAAAAACTCATCACCAAATATATTATTTAGGAACAATCAATGGTTATAATGCATTCTTAGAGTCTAGTTCTCTATTAAAATAAAGGAGAGATAATCACTTTCCAATCTTGGATGGAAAAAGAGAATATCCCTACAAGAAACAATGTATGATACCTAAATATCAATCCATCATAATATAAAACTAAACCAAAAAAATAACCAAAAAGTAGCACCATGTGCCTCAATGAGGTCCTCAAATACCACAGTATGAATTTTGAAAACTTTGATATAATGTTTTCCAAAAATAGATTATATATCCTTGACAAGAATATGTTACTTCCATTACTCCAGTTGGCATATGTTACTCCAAAGGACTCCTTCATGAAGCACTAATTGTATCTTATAGCCATTAATAATAGAAGATTATCTAAGTCTTCTATATAACACATTCATTCATGCCTCATTATAATAATATTACAAGTTAACATTGAATAGTAAAATAATTACCTATATCTTAATCCTCAAATAGATATCCTATTTTTCTCACTCCACAAACTCTTTTGAAATACAACTAATGAGGTATAAATAATTAAGTTGGATTAGACCTTAAGATATCCATGCTGAATAAGAAACCTAATGCTAGTGTTCTCCCATTTATTTTTTACTTTATAAAAACAGAAGACACTTCAAAAAAATAAACTAACTATTAGGGATGGAATATGAGGCAGCTTCAACTAACCCCTTAGTGATTGCAAGCTAAACAAGGAAACCTGAAACATCCATCAAGTGACCATCATCTTGAACACAAGACACTAATTGTCCATCACGAGAAGCATGAAATATAAGAAATTCGTATAATGATAAAAAAGAAACCATTGTATTATGCTTCAACCCAAGTATAAACATTAGAGTCCATATCCTCGTTAAGAACACCAAATATCTATCCTAAAATCAACACAACAGTTGAAACAACAAACACAGCAGTTAGAATAACAGACGTAATACTCATAGTACTAAATTTTTGAGATACTAATCATTCAACAATAAAATTACAAGCATTACAAAATGACTTTTATATAATCTTTCCTTAAGGTGACTATCCAAACCACATGGCAACTCAGAGAAAACAAAACTAACATAACTAGATAACTAACTATATTAAACACAAAAATCACTGAAGACAACAATATTACAAAACTTAAATGGTAATTTAGAACACGGTCATCAGTGATTTCAGTGATTCTAGCGGTCATTTGTTATTAGCAGGCCTTTTCCCCCTCCCGTCCACTTTAACTGTGTCCTTTGAAACGGACGAGTCACCTGCAAAATGGTCAATTGAGATTAGTGCTCTTGAATTATTTTGTTAAATGAAATTGAACTAAAGAAGGCAGGATGGCAAGCTACCATTATATAGTCACTAGTTGGCTTTAGTTTACCTGCCGTAGTTGTGTGAATAAGCAGCATCCACTTCATGTTTGCCTCTCGCACGCCAAAAAATTTACGTTCGCCAGTCCCCATTCCGTCGGAAAGGCTTACTTTATCCGTGTCTTTAAGGATAATCAAATCAAAATCCTTCTCGATTTCCTCTGTGGTAGCCCAACGCCAACCGGGTGGTATCTCTTTCTTCACTTCATGCTTCCTGAATTTCTCACGGACTTCTTTACTGGTATATTCTTTTCCCTTTCACACAACTGCGAGCATCCCTTCGGCATTATTTGAAGCAAATTTATAGACACTAAGTTCATTGACTGCGGGCAAGTTTGTACAGCACATCACATCAAGGATTTAATACATATCTCAAGGTGAGATTTTGAGGGATTAAATTTGTGTATTGTATACTGTATACCCACGTCTGAATTCTTTCTAGATTACCTTTGAAAACAAAAAGAAATGCCTGCGCAGTATCAAAAGTCTGAATTTTAGATCTGTTCGATTAAATTGTTTGCATGAAATTCATGTTTCAAGGATTGATTTTATTGACACTTTCAGTATCCCTCTAAGCTCTGAGGCCTGAAAAGTGTGCAGAATTCTGCCAAAGTTGTTTACTTCCTGGCTTTGTATTTGATAGCAATTGGCACTGGTGGGCATAAGCCTTCTTTGCAAGCATTTGGTGCAGACCAGTTTAATAAGTAGGATCAAATCAAAAAGCTTAAGAAGATATCGTTCTTGAATTGGTGAGTTTTCCAAACATCCATAGCTTGTTCGAAAACACCTATCCTAAGCTTTTAGCCATAGCAGCAAGGCAATGAACTGTTTAATAAAATGCTTTAGTAGACATGTATGAAAAATGTGGTAGGATAGAATGCGGCAGTGAACTGTTCTCAATTCAATAGTTACATGGTGATTCAAATAAGCTATCTAGTTATTTTTCAGTTTTTACATGCTAGGAATGTGGATGAATATTACAAGATGCAAATCTTATC
>VDFB02271358.1:1068476332-1068529674 GCA_007258455.2 Sequoia sempervirens | reverse complement strand
CCCATGTGGGCCGTTTTGTGCATTCCAAAGGACCCTACATTTTGTTTGCAGGCGACACACACACAGTTTCATATAGGAAGAGATAGATCAACTTTTTGGAGCATCTTCTATTGAAATTTGTCATAAGAAATGATTTTTAGCATCTTTTATGAGGTATAATGGGGAGCAGTAGTCGTCAGAAGCAAAAATGTAAGAGAAAGCTTACAAAAGAAGAAATTGAAGCATATAGACAAAAAGATGGAGAAAGTCATAGGAAGAGAAGACAAGGTATGTTAAATATTGGTGAACCTAACCCCTATGGTCTTTCAAGTGAAGAGGAAATTGAAGATGTTCAAGGTGAAAATATTCAAGGTGAAAATGTTGGAATTGAATATGTTGAACATGATATTCAGTGGAATGAAATTATTGGAAATTGATGTGTGAAATGTTCAAGGTGAAAATGTCGGATTTGAAGATGTTGAACATGATATTGAAATTGGGAATGAAAATATTGAAATTGATAATGGAAATGTTCAAGGTGAAAATGTTGGATTTGAAGATGTTGAACATGATATTGAAATTGGGAATGAAATTATTCAAATTGATATTGAAAATGTTCAAGGTGAAAATGTTGGAAATGAAGATTTTGAACATAATATTGAAGCAAGTGTAAATTATGTTTCACCAAATTACATGAGAAATGAAGAACCTTGTATGGAAGAAAGACATATTCCAATTTCAAGACCATCAAGAACCCCTAAATGGTTACTTGAATTTGATGAGAATATTATAAACAATTTTGAAGGCAAGAGGTCAACACGAACTGTTTGGTTGTGGGCTAGAAGAATTTTCAACCAATATTTTAGTGATAAGACATTGATCGAGAAATGCCAAATTTTTGTGTACAATTGCTAAAAGATGCAAAAGGCAGAGACCTTTGCTGGCCAAATTGAAGAAGATTCGTGTGAACAAGAGGCTAAAAAGAAAAATTCTATGATTGTCAAAAATGCCCCAATGCTCTCAAGTATATTGGAAAAAATAACAAGGAAAAAGATAAGAGAGCTACTAAGAGAGTCATTACAACTGTCCTAGTAAGCCATCAATTGAAAAAGGCTCACTTTATGAGACAAACTTGTATTGATTTTGACATAAATCATAAAATTTTGGATAAAGCACTTGCAAGAAGAGAAAGAATAGATGATCCTCTTGAAAATGATACATGGAAACTTTTTGTGAGCTGCGTTCATCGAAGCTAATGATAGTATAAAGCAGTCATTTAACAATTTTGGCATGATAACTCTAGAGTATCATGGCCGAGATGTTTAAAGTTAAAATTGGAAATCGAGACCACACCACATCCTAAAAATTTCTATTTGGAGTTAAATAGCAATGTTGTTCAAAAATTTGTTATTACATAAAAATATGGAAATCTCACAAAGGACTTTTGAGGGTTTGAACCCATTTTATTGTGTGCCTCTTAAGATTCGTAATACTTGTTGTTGCAAATACCATGTGGAGTTTTCAATGTACCATGATCTATTATGCTAGATCCATTCTACTTTGCATACTAATGAAATGTTGTAGGAGTGTGGAATAATGCATCTTCCAAAATCATCAAGGAACTTGCTAGATCTATTTTTATGTTCTAGAGATGATGGTTGCTTTTTCTATAGAAATGATTGTTTAAATGCAAAGTGCTCACAATGTGGTGGCTTGTCAAAGTTTGTTCAATGTTTTCATGAGAGTTCCGAACATGAATTGGGAAGAAAGCTTGTTAGAGAATATGGAGATGATATTCTCTTTAAGCCCAGTGAAAGGTTCTAGATGTGAGTTGGTTACAAAAGAATGCAGTGTTGCTGATTTTATTTCAGATTTTAAGGACAATCTTTTCTACAAGTATGCAACGAATAGTCATAGGTCTCAGTGGTTGGATCAACAATTTAGGATTTGTAAGGACTCTTTTTCGATTGGCACTATTATATCAGTGGTTGAATTTGTAGAAAACTACACATTGCAACCATAAAATGAGGTACAATCTCAATATTACAATTCCATTCAGATTGCTATTTTTATCCACATAACATTTAGACATGTACCTGATAGTACAAAGGAGGATCAAAAGATAATCAGAGAGTATCATTTTTATATGAGTGATGATAGATCTCACTCATCTGAGTATGTCCAACATTGTTTCGAGAAATTTTTTGAGTTCTTGCAGGAGCATAATATAGGACTGGGCCGACATCTGATTTGGTCAGATAATTGCATATGTCAATTCAAGAATGCTCGTATGTTTTATTGGTTGAGTAGAATGCATGTAGAGAGGGGTCTACCTCATATTTGCAATTTTTTTGAAGCTAGACATGGGAAAGGGGAGCATGATGGAGTAGGTGCATGTGTAAAGAGAGCTCTAGTTAAGGAGCAATTGAAGATTTTAGGAGAAAAATTTAGCAATGCACATTCTATAGTTGATTGGTGTAGTTCAACATTGTCACAGGGAGGGATACTTGATTCAACAGTGCGTAGATTCTTTTGGTTCATTGAGGAGGGTACAGTGGGAGGTAGATTAGATTAACATACAATCAAAGATTCTTCAAAGATTCATTCATTTCAAAGCTCAGATGCAGGCACATGGACCATTTGGACACGAGAGTTGGCTTGTTTTTGTCAGAGTTGTAGTCAGTGTGAGTGTGATCAATGCGAGTCAAGTGAGTGGGTGGATGTACATGGGTAGCACAGTATCTAACTCCTTTATCTCAAACAATATCCATGACAAATGACACAATGGAGAGTTCAATTGATTATGACTTGCTTTCAGATCTACTACAGCTAGGACATATTTTTGCAGTTGTTGCATCGCATGGGAATGAAGAGAGATCAGACTATTGGTTGGCTCGATGTGTGTGGGTAAAACATAAGCTAACACAAATGATGGAAGATGATTATGGTTTAATGTATCCTACAGGTTCAGTTGTGGTTGTAGGAACTTGGTTGCGAACATATATGATTAGAAAGAATGACATACCTAGATTTGAAGACTATGAGAAACACAAAACTATTCTCATGTATTCACAACTTGTTATAGCAATAAATGTTAAATTGTTGAAGTATCATGCCAGACCAAAGAAAAAACAACTATGGACACTTAGTAATGTTGATCATGAAGCAATATTGGATACTCTTAAGGAAAGAGATGACCCTTCAGGCACACTTGAATAGCATTTTCAAGAATGGAAGGTAGAATGCTTATGTTCATTATGATTAAGTTCATTAGTGTTCTTTATTTAATACTGATATTTTATATACCATTGCAATGCAGGTGTCTTTAATACTAATATTTTGTATGCAATTTTGCAATATTTTTGGCAAGATTGATCATGGACCTGCTGTAACAATAGATAGGTCTAATCCTTTCAAAGAGGTATGTGTCTTTTATAGTTTGCATCACTAGCTCATCATCATTCAAGTTGTTTAGATTAATATAGATACGTTATTCTAGGGATATTTTCTATTGTGACAATATAGATTTCTCATTTTCCCACTTTTGTGATATTCCTGGTACGATTGATCACGGACCTGCTACAACAATAGCCAGCTCTAATCCTTTCAAAGAGGTATGTGTCTTTTATAGTTTGCATCACCAACTCATCATCATTTAGGTTGTTTAGATTAATATAGATATGTTAGTCTAACATATTTTCTATTGTGACAATATAGATTTCTCATTTTCCCACTTTTGTGATATTCTTGGCATGATTGATCATGGACTTGCTACAACAATAGCCAGCTTTGATCCTTTCAGAGAGGTATGCAATAAATTACAACAATATAGATTGGTTATTCTAAGTGTCTTTTATAGTTTGCATTACCATCTCATCATATTTCGTGTCATTTAGAATAATATAGATTGGTTATTCTAAGCTACCTTGATGGTTTGTATAGGTGCTTGTCAGTGCAGAACATGAACATACTACTGTTGTTGAAGATTGTGCCCTGAATGCCTCTAATAGGAAAATTTTGTAAAATTCAAATTCCCAAATTGGAAACAATGTAAAATGGTCATAATTGTGTATGGGAATAATCTATACCCAATGATGTTTTTTGAAATATGGGTCAAATGTCTCGCATTTTATAAAGGGTATGTTTAAAATGTAAACGGGCCTGTATTTTGGAAACTCATATGTTTTGTAAAGGGGTTTATTTTTGTACTTAATTGAGCTACAACCAAAAGTTTTCTCCCTGGTTCTTTCCTGTCGTTATGCTCGTTTGTACCAAGTTTTGTAATATTTCCCATTTATATATAATAAATTATAGTGGCTTGCAACTTTTTCTCCTCAAACCCAATTCTTTAATTTACAAGGGTGACCTCATAGTCACAAATCTATTCCCTTTCATTTTAAAATTCAAAATTCAAACTTTTCGCTAAGTGGTGTCATTCACCCATTTTGAGTTGACTAAACACATGTTTGGCATCATTTGATGATATACGCTAGCATTAATAACATACAATATATTCATTATAATCATGAAAACATTCATTTATCTTATAGCATTAGAGTAATTAATAGTGAGACATTTTGATTCAATGCAATAAAAATGAGTAACAAATTTCTAAATACCACCAAGTCCCTAGATATTCAAGAGTAGATGCAAAGATAAAAATTCATACCCTTATCAACCCTTAATTATCCAATACCCCTATCAACCCTTAATTATGTTAGGTTGATTGTGTGTTGATTACGTTGGGGTGGTTCGTGGTTTTAAACTATCAAGAATGGTATTGGTGGCAATTAGTTTGGGGAAACCACTTACATGGTTTTATCTTTCCATTGCTTTGTCTAAAAAATTTATGTAGAAATGTTATTACATTTCTTGAATTTATTTCAAGAGTGGAAAGCATGGAGAACTGGGTTTTGAACTGGCTTTGTACGAGCTGCGGAGTGAAAGTTGCACCACTTTGCAACTTTACACTACTTGCATCTAGCAACTTCTCCCTCCACTAAAAAGTCATCACCACAGGAAAATGCCTCTGAGATAGCAAAAACAGAGAGACATTTTTGTAGATGGTCCCAACATGATCCCATAGCCTCAGATGGAGAGTTTGTAAGCATCACGGTCTCCAAGAAATAGACCTTCAAAGATTGCTGCCTTTTAGCACTTTGGACTCTTAAGGGAAATCATCGGTCCAATGTAGCTCAGAGTGATTCGGCATATTTGTGTGCAAGAGAGGACCATCCCTAGCGTAAACGTACCCATCTGGACATGTTGGAATAGTCTGTTTGGTTGTATGAGCTATGGAGTGAAAGTTGCACCACTTTGCAACTTTACGTGCTGCTTGCATTTGGCAACTTTTCCCTCCACTGAAAATTCATCACCATAGGAAAACACCTCCAAGATAACAAAAACCGCGAGAGGTTTTTGTAGATGGTCCCAACATGATCCCGTAGCCTTAGATAGAGAGTCTTTAAGCATCACAGTCTCTGAGAAATAGAACTTCAAAGATTGCTGCCTTTTAGTACTTTGGACTCTTAAGGGAAATCGACGGTCCAATGTAGCTCGGAGTGATTAAGCATATTTGGGTGCAAGAGAGGACCATCCCTAGCGTAAATGTACCCATCCGCACATGTTGGAACAGTCTGTTTGGTCGTGTGAGCTGCGGAGTGAAAGTTGCACCACTTTGCAACTTTACACTGCTTGCATCTGGCAACTTTTCCCTCCACTGAAAAGTCATCACCACAGGAAAATGCCTCTGAGATAGAAAAAATTGAGAGAGTTTTTTGTAGATGGTCCCAACACAAACCCATAGCGTTGGACAAAGATTCTGTAACCATCATGGTCTCCGACAAATAGACCTTCAAAGATTGCTACCTTTTAGCACTTTGGACTCTTAAGGGAAATCGCCGATCTAATGTAGCTTGGAGTGATTCGACATATTTGGGTGCAAGAAAGGACCATCCCTAGCGTAAACGTACCCATCTAGACATGTTGGAACAGTCTGTTTGGTCCTACGAGCTGTGGAGTGAAAGTTACACCACTTTGCAACTTTAAACTGCTTGCATCTGACAACTTTTCCCTCCACTGAAAAGTCATCACCACAGGAAAATGCCTCCCAGATAGCAAAAAGCAAGAGATGTTTTTGTAGATGGTCACAACATGATTCCATATCCTTAGACGGAGAGTCTATAAGCATCACGGTCTCCGAGAAAAGATACCTTCAAAAGGTGGCAACCACTAAATTTCAAGGTAGATGCCGGATAAACATGCTTGGAGTTATTAACCGTAATTGGGTGCAAGAGCGGACCATCCCTAGCGTAAATGTACCCATCCGGACGTGTTGGAACAGTCCATTTGGTTGTATGAGCTGCGGAGTGAAAGTTACACCACTTTGTAACTTTACGCTGCTTGCATCTGGCAACTTTTCCCTCCACTAAAAAGTCATCACCACAAGAAAACACCTCTGAGATAGCAAAAACTGAGAGATTATTTTGTAGATGGTCCCAACACGATACCATAGCCTCAGACGGAGAGTCTGTAAGCATCACAGTCTCTGAGAAACAGACCTTCAAAGATTGTTGCCTTTTAGCAATTTGGACTCTTAAGGGAAATCGTTGGTCCAATGTAGCTCAGAGTGATTCAGCATGTTTAAGGTGGAAGAGATAACCATCCATAGTGTAAATGTACCCATCTGGACGTGTTGGAACAATCCGTTTGGTCATACGAGTTGCGAATGAAAGTTGCACCACTTTGCAACATTAACTGCTTGCATCTAACAACTTTTCCCTCCACTAAAAAGTCATCACCACAAGAAAATGCCTCTGAGATAGCTTTGTAATGAGAGAGGTTTTTGTAGATGGTCCCAACATGATCCCATGGCCTCAGATGGAGATTCTGTAAGAATCATGGTCTCTAACAAACAGACCTTCAAAGATTGCTACCTTTTAGCACTTTGGACTCTTAAGGTAAATCGTCGGTCCAATGTAGCTCAGAGTGATTCAGTGTATTTGGGTGCAAGAGAGGATGATCCCTAGGGTAAACGTACCCATCCAAATGTTTTGGAATAGTCTATTTGGTCCTACGAGCTATGGAGTGAAAGTTGGACCACTTTGCAACTTTAAAGTGCTTGCATCTGACAACTTTTCCCTCAACTAAAAAGTCATCACCACATAAAAATTCCTCTGAGATAGAAAAAATAGAGAGTGGTTTTCGTAGATAGTCCCAACACAATCCCATAGCCTTAGACAGAGAGTCTGTAAGCATCACGGTCTCTGAGGAAGAGACCATCAAAGATTGCTTTCTTTTAGCACTTTGGGCTCTAAAGGGAAATCGTCGGTCCAATGTAGCTGGAAGTGATTTAGCATATTTGGGTACAAGAGAGGACCATCCCTAGCATAAACATACCCATACGGACATGTTGGAACAGTCTTTTTGGTCATACAAGCTACGGAGTGAAAGTTGCACCACTTTGCAGCTTTACACTACTTGCATCTGACAACTTTTCCCTCCACTAAAAAGTCATCACCATAGGAAAACGCCTCCAAGATAGCAAAAACTGAGAGAGGTTTTTGTAGATGGTCCCAACACGATCCCATGGCCTCAGATGGAGAGTCTGTAAGCATCATGGTCTCTAAAAAAGAGAGGACCATCCCTAGTGTAAACGTACCCATTTGCATGTGTTGGAACAGTCTGTTTGGTCGTACAAGTTGCGGAGTTAAAGTTGCACCACTTTGCAACTTTACACTGCTTGCATCTAGCAACTTTTCCCTCCACTGAAAAGTCATCACCACAGGAAAACGCCTCTAATATAGTAAAAACTGAGAGAGTTTTTTGTAGATGGTTCCAACACGATCCCATAGCCTTATACAGAGAGTCTATAAGCATCACGGTCTCCTACAAATGGACCTTCAAATTTTTCTCCTGTTTAGCACTTTGGACTCTCATGGGAAATCATCGATCCAATGTAGCTCAGAGTGATTCAGCATATTTGGGTGTAAGAGAAGACTATCCCTAGTGTAAAGGTACCCATCCGGATGTGTTGGAATAGTCTGTTTGGTTATACGAGCTGCGGAGTGAAAGTTGCACCACTTTGCAACTTTACACTGCTTGCATCTGACAACTTTTCCCTCCACTGAAAAGTCATCACCACAAGAAAACACCTCTGAGATAGAAAAAATTGAGAGAGATTTTTGTAGATGGTCCCAACATGATCCCATAGACTTGGATGGACAGTCTGTAAGCATCACAGTCTCTAAGAAACAGACCTTCAAATATTGCTGCCTTTTAGCAGTTTGGACTCTTAAGGGAAATTGCCAGTCCAATGTAGCTCGGAGTGATTCAGCATATTTGGGTGCAAGAGAGGACCATCCCTAGTGTAAACATTCCCATTCGGACGTGTTTTAATAGTCTGTTTGGTCATACGAGCTACGGAGTGAAAGTTGCACCACTTCGCAACTTTACACTACTTGCATCTGGCAACTTTTCCCTCCACTGAAAAGTCATCACCGCAGGAAAACGCCTCCGAGATAGTAAAAACTCAGAGATATTTTTGTAGACGATCCCAACATGATCCCAAAGCCTTAGATGGAGAGTCTGTAAGCTTCACGGTCTCCAAGAAATAGACCTTCAAAGATTGTTGTCTTTTAGCACTTTAGACTCTTAAGGGAAATTGCCGATCCAATGTAGCTCGGAGTGATTCGGCGTATTTGGGTGCAAGAGCATACCATCCCTAGTGTAAACATACCCATCCGAACTTGTTGGAATGGTCCATTTGGTCGTATGAGTTGCGGAGTTAAAGTTGCACCACTTTGCCACTTTTCCCTCCACTGAAAAGTCGTCACCACAGAAAAAAACCTCTGAGATAGCAAAAACCAAGAGAGGTTTTTGTAGATGGTCCTGACATGATTCCATAGCCTTGGACAGAGATTCTATAAGCATCACAGTCTCTGAGAAAGAGACCTTCAAAGATTGCTACCTTTTAGCACTTTGGACTCTTAAGGGAAATTGTCAGTCCAATGTAGCTCGGAGTGATTCGCCATATTTGGGTGCAAGAGAGGACCATCCCTAGCTAAACGTACCCATCCAGACATTTTGGAATAGTCTATTTGGTCGTACGAGCTATGGAGTGAAAGTTGCACCACTTTGCAACTTTACACTGCTTGCATCTGACAACTTTTCCCTCCACTGAAAAGTCATCACCACAGGAAAACGCCTCTGAGATAGCAAAAACTGAGAGAGGTTTTGTAGATGGTCCCAACACGATCCCATAGCCTTGGATGGAGAGTCTGTAAGAATAACGGTCTCTGAGAAACAAACCTTCAAAGATTGCTGCCTTTTAGCACTTTGGACTCTTAAGGGAAATCGTTGGTCCAATGTAGTCAAGTGATTCTACATATTTGGGTGCAAGATAGGACCATCCCTAGCGTAAACGTACCCATCTGGACGTGTTGGAATAGTCTGTTTGGTCATAGGAGCTATGGAGTGAAAGTTGCACCACTTTGCAACTTTACACTGCTTGCATCTGGCACCTCATTGAAAAGTGTCACCACAGAAAATGCCTCTGAGATAGTAAAAACTGAGAGAGTTTTTGTAGATGGTCCCAACGATCCAATGCCTTAGAGTCTGTAGCATCACGGTCTCGAGAAATAGACCTTCAAGATTGTTGCCTTTTAGCACTTTGGACTCTTAGAATCGTCGGTCAATGTAGCTTAGAGTGATTCCATATTTGGGTGCGAAGGACCATCCCTATAAATGTACCCAACGGACATTTGGAATAGTCTATTTGGTCTCGAGTTGCGGAGTGAAAGTTGCACCACTTTAACCTTTGCCATCTAGCAACTTTTCCCTCCCGAAAGTCATCACCATAGGGAAGCTTCCAGATAGTAAAGTGAGAGAATTTTTTTATAGATGGTCTTTCCATAGCCTTAGATGGAGAGTGCAGAGCATCTCTCAAGAAATAGACCTTCAAATATTGTTTCAGCACTTTGGACTCTTAAAGGAAACTAGTGGGCAACATAGTTAACTTCTTCACAAACTTGGTTTGAAGTAATTTCATTCTTTTTTGTGCATTTAAAATGGAGTTTTAAGCCTTCCACCCTAAAAGTGACCTCTAAATAACTTCAAACACCTTAACTACCTCATTCTTATTCATTTGTTTTGCAAAGAAGCATTTTCATTTGAAGAGGCTGAGCTTTGATTTTTGCTTATTGGATTGAATGCAAACCGTGACACAACTTTCTTTTTTCTAAAATTGTTCAATTGCTATGTTACTTGCATCATCTTAACTTTCTTGGCTTAGGATAGCTCCTACTGGTATGTTACTTGCATCACATTCTACTATGAATGGTTTGTCAAAACTTGGTAAAACTAAGATAGGTTGGGTAGCTATCTCCCACTTCAACCTTTCAAATCCTTCATTGGCTTCTTTGCTCCACACAAACTTTGTTTTCAGTCCTCCTTTGATGGTGTCAAGAACCAGTGCACAAATTTCACTAAACCTTCTCACAAATTTCCTTTAGAACTGAGCTAATTTATGGAAACTCCTAACTTTTGTCCCTGTCTTTGGAGTAGGCCATCTGAGAATGTGGTATCTTGATGAGTTTCAACTTTTGTACTGCCTCCTCTAAGATGACATTATCAGTTGATCCTGAGTCTATGATGACCTTGCAAACCTTACCTTGTATCTTGCACTTGACTCTAAAAAGAGCTCTCCTTTGTTTGTGTTCATCCTTGGTAGGTGCTTTGATCAAAATCCTTCTTAACATGATTTTTTCTCCTTTCTCTTTATTTGTCCAATTCTAGAGTCTCTACCTCTTCCTTTACCAATTTGATGGGGAGACTTACCTTTCAAGAGCACTCTTGCTCTTCCTAAGACCTATTCTCTAGTCTTCCTAGGGTATTCCTCTCTACCCTATTTAGGGATCTCTCATAAACCCCTCTCACCTCATAAGACTCTCCACCAATTTCAAATTCTTCTCCATTACTCTCAATTTGCCACTAGGCTTCCTTGGGCTCCAAACTGACCCAAAGTGTCCTAACCACTCCAAGGGCTACAAAAGGTTATTCTACTGTCTCTTTGTTGATTTGACACCTCACTAATCCATCTAATTGGATTCTTTCACCATTCTCCCATCGCTTTCTTGAAAAACTCCTTTTTAGGCCTTGTAGCCTTTTGCCCCAACTAGGCCTCCTAGAACCCGTTTTCTTAGCTTTTCTCAAAAATAGTCTTAACAACCCCAAAATATTTTTTGATATTCTTTCTAGTGGTACCCTAGGTTTCAATATTTACTAGGTGTAAGGTTTCCCAAGTGGCCGTTCATATGGCTATCCTCATACGTCCCTAATTTCAAGGGTTTCAAGGGTTTTAGCTCTGTTTTCCAACTTTGAGGGCTTCAATGACCTCCTCAACTCTCCTCCTTTCACACACATGTCTGGAATACATGTTCCCACACTCCCATCCTCTTGATTGGTACAAAACAATCCATTTAGTAGCTTTCTTTACTGATGTCCTCTCCAAGCCACTAGCTAGAATGCACTTGCACTCGCCTAGTGCTTGATAGTTTCTTCACTTCCCCTGCAAAAAAAGACTCCTAAACCTATATGTAAATTATTTACATAGTCCCCAACTTTATTCCAAGTGGCCATGAGAGGAAAGTGGTGTAGGAGCACCTATGAAACATTAGGCATTTAGGAAGTCTAGGATGCATTTCTTTTGTTTTTAATGTTTATCATGAAGGTCATGTTTACCATTGAGTAGAAAACATATTTTAGGGATGTGGTTGATATTTAGGATAGAAGTTGAGGAAGGGTGAATGGGTTTAAAAACTCATTTTATTTAATTTTCAAGAAAATTGGAAAAAGATGCAAAATGGTACACTTTGCCACTTTGCCACATGATAACTTACATGTTCGACCAAGGGAGCATAACTGATTAAGGAACCCTATATAAGGTGTGCCTCGACTTTAGAGCAAGGTTGGAAGTATTGGTATTGTGGGAAAGTTTTGTGAATTGAAAGAAAAACAGTGTTTGTGTGTGTTATTACTGATTTTTGCTTCAAAGTAGAGCTTTAATGGATTGAAATTGTTACTATGTTATGTGGAGGATGTAGTTTAGTGTTTTCTCAAGCTTAGTGTGCCATATTTTAGGATTTTTGATTTGATTTCAATCATTGTTTGTAAATAGTTTGCTTTAACCTTGTTGCTGGTCTGAACTAGACAGTTTTGTAGAAATGGGGTGTTAGTTCACTTTCCCACTATACAAATTGTACGGCCCTTTGGGAATAGTGACTAGACTCCATGTGTGTACATATGGTAGGTTTTAGGGTTTGTGTGAGCACAGGAGTTGTTGGAAAATTCTTTCCCTAAGCGAGCCAGGAAGAGTTTGGCTAGCGAAGATAAGGAGTGCAGAGCACATAAATTGTAGGGGTGATTGAAGGTAGATGTGAGTCTTGCCAAGACTTAGTTTTCAAGAGGAAACTCCATCAGTCCATCTGGTGTGAGAAACATTTAGCAGATTGAAAGCAGCCAGAAAAGGCTTAAAAACCCTAGTTTTTCCCCATTTTTAAGTGGAGGCGTTGTATGAGCAATTAAGACCCAAGACCTCAAAAATCCTTGAGAGGTGTCCATTTGAAGCAAGATCCTCAAAGAAAGATTGGGGATTCTTTGGAGAAATTGAGAGAGTCGATCAGTTTTCTTAGAGGAGACCTAATTGGGGCTTTTAGGCTAGTAGACTTTTTAAGACATAAACAAGGGTTTGTTGAAAGCGACCAAGAAATGGAGCTAGGAGGATACTCAAGAACCAAAAATAAATGGATTGCAATGAATTGAAACACCTCCACACCCCTGAAAATCAAAGTTCAATCTTTGGAGGTATTGTTATTTTTTAGGGTAGATTAAAGGCTAAGGAAGAGTTAGAGCTATAGCACCAAGATTGACTTGGTTGGTTGAATGGTGATGGTAGTGGGGTTGGCCAGGAGAACCAGGGGTACCTAAACATGAGAAGGGACCTATAGGTTAAGGTGGTGAAGCAAAACACCAAGGAGGTCTTGCAAGAAAGACCTTAGAGCAGGAATCTGTGATTGATTCCTCCAACCCCTCCCTATTAGAAACCCACGAGAACTCAAGTGGGACTCATTATTCACAAAACTGGCCCAAATCGGCAGTGAGTCCAAAAATCCAAAAACTTACAGAACCTTACCCAATTGGTCTAAATGACTAATCTAATGCTAGGTACAGTAAGTAAATGAAAAAATGAAACACTCAAAGCATCAGGTTAGTCCTTTCAATCCATTCTTGACTGGATGAAGGCTCAAACACAAAAATGCACTCAAAAGTTGTTGAATTCCAATCACACAAAAATGCTCTCCAAGTCTCAATTCATGAAAATGAACTTCCAACCTAGGTATTAGGGTTTGGATGACCTTATATACCTTTCTCCCATGTGCTAGGACCCTTGGGTTGGACTTAGAACAACATTAATGCTATTTTTCAACTTTTAGGCCAAATTGCCAAGGCAACATTGCCAAAATGCTCAAATTGCCAAGATTTGTCTAGGAACTCATAAAGTTCAAGACTCTAAGCCAAACCTACCCTAACACACTCTTAAAAACAACCTAGGGACTTTATATCATAGTCCTTATTCCCTTGGTGGTTGGCTAGAACCATCTACAAGCCAAAAATCACTAAGATCTTCCAAAAGACCTTAAGGTGCTCCTGCACCAGTTTGGAGGATGAAACTTGTTTGGATTTGTGAGGGAAATTTCATAGAAAGGTTGCATCTGTACGCCAAGCATAGTGGATTTTAGCATCCCAATATTTTTCTAAAAAAAATTTGATCATTGTAATCTTGGTTATGAGCAAACATTTGAAGCAAAAAAATTGTAATCATCAAGTGAGTTATTTGAATTAAATACTCTATTCCAACCAACTTATATGTGTAGATCTATTTATCATATGTGAATGTTTTAGATCTAAATATCTTGTTTAAATGTTTTGGCTGATTTTCATTGAATTATTCCAAATCTAAGAAATTTGTATGAATAATTTAGTTAAGGATCATTGAATTATTTGAAATGTATGAAATTTGTAGGGTTAATCATATGCGTATCTAGAGGTGTTGGAGGAAGGGGAGGATGGGGAACATGTGGGCGCCTAACTACTCTAACTGCCTCTGGCCTATCCTGAGGCATACCTCTACCAATGCCCTGAAAGGGTTTAATGTCAAAGTAATTAACATGATGCCCTAAAAAAACTCAGCATATATTTTTTTAATAAAGTAAAAAGGTACATCAAGATTATTGTTGGGTGGTTTATCAAAAATCATACACCAACGATCCCAAAAGTTATCTACTATGCCCCTATGCGTTCACCATTTTAGAGAAAGTTTTGGCTTGTTAACATTAACTGGCAAACCATTGCTGGGGTTAGTAAATAAAGAGGCTATTTGGGCTATGCGCAGGATCATGGTAGTAAAAAGTGGCAATATTTGTAGGTAATAAGTGGTGACAGAACTTTTTCACCCAAAATCCAATGGCTTGAAAGGGTTTTAGAGGAGATTCGGTTTTCAAAAATATAAATTATGATTTAATTTGAATTTAATAAAATAATTATTATTCATTTTCTATTAGAATTATGACTAAAGATCGATTGATAGGCTGATTGAAAAACATCTATAACTTTCAAAGCGGTATCATATTTTTTGAATCCAAAACATGCTTTACATACTATCGGATTAAAAATAAAAATTAAATTTCATAAATTTTGACCAAGTTAAGGTAGTCAGGCAGGAGAGTTTTATATTTTCTAAAGTTGTAATAAAAAATTCATAATTAATTATTTACTTGCAAAAATTACAAAAAATATGCATCACATCTGGACATAGGAGTCCTCTACTTATATATAAATATTACAAAAATATTATCATTTATTATGGTTAGGGTGGTCAGAGGAACCTACTTCTTATTTTTCCACTGAAATTTAAGTACTCTTTTGCATTAAATTTCAAATTTTCACCAAATAGATTTTATTTATTTTAAATAAACCCTAGTATTTTAAAACTACATTCAATTTTCCAAATTCTATTCTTACATATTTTTGAAATAATATAGATAACTTATTCAAATATTTACGTCAAGTTGCCTAACACTGATTTTTCTGAATTTTTTGCCACTTAAGGGCCTGTTTGGCATACCATGATCCTGCACATGCCCATTTGGGCTTTTGTTATTTGGAGATCTTTCACATCATCATAAGACATTCCACATAAATAATATTTCCTCATGGTTTCTCACCACGAATGAAATGCATTATGTTGGGTGGAGAGGGTTTCTACATTTGTAATTATTCCTATCAATGTGGTTGACATATGGGATAATGAAGGGATTTTCCTATAAACATCACAAATGCCCCTCAATTGCTCCAATTTTTCATGAATTAACTATTCAATTGATGGCTGTGGAGGTGGTGGAGCATTTGGAATTTTTGCATTTTGATTCTCAGTTGGTGGATTTTCATTTTCAACTAGTGGAATTTGTGCATTTTCATTCTCGACAGCCATAATACCTGATTTAAGTTAAAAAATAATTAATCTAAAATTAGACAATATAAATGAAACACTATTTTAAAATCAAAATCCACTAAAAACATTCATTTTTTTATCAATTTAATCTATTTTGAACTCAATTGTTTCATAAAAATTCAATCAAAAACCCTATTTTGAAAAAAAATCCACAAAAAACATTCATTTTTTTAATCAAAAACCATTCTCAATTCAAATTTTTCATAAAAATTCAATCAAAACCCTATTGAAAAAAATCCACAAAAACATTCATTTTTTTTATCAAAATCTATTCTAAATTCAAAATTTTCACAAAAACTCAACCAAAAGCCCTATTTTAAAAAAAAATCAACAAAAACCATATGAAATTATTCAAATCTAAATCAAATGAAAATAAATAAACTTACCTTTCCAAATCGAATTTAGCCTATATCGGATATCTGTTACATGAACAATGGATGAACAGTGCACCTGCGGGTTCTTCTCAGCCGAATGAGTTCAAAAAAGAGACAAAAATGTTTAATATATACTTTTTACAAATCGGATATCCGATTTGGATCTTATATCTAATTTGGATCCGATATCCGATGTGTAAAAGTAGCTTTGGTTTTTGGTATGGTGACACCCGAGCCTACAAAAATCCAACATGTTCTTTTCGCATTTTCTCGGTCGATGAAAGACGTGTTTTTTTCTTCATTGCCACTTTTTGGCCCACCATTAACCTGCACATACCATCATCTACTTAAATACAGTGAAT
The DNA here is from genome assembly GCA_007258455.2 of Sequoia sempervirens. Classification (NCBI taxonomy): domain Eukaryota; kingdom Viridiplantae; phylum Streptophyta; class Pinopsida; order Cupressales; family Cupressaceae; genus Sequoia; species Sequoia sempervirens. Next base: position 1,068,513,391 of record VDFB02271358.1, on the reverse strand, counting down.
ACACCCTTGTTTTCTCTATTGGTAGAAATTCACAACCTCCACATTTAATTTGACAATAGCAAATGGAGATATGTGTACCGGCATCAATCAAAATCTCAATAGACACAATGTTGCAAGAGAATAAAGAGTGTCCTTCAAGAAAGCTATGGCATCAGTATTCAAACCTAGGCGATTAATTGACAGCGACCTTGTATTTTTCTTGTGATTAGAACAATATGCATGTGGAGGATAGTAAATGTAAGTGAGCTTATGAGTTCTAAATCAGAGGATTGTAGGCTCCAAGCGACTTCAAATGAGTTGCATATTAAGAAAGAAGATTCAAATAAATGGGTGAATGGGGTGCCAAAGGTTGACCATGTTGTAAAGCGATAAGTACGTTCAAGCCTCCATCATTCAGGGGATTTTATATTGTCACCTAGAAATGGAAGAAGAAGATCTAGTAGCTATTTAATGCAGCCAATGAATAAATGTTCTTTAAAATCTTTCAAACTAATGTAATTCGTAGGTGTAAAGCCAAATTTTACAAATCATTGATCAATAGTCTCTGCCTTTAATGCATTGATGGAATTATTAATGGATTGTTGCACAGTCGTTCTAAACTCAAACCCACAACCGTCACATCTTGTGCTCACAGGAAAGACAATTAATGTCGTCAACATGAGAGTACACTGCCAACTAAGTCATAGTTGTGGTTGATTGTTGGGCTGGATGATTAGTCATTCATAGCAGGGCACATATATGTACGTGGGTGGTGATGTCAACTTCTAGGAGTGTTGTAACTTTCAATGTTAAATGCTCACAATTGTTAGAATTTACTTCTTCTCGAGCTCCTTTTGTTATTTTGTGCACAGATTAAAGATGTGATCCATCCATAATCAATGTCGATTTCTTCTACATATCCTCCTTGTGCAACCATTCATTAAGGTCAACAATAGAAATGAATACCAAGAAAGACAATATTAATGAAAAACAACAATCTTAATGAGAAGGAAAACATCGATATTAATGATTGAAGTAGTGATAACAACGCTATTGATAAAAAGAAATAGTGATATTAATAACAAAGTGTTTGTCATTTATTCAAAATCGCACCCTGCAGATGTTAAGATCTTGTCTTTGATGTCCCACTTGATAAGTTTGGACATTCGACCACAAGAAGAAGAGGATTTTGAGTAAAATTTTGTCAAGCAATGGAGAAAAAGGCATTGCAGATGCAACCCGCCTTCCAAAAGGACCCCATCTAGCTAATGAAATTGATTTCTTCCCTTCATAGTGTGAGTTCCCTGAAAGGGGCTAAATACTTTTTGTGAGAACCTCTCAAATCTGCAAACCTTTTAAACTCCATAAAGAAGATGAGTGCCTACAAATTTGCTAAATACTCATATAAAATAATGCAAAATGTTTCCTAAACATGATAGCAAATCAAACTAAATTGAAAGCATGAAAGATACATAATGCACATCTATCCCATATTGGATTGGTACTATTGTAGAAAATAACCCTTTCCCAACCCTTGCTTAAGCTTGATGTTAAGATGCTATGAAGATGATGATAAGATGGGAAAAAGCAGTTCTCAAGGAGAGTGACTTTGTAAGAGATTTGTTGATGAAATTGTGGAGTGGATGAACAAAATCAGTTCTCAAACCAAGAGAGTGACTTTGCATAAAAGTTGTGGATGGATTGATGGAGATCAAGGCCTTCATTTATAGATTTTCTTGATGAGAGATTGGCCAAATGGGTGAATGTGGGACTAAAGATCCACCAATGAGAAGTGGCCACTTGTCAAGTTGTGATAGGCCAAGGGATGTGCAAGAATTGGGAAATGTGCGCAAGAGGGGGAAATTTCAAATTTGAAAGGAGAGTTAATGCTGAGTTTGACTTGTGCAAGGGACATGTAAGAGACATGCAAGACCTATTAAATGCCTTGTTGGATGTACATTTCAACTTGATTTTGAATTCAAACTTGATGGAATATTCTTCATGGATGCCATGTTGAGTGAAAATGCTGATTTAATAAATCAATAAATTGATTTATTGGTGCAAGTGGAAAAATATAGAGAATGCAAGTGGTTAGGATTAGCATTGAATCATGGTTAGATTAGTTTAAGGATGATTAGGATGATTTGACCAATTTGACTTGATTTAGGGATTTAAATCAAATCAAAGGGAGATGAAAGGTGATTTCAGACTTAATTAAATAAATGATTGATTTATTTAATCAAGGAGGGTGATGTTGGGATCAAACTAATTTATTTAATTTAAACTTGATTTATTTGTGAATGGATGAATATGACCTATTCGAATGCATGATGTCAATTTTACGTGTCTACATTTTCCCCCTCTTTGAAGCAATGTACTTGTTGCATTGGTTCAAAGAATAAACTTGCCACGATCAAAATTCAAAAAAATTCTAATTTTTCAGATGCCCCTGTGGAAAGAAGTACACTAGTACATTGCACCCTAGAGAGATTGAGCAAAAAGATTCAATTTGAGGGTCGATCTCATGATAAAGAGGTTCAAAATGGATGGTTATGGATGATGATGCAAATGAGATGTTTTTAAGATGCTTATAATAACAAATCTATATTATCTGAAACAAATTAAATGATGATATGATGTGAGCTAGATGAGATTCATGATTTGATATGCCATGATGATGTAGATGTATGATTTATGAAATGTTGAGACTAACAAATCTATATTATGATGATGAACATGCAAATGAAATGCATGTGGGATGATCGATGTTTCCTATTATGTATGATATGAATGATATGTTGTATGCTGACGGTTTGTGGATGCAGGATGGATGCATGATGGATGCATTGGTTATGATGATGTTAGTGCAAAAATGAGATGATGAAAAGAGGATCCAACAAGTCCATGATCTGACGAGACTTTATTAGAGATGATGATAATGATAGATGATGATGATAGACGATGATGATAGATAGATGATGATGATTTGCTTATCAAGGATTGGGATTTTAAAAGGGCTACTTACCTTATGTTTGATAACACACATAGGTACGATGCATCAAGGTATAAAGAACTAGGATGGCATTGTACCTAGTGCGATGGACTTTGACTCGACAAATAGATAGGAGCATTCTTGTTCACACTTGACATACAAAAACCTTGCTAGGACGTACCTAACAAAGCAAGTATTCACCAAGTTATATTACAAGAGCATCCAACAAGCACAATAGACAAAAGATAATGATCGTTGCCCCATTCCTATCTCTCTAACTCCTTTGCTCAGATATCATCGAGAGGTCCTTGGAATGAGCGCAATAAGATAAATCAAAAAGATCAAGTACGCAAACAAGCCAATGTTCTTCATACCTTCAGCGAAAGGGATGTGTTTTGATAGGATAAGAATCTAAGGTGATATCCAAAATGATGTCCATTGTCGAAACGATATATCCTAGGACATGCATTGTATAGGATGACAATGGTTTGATAAGTTGATTGATAGGTTGTTGATACAAGGTTGATTGGCATGTTTGAAAATGATCAAGAGTTTGATTTTGTTTTAAAGATTTGTTGTTTGGTTTTGATTTTACGATTGGAGCTTGCTTTTTTTGCTGATTGTTGTGATTGTTTCTGTTTGCATTGCCAAAGGATGAAGATGAAAATCAGTTTATTATGGATGATTGATTATTGCGGGTGAAAGCGAGATGAGACAGATGGATTTTTTCAAATATTTGGATGTTTTTGACGTTTTGAAATGTTTTGAGGCTGTTTTTGTTATTTTCAAGATTTTACAAATGTTTTGATTTTTTATTTTTTTGAATGTTTTTGTATTTTGGATTTTTGAATGTTTTGGGGTGTTTTGAGATTTTATTAATGTTTTGGATTTTGTGTCTTTTGAATGTTTTGGATTTTGTGTCTTTCAAATGTTTTTGGATTTTGTGTTTTTTTTAATGTTTTTAGATTTTGATGTTTTTTTGGATTTTGATGTCTCGGGGGCTGATCAAATATTAGCCTTGCCTACGTTTAAGCTCAGAGATGACGTAGTTCGGATTCTGATGTTTTTGACGTTTTTCTGACTTTTTGAGTGTTTTTTGGATTTTTTTTATGTTTTGGATGTTTTGGATTTTTTTGGATTTTCGCATGATTTTGAAGATTTGGATATGGACATGTGTGATGATATTAGTTCTCTTTTTTAGGATTTTGCAAAAAACCAAGCTAAGGTTGATTGATCAGATCGATGGATTGATGATGATGATAACATTGTTGAAGATACACAACAATGCAAGGATTTGATTGATTGTGATTGATGACAATAACATTGTTGAGGATGCACAACAATGCAAGGATTTGATTGATCGTGATTGATGACGATAACATTGTTGAGGATGCACAACAATGCAAGGGCTGATTGATCAGGATTGATGACCATAACATTGTTGAGGATGCACAACAATGCAAGGATAGTGTTAAGCAACACAACGATTAGGAATGATATCCCTAAGATGATGATGAATTGATGATGATTTGATCAATACTGATGATGATAACATTGTTGAAGATGCACAACAATGCAACAATAGTGTTTAAGCAACACAAGGATATCCTGCTGATTTCTTGATTGGATTTGATTAATCACGATTGACGAAACTTGGTTTGAAACAAAAGATGTTCGAATGATTTGATGTGACGTTGACATGCAAATTAGATGTGGCTGATATCGATTGTTTTGATTGATGTTTGATGAAAGATGAAGCTTGATAAGGAATGTCTTCTTGTTAAAATAGGCCATGGGCTAGTGATTTGGAATTTTTGCTCATAGGTGTTTGATCAATTTGGTTTCATGTTTTCCAATGTTCGGATTGCCACATAAGTTGGAGGATATAGATCATGATTTATTCTTGAAGCAAGATCTAAATATCTGCCCTATTGTCTAGCAATGTATGGAATGCGATGTGTGGATGCTTGGATAGGTGTATGGATGGATGGATATGCCAAGGATGCCAAGGATTATCTTGCGATAAGATAAGGTGTTCGAGAAAAGGAATGCTTCATTGGATATTGCTTCATGTCTTAGATAATGCTACATAGAATAGGGTCAATAAAAATGACCCATGTCAAGATGTTTACCATAAGCAAGCATAAAGTGTGCCCCAAACTTTCATCAAGATCAAGATAACTTGGATTATTAATGTAGATGGATAAAGATGGATTGGATAAATGGTTTGTGGATGAAATGGATTTATTATGGCTGAGATGGATAGGGTGCTAGATTTATTATGGATGGGATGAGATGCTTTCAACTAAACAGGTGCATGTAGATGCTTAATTCTACACATGATAACTATTTTCCAGGTTTTTCATCATGGTCTTGCCCAAAGTGCTTCCCATGTGGTTTTCACTAGAGGATGATTTTTCTCTTTAGTGTTTTCAATCCTTTTTCTGATTTTTTTTTGGATTTTCTTTTCTTTTCTTTTTTTTGTATTTTTCTAAAAGATTTTAAGCTCATACTGAATCACAAGGTGTTGCTAATGTAGATGCTTCTATCATAATGTGCCATTGGTATCCTTCCTGAAGAAGTTGCTTCGCTAAGATATGTGCACTTGAATACAATTTTTTAGATTCTTGATCTGCTTTATTGATCCTATGGTTAACTTCATCTTTGTACGCACATCGTGATAGAGTGCCTTCTGAATCCTTATGATAAAGGGTTGTTACCAATACATGGTCGATGTGAGAATTGGTATCATGCGTGGAGGCGCGAATGGAGTATGTTTAGGGATAAAACATGGATTGGTTGACAGTTTGGAACCTTTGACTCTCCAAACTTGGGAAGATGAGCAATGATGGGTGGATACGAAAGTGTGCATGGAATGAGGACCAACTGCTTGATACACTTTGTATGTCACTGAAAAAACTTGCTTTTTCTTTTGTGGACATCCTTGATGGATACTTTTCCCTTTTTTATTTTTCCCCATAGTTTCTTTGACTGATGGAGTTTGATAGGGATAATCTTTCTTTGTGTTTTTTGGTATCCATTTGTATTTGATTTGTCCATTATGCTTTCCAGCTTCTTCTTTGATAATGTTCTTCGTACTTTGATTCAATTCTTTCTTTTGACGTTGGTCCTAATTCATGGATGGGATGATGGGTGGATGAAGATTCATGACATGGCTAGTTGTAGTATTGACACTAGTTTCATCATAAGGACTCTTTGTGCTCCCTATGTTGACGTTTGCTTGAGATGAAGTTGCCCCCAATATTGTGGAAGTAGTACCTTCATGCTTTGATTCTGCCTGTTTCAAGAGCTCATGTTTAGAGTGCATTCTCTGATAAATGACCGTTGTAGGTGACGTTTCAATTTGCTACTCCGCTAACTCTGGAATATCATGTTCTGTCATACCTATTTCCTTGAGTAGATAATGTTGGATATCTTTATTCATGATGTCCTTAGTCTGAATTTGAGACATATTTGATCCTGATGTTGATAATTCAATTTGACTATAGGAATCAATAATCTGATCTTTTTGTGTGACAAAATCTTGTTCTAGATGAAGATCATCTACGTGTCCATCTGTAGAAAGCATCTCATGGGTAGATAGAGGAGTATGTGCATCTTGCATAGATAGGAGAGTGTCCATTAGATCATTAACCTTGCATAGATAGGAGAGTGTCCATTAGATCATTATAGTATCTTGAAGATACAAATTCTTGATCTTGAATGATTTTGGAGTTGTTTTCGACATGCTTTGGGTGAAGTTCTTGACATGGATCAGTTTCAAAGGATGGATTTCTTACAAAGGGTTCTTGGATGTCATCATTAGACATGGTAAGGGGTTCAATATCCCCTTGATCTTTGGGTGTACATGGATCAAGTGTTGAGTTTAGATTTCCTTCAATATTTGTAACCATGAGGTCAAAGGGGGTCAACATGTCTTGGAAGGGACCACTGCTAGACCTTAGTGGAAGATTTTGATCTTTCTTTTGAATAAATTATTGAGATATGTCCTCTAACTCATAAGACGATGTAGAGAAATTTTCAACATGATCATAGGTGAACGGATTGTGAATTATGTCAATAGGATCAAATAATCATAGCACTCCTTGAAATAGATCACTAAAAAGTGGCTCTTGATGTATGGTGAGTTGATCATCAAACGGGGTAGAAACATCTTCAAGGTGCTAATCAATGGAGAGATCTTGATCATTGTTTTCAACAATTGTGGTGGAGGGATTCCCAATGTCTTCAACCATAGGGTCAAATGATGTTGACATTTCTTGAATTGGATCATTTTTGAGTATTGTTGGTGGATTTTGATCATGATTGAAAAGTGACTCTTGACATATGTTGATTTGATCATTGGATGGAGTAGACACAGCTTCAAGGTTCTCAATGATGGATTGATCTTGATCCTTGTTCTTAAAATTGTCATTTGTTGGGTAGCTTGAGAGGCTTGTTTCACTTGTTGAGCTTGTATTGCTTGTTGTGTGGATAGATATTATTGTATGGCCCTTTGGTAGGCTTGGTGAGCTTTTAGCGCAATGTTATATTGTCTTGTTGCGTTTGGTTTTGGTGGTAGTGGTGGTGGATTTGGAATCATGTTGGATGTAGTGACAAGTGGTTGAGATACGCTTGGAGCGATAATGGTAGTGAGGGGTATGATAGGTGTGATAGGGGTGGTTGGAGTGATTGAAGTGATAGGGATGGTTGGAATGATCAAGGTGATAGGCCCTTGGGAGACCATATTTTGATTTTTCATGATTGATGTTGTCATTTGATTAGATACCATCTGTTGGTGCGATGTCGATGGAATATACAAAATATTTGATGTGATTGCTTGATTGGTGTTAGTGGGATTGATTTGGATGGAGTGATTGGTGCTAGGTAAAGGGGGAATCCCTAAACCAAGGAATGAGGTCGATATGGGTAATGGTGGTGGAGATGTTTCTTGGCGCAATGACTCAACTATTTTGGTAAGTGTAGCAATTTGATCTAGAAAAATTTGTTCTTGATTTCGATCTTGACTCCCTTGATATAGTTGATTTGGCTTCTGTTTAAGTAGATTTGGAGTGTGTACTTGTGTTTGATTTTGGACAATGTTCTGATTTGGGATGACACTCAAATTTGGCATGACAGGTTGAATTTGACCATTTTTCATGTTTGGAATATTCGTATGATTTGAAAATGTATCCATCCCAAAGTTTTCTAGATTCATGTTTCAAAAACTTGTGCTTGGTACATTCTGATTTGGCTTGTAGGGATTTGGTGGGATGACGTTGTTCGTTTGAAGGCTTATGCTTTGATTGTTCGGTTGATAGAGTTGTAGGTTTAGATTTAGATCTACCATCAGGAAATGTGTTCCAATCTTTGATTTGGGCATACTCACACTTGTGCCATTGACATTTGAAGAAGGTAATGATCCCATGCATGGATTGTATAAGTGTGAGTTTTGATAATCAATCGGAATTGTAAGGCTTTGAAAGTTCAATTGATTTGGCTTACTCATGATGTATGGATCAAGTTTATATTCCATGTTCTCCTTGTGTGTTGACCTTGTTGTAAAAGTGACCTCTAAGGTTCTTAGGACAAAATGACAAGATGAAGGATGAAAGGTGTAAATTATATGAGTGTTGAATGTTTAGGAACTTTGGATCAATGTTAGACTTAGGGTTTGATTTTGATTGGTTTGATTTGGGTAATGAACTTGTAAACCATAAGATGTAAGATGTTATCTTTAGGATGAACTTGTTCAAAGGATTGCTGATTTAATTAAATGTATGAGAAAGGATGCATTCCCATACACCTAACTAAACAAGGTGATTTTGATTTTGATGATTTAACTAAGTCTAGAATGATGTTTCCAAAGCTCTAAAGTTGTTTGGTGGGATGAATTTTGATAAATGTTTGGATGGATGAAGTGTTTGATTTGACCCTAAATGAACCTAGGCAGGACTTGTTTACTAGACCAAGATAGTGACGAACATGCTTTTCTCTAAGAGTAATTCAAAAATCAAAAGATCAATGTTTGCATGAAAACCATATGACCAAAATGATGCCAAGCACATGTGTGAGGTCCAATTGGTTTAATCTTTGCTTAATGGATTCTTTTTACCACAAACGCACTCTTGATTAGATTTTGAATCTAGATGTCTAATGTCTCAACTTTCCCCTTATCCCACAAAGTGTATTATGTGGAAACCAAGGAAATTTGAGGCAAGAGTTACCTAAGGTTGACTTAGTAGAAGAAAATTGAGATGAAATCCAAATGTTTAGATGCCTCTAAGGACACAAATCCAAAGGGCAAGCAATAGCATGTGAATTTTTTTAAGGATATTTTCCTCTCTTAAAGGGTTTGCAATTTTGATGATTCATTGAATGTTGGTTTTCAAATGTTTTCGATAAAAGCATTGTGTTTTCAAACCACAAGCAATATGACATCCTAGCTCAATTGTTATGTTTTTCTTAGTGGGCTTGCCTCATGCCCTTCATAGAAGAGATGGTTTTACATGCAACCAAGGAAAAAATATAAAGGTATGTTAAGAATGAATTCTTAACCTCTATATTTCAACCAAGATCGGACATGGCAAGTAACTTCTTGGAATCTAAGTTCCAATTCACCACTTTGATAAACTTGCTCAATGGATCAATTGGCCACTACAAAATAAGGGTTCTATTTCAGACTTTCCATTCATGGAGATTGACCCATACGGCAAGAGTCCCCTTTCGGATCCATCTTGTCGAAATCAACCACGTGATACTGGCGTTTCTTCCAATACCCACATTTATATCCTGGCTAGAAATAATCTTGACTTTAGAGTGTTACCAGTTGAGTTATTCCCTTGGGTGAGTACTTTTTCCCCAAGGAAGGCTCTCTAGGATAAACAAAAGTGAGCAAAGACAAAATCTGTAACTCGATCAATCTTTGACGACTCAAAGAAAGAGAATATACGCAATGATGCTCTACTCACACTCGCACAAGATGTTCAAATTTTAAACCCAAATTGAAGTGTGTATGGGAAATTATTTACACAACTTAATGTCACCAAAAGCATTTTGATTCTCAAGATCACTGTGAGGTGCAAGAGAAGCACATACATCTTTTGATGATATTACTTTGTGTAAATAATTACAAAACAATAAAGGAACACATTCATTTTATCCTTCAAAGCAATGATTTGATTCATTTCAAAGCACTAATGTCAAGTGTGAATTTTGTTTGTTCAATTTTAGCCCAAATTCAAATCTAGTAGGTATATAAGTTTCAATTTTAACCTTTTGGAATGAAAAATTGAAGTGTTCCTTTTAAACCCAAATGAAAATTAGTGTCCTACGAGCAAAAAAGATGAAAATTTCATGAAAAGTGTTTAAGCAAACACTAAAGTGTTAAAAAACACTTTAATCTTCCCAAAATGTCATCCTCGTTTCTCCCCCTTTTGTTTTCCCTTTGCCCTCCTTCTAGCACCATATGTGAGCACCTCTCAAATTTGCAAACCTTTTAAACTCCATAAAGAAGATGAGTGCCTACAAATTTGCTAAATACTCATATGAAATAATGCAAAATGTTTCCTAAACATGATAGTAAATCAAACTAAATTGAAAGCATGAAAGATACATAATGCACATCTATCCCATATTCGATTGGTACTATTGTAGAAAATAGACCTTTCCCAACCCTTGCTTAATCTTGATGTTAAGATGCTATGAAGATGATGATAAGATGGGAAAAATCAGTTCTCAAGGAGAGTGACTTTGCAAGATATTTGTTGATGAAATTGTGGAGTGGATGAACAAAATCAATTCTCAAACCAGGAGAGTGACTTTGCGTAAAAGTTGTGGATGGATTGATGGAGATCAAGGCCTTCATTTATAGATTTTCTTGATGAGAGATTGGCCAAATGGGTGAATGTGGGACTAAAGATCCACCAATGAGAAGTGGCCACTTGTCAAGTTGTGATAGGCGAAGGGATGTGCAAGATTTGGGAAAGGTGCCCAAGAGGGGGAAATTTCAAATTTGAAATGAGAGTTAATGCTGAGTTTGACTTGTGCAAGGGACATGTAAGAGACATGAAAGACCTATTAAATGCCTTGTTGGATGTACATTTCAACTTGATTTTGAATTCAAACTTGATGGAATATTCTTCATGGATGCCATGTTGAGTGAAAATGCTGATTTAATAAATCAATAAATTGATTTATTGGTGCAAGTGGAAAAATATAGAGAATGCAAGTGGTTAGGATTAGCATTGAATCATGGATAGATTAGTTTAATGATGATTAGGATGATTTGACCAATTTGACTTGATTTAGGGATTTAAATCAAATCAAAGGGAGATGAAAGGTGATTTCAGACTTAATTAAATAAATGATTGATTTATTTAATCAAGAAGAGTGATGTTGGGATCAAGCTGATTTATTTAATTTAGACATGATTTATTTTACCAAATGGATGAATATGACCTATTCAAATGCAGGATGTCAATTTTATGTGTCTACACTTTCGAGTGTCCAAACAAATATGGAAATGATGTGTTGCCAAAAATGTTGAGTTATAGATATCACTATCCTCATTTATTTTCATCAAATCACCTCAGCCTTTTGTGAAGGATTAGTTTCTTGTGTTGCGACCAAAAGAAGATACCTCCTCCATTGAGACAGGAAACATACATGAAATAGGAAATAAGATCGATAGATAGGGAAAAGAAATAGTGGGATAGTGAAGATAAGTCTTTAGACTCTAGCTTTCTTAAATGATGAAGATGTGTCAAAGGTAGTTGTCCAAGCAAAGAAGAATCAAAAGTTCCACTGCCTATTTCTAGGAAAGATAAAGCAGTAGGGATAGACACTGCTAGAAGTTTGGGGAGTAGTAGTATAGATATAAACACAGACAATATACCTCGATTTCAGTATTAGAGACACAGTTACAAAAAGGGGCAGAGTTATTTTTGAATGAAATAAAACACAACAAAATAATAGAAGTTCAAAATCTTTCTCCTTGCTTTTGTTGACAGGGGTGAGACAAATTTACAAGTCCTTCCTATAAATCCTTGGACCATAAGTGAAGTTGGTGAGAACCTACAAAAATTTTAGAAAATGAAACTTGTGAATGTTAAACATTTGTTCAAATTAATCCAAGTCTTCCTTTTTTTTTTCAACAATCACATGTGGATTAGTCATATATAGAAAAATGCGAGCACACAAGACAAACATGGACAAGCATAAAATTTATGTTTCCTATCCAATGCTTGAAATAAACAATGATGAGCAAAAACAAAGATTGTATTTCTGCCCCATGGTGGGTGCCAAAATGTGAAGACCAAAATCACCATTGAACAAAGATTAATAGATATGGGTTAAATCTGTCAACTTTGAACAAATGAGATGAAATCCCTCCCTATGAAATTGTTGAGTAAACATAAAGGAAATAATGACATTATCAAACTAACGTAAAATCATAAGCAATATAAGCATAAAATCTATTCCTAAACTACTCAAGCATCATCCCATAGGGGGACTGGTGCTACTTTGATATGAAAAGTACCCCTTTCCCAACCCCTTTAGATAAGCTAAATGATAAAATTCTTTGAAGATGGATTCAAATGACAATGATATGGAGAAAGATCTAAAGATTGTGGAGGATTTGATGAAGAATTCAAGGCCTTTCATTTATAGATTTTCAAATTGGAAGAATGCGCATAAGAGACCAATGTGGGATAAAGATTGGACCAATGAGATTAGGCCACTTGTCAACTTGTCATAGGTTGATAAATGTGCAAGTTTTGGCCAATGTGCCAAAGAGAGGGAGATTTCAAATTTGAATTTGAGAGTAAATGTTGAGTTTGACCTTTGGAAAGGGACATGTAAGAGCCATGGAAGAGCTCATAAATGCTTTGTTGGATGTACATGTCCACTTGTTTTTGAATTCAAATTTGAGGGAATATTCCTCAAAGATGCCATGTTGATGGAAAATGTTGATTTTAATAAATCAATAAATTGATTTATTGGTGCAAGTGGGAAAAGCTAGAGGATGTGATGGGTGGTTAGGTTAGGTTAACTAGGATTAGATTAACTTAATCATGGTTAGATGCTTTGACCCCTTTGACTTGAATATTTTGATTTATTTAAATCAAAAAGGGATGAAAGGTGATTTCAGACTTAATCAAATAAAGGATTGATTTATTTAATCAAGGAGGGTGATGTTAAGATCAAATTGATTTATTTAATTTAAATTAATGACTTTAGGAGATTGATAAATAAACTTGATTTATTTGTTGAATGGATGAATATGACCTAATTGAATGCATTATGCCAATTTTGCATGTCTACAACTGCCTTGGAAAGAAATGATGGAAGCATTGTTAGTGATGAGAAGGAAATTAGTCAAGAGGCTATCAAGTACTTCAAAGCTCTATTCTCTCAAGAGGCTCAACCAGATGGGAGGGTGAGGGAGGAGTTCTTAGGGGAAAACCCAAACATAATTTTAGAAGTAGATAACAGGGTTCTCATCCAACCAATTAGCTTAGATGAGGTGAAGAAGGCAACCTTTCAACTTGGTTTAGATAAAGCCCTAGGGCAAGACAATTTTCCTACCTTCTTTTTAGGAAATTCTGGGATATTAACAAGGAGGACCTAGTTAAAGTAGTGGAAGAATCTAGAATAAATTCCATGATGCTCAAAGTGTTGAATCATACTTTCGTTGCTATCATTCCAAAGAAAAAAGAAGCTAAATGCATGGGGGATTACATGCTAGTCTCCTTATGCAATACGGTTTACAAGATTATCTCCAAGGTAATAGCGAACATACTCAAATTGGTGATTAGTAGGATTATCTCTGAGGAGCAGAGTGACTTTATCTCAGGAAGGTCCATTGTGGAAGGGGTAATTGTGGCCCATGAAATGATTCATTTGGCAAGGAAACTACAAATTCCAAGCATGGTTCTAAAATTAGACATCCTAAAAGCCTATGATCTGGTAGACAGGAAATTCTTGTTAGATGATCTTGGTAGGTTTGGCTTTAACAAAAATCTTGTGGCATGGATTAGCAACTATATCGCCTGCCCAGGTTTTCAATTCTGATCAATGGTGTGGCCCAAGGCTTCATTAGTTCTTCTCGAGGCTTAAGACAGGGGGACCCCCTCTCCCCATTCCTATTTATCATTATGGCAAAGGCCCTAGGTAGGAAAATTGGACAAGCTAGGATGGAAGGTTCTTGGAAGGGTATTGAGGATACTCCAGAGGTGGGAGCTAGCAGTCACTAGCAGTTCGTGGATGACACCATTTTATTTGGACAAGCCACAAGAATGGAGGTGAGGAAGATTAAGCAAATTCTGGATGACTATAGTAGTGCCTCAAGCCAGGCTATCAACTGGAGGAAATCATAAGTCTTTTTTCTAAATGTCTAGCCTAGCCTCCAACGTATCCTAGCACGAATCATGGGAGTGAGACCTACTAACCTTCCTGGTTGGTTTCTTGGAATGCCTCTATTTGTTGGGTTCAACCAAATTGGTTATTTGGAAAGGCTTGTAGATAGCTATAGTAAGAAGATGTAGTTGTGGAAATGCAAATGGCTCCCTTTTGTAGGTAGGTTACTTATGGTAAAGGCTATGTTGTCCTCCATCCTAATCTACTTGATGTCTTGTATGAAGATTCTTGAGAGTATCTCTACCCAGCTCCACCAAATTATGTGGAAGCTCTTTTGGAATGGGCCATAAGAAGCAAATAAGATTCCATTGTTAGCTTGGGATAAGGTGTACATACCCCAACTGGCGTGAGGGGCTAGTATTTGACAACTGACGATCATGAATTAGGCACTTAGTGCTAAATTAGTATGGAAAATGTACACAGGTAACCAAAAGTGGGTAAGAATTCTGAGGAGAAAGTATTTGGACTCGGATGATCCAATTAGCATAATTAGAGTACTTGTTCTGCAAAATGGATCAGCCATCTAGAAACTTCATCTGTGAAAGCATAGATATCATTATGAAGCATGTCACATGGGAAGTTCACAACAGACAGGATTCCTCCTTCTGGAACGATTCCTAGGAAGGTTTTCCCAAGATAGGAGATTTGGCTCATTTAGAAGAAATTAAGGCAGTAGCAGATAGAGTTTGGGGTCCAAAATTCTATGACTACGGTAGGAAGGTTTGGAGAAATGGGGTGTAGTAGTGGACCTAGAAAGACCTTGGCGAGCTCGATTCCCTAGAAGATCAAAAATTGGCCCTTGTGGTCATGCCCACAAATGGATATAAAAGTCATAGCAGAACTAAACCTAGGAATTGGACATTCCAATAGGCGACTAACATCTTCTCATAGTCATTCATTTACTTTGTCAAACTAGGGGACGCATACTTGAAATGGAGCAGCACAGTATGTGCACTAAGAACTAGTTTACAGTCACCATCTATAGAAAAGAAATGCTTAAAAGAAGTGCAACACAAATCTTTTTAACTCAGACACAACTCGGCGAAAACAAAAATCATAGCAACTATTATTAAAGGACAAACTATGAACTAGCCTTATGTTGCAGGAACAAACACAAGGATGGATTCCCGATGCTGCAGGAACAATACAAGGCTGAGTTTGCGTTGAAATCTATAGAAATAGATTCTAACTAGTAATCAACATGAAATGAATAGTTAACTACAACAATTTGCTACAGAATACTTACTAAGTGGGCCCCCTTAGCAAGCATCAACTAGATTACACAAAAAGTTGACTCAAAGCTTCATCAAATTTTATTCATACTCAGAACTAGGATACATTGATTACTCTGTTTGAAAAATAAAACTTAACATAGAACTCTATTGCTTATTCAACTTAATTTTAACACATACTGTTTCATCCTCATTCACTCACATAGGAGGAATGGTTATTTAAATGTAAAAGGCAACTAACCAACTAACAAAGGGAGTTGTGATCATAAATACATTCTGAATCCACGGAATAGATATTCATAAATGAAAGTCTATTTGCTCAACGTGACCCCGAGAGAATATAGCATTACACACTCCCTAGATCAAAGGACTGTTTAAGTTCCTTCCCAAAGATTCGGTCAAAGAGTTATTACTGGAACAACTTCTTCAACAGAGCCGATATTCTTTGCACTTGATCAGCTCCTCTCCCTCCAAAAACCTCCAATAAGTGATATAGGCGAAGGAAAGCATACACACAAGTGACACAACATCCATTCATTAATCACACGTTAATCCTATTCCATTATCCAAAATCATAAGCATGCATCATCCATGTAGGAGGTCAAAAAGGTAATTAATAAAGTTGTCAAGCTACAAGAATATGGAATTCGTTGCTACAAGATACCACCCGAAAAGTCTTTAATCAACAGGTTTAAACAACTATTAATAAAAAAAGTAAGAGTATCAAAAGTTTCAAACTATGAGCATATTTAAGGCTCATCATTTTTCCCCCTACTTATCATAACATTGGTCCTCGAGCATTGACTTTCCTTGTTGTTTCCCTAAAATTTGTTGGAGCAACATGACCCTGCAGCGAAGTTCCAAACTTGAAGTAAAAACCTCAGGTAAACTACCATCTTTCAAATCTATGGTTTTCTATTTCTTCATTGATTTCCTTGGCTTGGTAGGGATAGAGCAGCCAAATTAAAAGTGGGGGTTGGAAGGTCAATGGCATCCATAGTTCAAATATGCTTTGCAAACCCACCTGCATGTACCTTTCTATTCTCTTGAGTGCTACTGTGAAGTTCAAAGGGCTATGAGGCTCTGTCTTTCTTAGACCAACCATCAATCTCTCCCACCTTATCTCAATCCTGGAAGAGGTGAGTTCCCAAAATATATATTTCTACTCTTTGAACTCACTGTATACCTATTGTTTGATGTCAAAAATTTTCTCTTTCTTCAGCATGATTCCATCCATAAGTAACTTCAAGCCAGGTTCTTAAAACTGTGCATGGGTCTGAACTCTCAGCTCTTAGAAGAATAGGTTCATCTCTTTCTACTTCTTCATATGTTTCCAATTGTCTCCCATAATTGACCTCATTTGCAACCCAAGACATAAGTGCTCTTAGATGGATATCACCTATATAAAGGAGTGGGCTGCATTCAGTTTCTGCAGGAATAAAATAACCATGTAAATAAAGTTCACACATGGAGTTTTTCAACCAATTAGGGGCCACTTCATAGGCATCATAGAATTCCTTGGCTGTTTCAATATCGGGATCCAAATTTCTAGAGATCCTCATTAGTTTGAACCAAAGAAACTATTCCTTGAGGCACATTGCATATACTTTGGGTGGCAGCCTACACTCCATTATCTTTCCAGTTATTTTCATCATTTCATCTATTTTCTTCTGCATATCTTGAATTCTTGCTTTTTCCTTTCAATTTCCCTTTGCAGCTTTTTATTTTCCTCTTCCCATAAGCTTTGTCGGACTTCAGTTTGGGCGAGATGGCGGAAACATAAAGTCTGGAATGGCACAGGCTCCCACTTAATTCTTAGAAATTCAGAGTATGCAATCAGTAGAGTCCTTTTGTACACAACTAAATCTATGCAAACTTTAGTGGGCAATGGATTATCATAGGGTATTTCAGGCAGTTCAAGCACACCTTCTTTTTGCTATAGGACAAAATCCTCTTGCTGCAGGATGAAGCCCTATTGCTGCATGGGAGAAGATTGTTCTTCCTTAGAAATTTTCTCAGTCGCACAAGCCAAGTCATCCAGACTCAAAATTTTCCCCTTATCAACATTACTGGGTTGTGTTGCCTCAAGAATAGCAGAGAAGCTTTGTGGAACATTTGCAGACATACCCACGGAGTTATCATGACCTGATTCAACAGAGTCCTCCAATATTATGATAGTTTCTGTTTGAACAGAGGCTATAGCAGGCTTAGATTGTTTTCTCAATGAACTCCTTCTTGGTAGTTTTTCAGAAGGAGCAGCAGCAAAGGATGCTTCCTTAGCAATCCTCTTCCTAGCTGGTCTTGAAAATCCAAACTCAGTAGGGGAAGAAGATATTGAAATTAGAGTATTAACAAGTGTTGCTACAGGAGAGATAGAGACAGGCGAAGACTTCGTAGGAGAGGATGAGGCAAAAATTTTTTGTCTCTGAGTATGTGGGTCGGACTTAGGAGTCTGCCCTACCCTAGATGACTCACCTACAATTGTCTTTCCTTTTTCTCTCCTACCGGCAGACCTTGTTTGCACACCAGTAGAGGACGTTGGTATAGAAGTTGCAGGACTGGGTGCTGCAGGAGTAGCAGATTCTTGCTCTGTTTCTATACTTGTGGACTCAATTCTCATTTTCTTTCTTCTAGGCTACGCAGGTAGTGCCCTAGAGGGTTCAAGCAGTTGAATACCTTTTCGGGCAACAAACTCATGCCAGAAAAGAGGTGAAACATCCCTTAAAGATTGCTTAGTTAAAATTTTTATTAGGGCATGATGTGTGACATAGTTTCCTTTACCCTTTTGGGTTTCATGTGAACTACTTTGCAAAAGGTTTAACAAAAAATTTGGAACATTCACTACTATTCCATGTCTCATATGACTTAACAATTTGAAATGATATGAATGTAGGTAAGAGAAGCGCCCTTCACAAGTTAAATACCTAATAATAAAGATGGTGTATTTGGAGTATGGATAAGGCAGGGACATTCTTTTACACCCTTGCTTTGAGATTTCCAAAGGCCCATCAGCTGGTAATGTAAACTCTACCCTAGCAGAGACAGCATCCCTTCCAACAGGAAAATTTTCACCAACTGCCGGTAATCTAGTAACTTCTGCAATTCTTTCCTCTGTCACAGCCACTGCCAAGCCCCATACCATAGCCTAATTTTCTAAAAATGTTCTTAAGAATTCGCCTATAGCCTCTTCATCAAAAGAATCAATTCTCAAGAAATAATTTAACCATCCACAATTGGAAAATGCTTGCATTAACTAAGGATCCTGTATCAACGCCTCATGAGCCACAGGCTCGTGCCTCACGAGTTGGCCACCCATGATCAAAAATCCTTAAAACAAAAACTCAAACTGATGCTGAAAGCTTGAAAAAGACTCTTCTTCCTTACTGTACTTCCTTTTCCTTACCAAGAATAACAACTAGACATTTGCATAAAATAATTTTAATAACTACTTAAACTAAGTAGTTAGCTTGTTCTTAGGATATGACTTTGCAATTGTACTTTAGAAAGTACAAGAACATAACTATTTTGGCAAACATAAATTTAGCACAGAAAAATTTCAAATTAGAATACCCTTGCCCCCTACTTAGCATTCGACATGTGTCCTCACATGTGCAGGGTGATAAGATTAAAGCATGCAATTACGGCTGATATATACATTACAACTAATGAATAAACAGAAAGAATAAATTATGCAATAATGAAAAGATTTCGCATACCTTGAATTCAGTTCTCGAGCATGCCGTAAAGGACAATAGCGTATCATGAAATGATAGTTGGGAGATTGAATGCATGAATGAGGTGGAGTGGAAATATGGATGACGTGGTAGATAAAGGAATGAATGATGTGATAGATGAAAAAATGGAGAAAAGTGGTTTTCTTTTAAAGAAAACTTTATTATGGGCAGTCAACAGAATACTTAAAGAGAAACTACAGGAAGACCAGTCGAAACAAACTTTTCAGGAACTCTTCCTTTGATGTCAACTTATGATATAACCGCAGTCGGTGTCTATTAACTAGCAATTTGAAATGAACTGGATCAATTGTGGCTAGCTGTACTAGTCTGTTGTCAAACACATTCTCAACTTCATAGGGACCGAGCCAGCGGGTTGTGAGCTTACCTTGGTTTTCTTGATATCTGGAATCATATAGCAGATCCTAATCACCAACAAAGAATTTCTTGGTTTTGATGTGTTGATCATGCCATTTCTTCCTTTGCTATTGGACAACTTCTGTATGCTATAGGGCAGCTTTTCTCATTTTGTCCAAGGCATTCAGTTGTAGGAGACATTCCTTCTGTGCTTTAGAAATGTTTATATTAAGTTTGAGAGCTGTCCTCAAAGTTTTATGTTCAAATTCAATGGGCACCATAGCTATTTTCCCATAAAGTAGTTCAAAAGGTGTAAACCTAGTTGTTGTCTTCCATGCAGTTCTGTAGGCCCAGACTGCTTCAGGAAGTCTACTGCTCTAATCTTTCCTATGGAGCTAACTGTCTTTGTTAGGATTGCCTCAATTTCCCTGTTTGTAACCTCCGCCTAACCATTGGCTTGAGCGTGATAGGGGTTGGACTTCCTATGCATGATTTTATAGTCATTCATTAGTGCAGTGATCAAATTGGATGTGAACTGAGCTCCCTGATTAGTTACAAGCTCTCTGGGAACTCCAAATCTAATGAAAATTTTCTCATATAGAAATTCAGCAACCTTGTTATCACGAGCATGATTCATTGCCTTTACTTCAACCCACTTTGGTACATAATCCATGCAAACCAGAATGTATGGTTTGCCATTTGATGGTGGATCAATTGGTCTAACAAAATTCATTCTCCATTTATCAAAGGGGGTGACTATTACCTATGGATACAATGGAATTTCATCTGACTTGTTTGGTCTTCCCATACGTTGGCATCTGTCACATTTCCTTGTATAAGCTACATCATCCTTGTGTAATGTTGGCTAATAGTATCCTATTGTAAGAACTTTCATTCATGTTCTCTTGGCTGCAAAATGTCCCCCACATGGTTCATCATAGCAAGCATGTAAGATATCATAAGTCTCATCTTCTCTTACACATCTTCGCATAACTTGATCAGGTCCTGTGTAAAATAGACAATTTGTAATCCATGAAAAGTTAAAACTTTTCTCAATTAACAATTTCTTTTCTTTTGGGGAGAAGTGAGCTGGCATTCTGCTTGCTGCTAGATAATTGGCAATGTCTGCATACCATGGAGTGTGTGCAGCAATGGAAAACAAGTGTTCATCAAGGAACCTATCATCAATGACTTCTTATTCAGCAGATGCAGTTGCTTGAAGCCTTGATAAAAAATCAGCCACAACATTAGCTCTTCCTAGTTTATCAATGATTGTAATGTCAAATTCTTGCAACAATAGGAGCCATCTTGCCAACCTACCAAAGATGGCAGGCTTGTTCATCAAATACCTGACTTTTGCATGGTCGGTGTGGACAAATATCTTAAAACCTATGATATAATGCCTAAATTTATTCAAAGCATACACTACTGCTAGCAACTCCTTTTCTGTAACAGTGTAGTTTAGCTCAGGACTTTGAAGGTTTTTGCTGATAAAATAGATAGCATGCTCAATTGAATTTTCTTTTTGGGCTAAGACTACCCCTATGCCAAAATTAGAAGCATCTGCATGTATATGAAAAGGTGGAATCCATTTTGGACCTTAAAGAACATGGGCTTTAGTAAGCAATTCCTTTAGCTACAAGAAATATTTTTCATAGGCTTCTGTCCAATCGAATTTAGAATCCTTAGTTAATAAGGCATATAGTGGACTGGTAATTTTGCTGAAATATTTTATAAACCTTCTATAATACCCTACATGGCCAAGGAAGCTTCTTACATCATTTTGTTTTGCAGGAGTTTGTAAATTCAGAATAACTTCAATTTTAGTAGGGTCAACCTAAATTCCATCATTGGAGAGATGATGGCCCAGAACAATACCTTCTTGCATCATCATAAAGCACTTTCATTGTTCAGAGAAAAATTTTGCTCTCTACACCTTTCCAATACTTTTTTCTAAATTTACCAGTGCTTCTTCAAAGGTAACCCCATAGGTAGTGAAGTTATCCATATAAATTTCTATACAGTACCATGAGATATATCAGCAAAAATACTAATTACTGCTCTCTAAAATGTTGTTGGCACATTGCATAGACCAAAAGGCAAGACTGAGTAAGAAAATGTTCCCCATGGACAGGTAAAAGTGGTCTTATCTTGATCTTCAAGGGAAATTTTTATCTGATTGTACCCACTATAGTCATCCAAGAAGGAGAAATATCTTTTACCAGACAATGAGTCTAGCACTTGGTCTACAAACGGCAGTGGAAAGTGATCTTTTTTAGTGGTAGTGTTCAACTCTCTGTAATCTACACACACTCTCCATTTTCCACCTTTCTTAGGGACAATAACTAATGGAGAGACCCACTGACTGTTAGAGATTGGGTAGATAAAACCAGCATCAAACAACTTTTGAAGCTCATTCTTAACTATTTCTCTGAGTGTTGGATTTATTCTTCTTTGAGGCTACCTAACTGGTAAACAATCTTCTTTGATATAGATCCTATGAGTACAAATTTGAGGATCTATTCCTTTCATGTCCCCATATTCCCATGCAAAAGCTTTATGTTGATCTTGCAGCATTTTGAGTAGGACAACCTGTTGAGATTTTGACAGCTTGCTATTGATATTCAAATAGTGACCTGGAGACAATTCTATTTACTTAGTGAGATCACTCATAGAATCTAAAGGGGATGTTTGTACCTCTTGTGAAAGCAAGTTATAAAAAATTGCAAGAAATTTAGGTAGCGAACTCTCAGAATTCAGTTGTTGCAGGAAACATTGTAGATGACTGCTATTTGGATGAGATGAACTACCCGTATCAGAGTTAGACTGCAGAATTTGAAAAAGAAAGGCATCCTCATTCTGAAGTTGTGAGAATCGATCAGTTTGGAGCATCATTAATTGAACCAACGAATTGGCTTCTTCAGTTTCTTCCCCCACATCTGGCCAAACAGGTTGGGACAAATCTAGTTGAGGTCTAGCAGGCAGATACAAAGCCAATTTTTTTGTGGACTGTTCATCAGAAATAGTCATATCTCCTGAATGACATCCTATAAAAGCATTAGCAGTTGCTAACCATGGTCTACCTAGGATAATAGGGTATCCTCCTAAAGTTTCCTTAATAGATAATATTGTAAAATCAGCTGGATACTCCCAAGATTCAAGAGTGACAATTACATCTTCCACCATTCCATCAGGTGGACTATGGAGCTATCAACAATCTGCAGGACTATAGGTGTAGACCGAATGTTTAGGATGTTCAAGTAGTCCATAGTATGCTTGGTCATGACATTGATGGCAGCACCAAGGTCAATCAAAACATTTTTTTACAATTTGGCCATTTATATGTATTTGCACTACAGGACTTCCAGGGTCAGTGTACTTTAGAATGACTACATTTCTCAACATTATTTCAGCCAATTTCCTTAAGACATGAATTTTTTGGGGATCCTTTTTCTTCCATCCAAGTTTCTTCAAACATGCCTCTTTAATGGCCTGAAATAAATGAATTTGAATTTGTACATTCTTTAGCTGATCCAGAATGTCAAAAGTGGGTTCTTCCATAGATTTAGGTGTGGTACTTTGTAACCTCTGAGGAAAATGTGGTTTGTCTTGACTTTGAAAAATAGGCTCCTTAGAAACCATATCAATTATAGGCATATGCTCAGTAGGATTAGCAGGTGTAGTAGGTTCTTTAGGGGGAGAATTTGGTATCTCAGTAATTGGAGGCGGTTGTGGAGCAGGAAGAGTGGTTGCAGACCTCAAATGGATATCATTAATGTTTAAGGCATAAGCTGGATATTGGTTGGCTTTAGCAAAATACATGGGCTACTATGGTTGCTGTTGTTGCTTATTATTGGTATTTGGCAATGGTTGAGCAGGCATAGGTGTTTGTTTTGGAGGGCCAGTATTTGTGGCAGTTGCTGCAGGAGGTGGCATGAGGGCCTGAGGTTGTGGCTATGGAAGTTGCAGGAACCTAGGGGACTGGTTCTGCCATTGCTGAGAACCTCTCCATTGAGGATTTTGCTGCCAATTACCTTGGGGTGGGGTCCATTGTCCTTGTGGCTACTACCAACCTCCTTGAGGAGATTGTCATTGAGGGGTCTAATAGTTAGGCCAATGTGGTTGAGATGTATTCCAAGGTGGTGGTGGTCCATATGTAGGTTTCCATTGGTTATTATAGCTAGAATAAGGATTACCAAAATTCAAAGGGTCTTGAGGCATACCTTGTCTTTGAGCCCATGGTCTCCTTTGTGCAACGAAGAACATTTGATCATCATCACCTTCTATTGGCTTAAAGTTAGTAGGTAATTGCTTAGCTTCCAGATTAGCCACCATCTTGCATCTGTAGTCACATTTCTTCTATCTGCAATGTGGACAGAACTTGGCCAAGATTGCTTCAGCTTCCTCATGTTTCTTCCGAGCTTGCATAGAGTCCAGTTGTGTAGCTATATTGTTAATGATATCCTGCTTGAAATCAGACAGCAAATTTGTTATCTCCATCCGTGAGACTCCACTAGAAGAAGTATTTCCCACAGTTGCCTAATGACCTCTACCATTCTTAATAATGGCCTATGAGTAGTTTTGACATATTTTCTGGATATCCTCCCAAGGAATTTGAGATATATCTCCTCCTCCCATCAGGTCCAGAGCATCCATACTAATATCATTGATTCCCCTCAGAAAAAGGAGTTTCTGAGATTCTTCATTGAGAGTATGGTCTTAATTCTTTTTCAGGGAGAATAAGAATCTCGAGATATAGTCTTCTAGGCTTTCATCCTCCTTTTGTTGAATTCTGAATATATCATCTCCCTTACTTCCACTCTTACAATACTCCTTGTATTTATCAAGAAATTTTGTTTGCATGGCTGCCCAACTATCAACAACATTCCTTCCTAGAATCATAAACCATCTAAGAGCTCCTTCCTTCATTGTAGTAGGAAACAACTTCAGTCTTTGAGCATCAGTAGTGTAATCATAGTTGCGATAGAGGATGTCAAACTCAAACAAGTGTCTGGGTCCTTAGTAACTAGTCCATAAAAAATTGGGAAGTAATGAAGAATGAATATTCTTGAGATTGTCATTATCATTCTGATTAGTGATGGGGAAGTCAAAAGCAGGTGGTTGAATAGCTGGGTTAACTCGATTGGCCATATTCACTTGATGGAGTATCAGAGCGAATGGATTTTCTTGAGGTTCTTCATCAGATGGGAAAAATGGCAACTCAGCAAACAGATCTGTAGCAAATGGATTAAAGTTTTGGTCTTCTTGGTCTTCAAGGTCTTCAAATGGATTGTAATCCAGTTTAGAACTACTATCAAAAAATGAAAAATTCGGGAGAAACCTTCCCCGAGCGTCTCTTCTTCTATGCATGCAACTAACTTAACTAAAAATTTAAGGAATTGAAAATAATTAAATAACACACTAAACTACTACTAATAATGACTATAGCAGGTTCTTAGCTTGACGCCATCCCCAGCAACGGCGCCAAAAATGGTCACTCCCACAAAAGGATATAAAAGTCATAGCAGAACTAAACCTAGGAATTAGACATTCCAACAAGTGACTAACATCTTCTCATGGTCGTTCATTTACTTTGTCAAACCAGGGGACATATACTTGAAATGGAACAGCATGGTATGTGCACTAAGAACTAGTTTCCAGTCACCATCTATAGAAAACAAATGCTTAAAAGAAGTGCAATGCAAATATTTTTAACTCAGACACAACTCGGCTAAAACAGAAATCATAGCAGCTATTATTAAAGGACAAATTGTGAACTAGCCTTATACTACAGGAACAGACACAAGGATGGATTCCCGATGCTGTAGGAACAATACAAGGTTGAGTTTGCATTGAAATCTACAGAAATAGATTCTAACTAGTAATCAACATGAAATGAACAGTTAACTACAACTTGCTACAGAATACTTACTAAGTGGGCCCCCTTAGCAAGCATCAACTAGATTACACAAGAAGTTGACTCAAAGCTTCATCAAATTTTATTCATAGTCAAAACCAAGATACATCGATTACTCTGTTTGAAAAATAAAACTTAACACAGAAATCTATTGCTTATTCAACTTAATTTTAACACATACTGTTTCATCCTCATTCACTCACATAGGAGGAATGATTATTTAAATAAAAAAGGCAACTAACCAACTAACAAAGGGAGTCGTGATCATAAATACATTCTGAATCCACAGAACAGATATTCATAAATGAAATTATATCTGCCTGATGCGACCTAGAGAGAATATAGCATTACACACTCCCTAGATCAAAGGACCGTTTAAGCTCCTTCCCAAAGATTCAGTCAAAAAGTTATTACTGGAACAACTTCTTCAATAGAGCCAAGATTCTTTGTGCTTGATCAACTCCTACTCCCTCCAACAACTTGCAATAAGTGACAGAGGCAAAGGAAAGCATACACACAAGTGACACGACATCCATTCATTAATCACACATTAATCCTATTCCATTATCCAAAATCATAAGCATACATTAGCCATGCAGGAGGTCAAAAAGGTAATTAATAAAGTTGTCAAGCTACAAGAATATGGAATTCGTTGCTACAAGATACCACCCGAAAAGTCTTTAATCAACAGGTATAAACAACTATTAATAACAAAAGTAAGATTATCAAAAGTTTCAAACTATGAGCATATTTAAGGCTCATCACCTTGCATCGCTACTAAAGGAAAGAATGATACCGGATGGTGATGGGGAAGACACTTTAAGATGGGAAGCCTCAGTGGATGGGGAGTATAAGGTTAATATTGGTTACAAGCTTAAAGAAAGGGTAGAGTCAATGCAAAATTGGCCAAATGCACTCTTTTGGGGTAAGCATGTTCTTCCCAAGGCCGGTGTTTCAACCTTGCTGGCATCACAAAAGAAAATCCTTACATGGGATAGATTGGAAATGTTGGGCTTCAAGGGCCCTAATAGATGCATTATGTGTAAGCAGTAAGCGAAAATCACAGCCCATCTACTGCTCTCATGCCCGTATGTTGAGTACTGTTCGAAGATCATAATGGTGCTCTTAGGGTTCCAAACCCCACTCCTACATAAATTGGGGGCTGGTTGTCAGCATGGCCGAGAAAAAATTTCAAAAGTTGTTTTCAGTAGTATATGGTAAGTAGTGCCATCCACGATCTATTGGGAACTCTGGAAGGAAAGGAACGGGAGAATTTTTAAAGAGAAATCCTTGGGTAGGGAGGTGATGTCACAGCGTATGGTTAGGGCAGTGGTGGAGCTCATTAATTCAACCACCAAAAGGTTAAGCTTTATGAAGAATGTTTTCTTTAATAGGTATATTGAGCTCTCCAATAGAGTTGCAAGTTTGTGCATCCCTCCTATGATTGGAGTCTCAAATACCATTTCGAAATCTGAAATAAGAAGGAAGATGGTGTGGCAGAAGCTAGCAGAAGGTGCGATAAAAATAAAATTCGATGGGGCCTCTAGTGGTAATCCGAGTGCGGTGGGTATTGGATGTGTGGCAAGAAATTATGAAGGAGTTGTGATCGCATAAAAGGCGGAATTCATTGGCCACCTCATGAATAACATGGTAGAATATTAGGCTACTTTGTGTGGGCTTGAGATGGGGAAATCCTTGGGCACAACGAAGCTACATTTGGAAGGGGACTCACTTATTATAGTGAATTCCATTCTAAAGGAATAATTCTTCCCCCGATTGACTGTTGCGTAGATGGCTCCCGCCAATCAAAATCCTTATCCTTACCTTCAAAGACTTCAAAATTAGCCACACCTATTGCAAAGGTAACTTAAAGGCAGACAGGTTGCCAAAAGAGGCGGTGGAGTCGTGTCAATGAAAGCTGGGCAGGGTCTGAGTGTCCAGTCTCAATGACAAAGGGGATCCTATTGGCAAGACAACAATCATCGAATTAACTCATATTGAGCCATCATGTGTCTTACCGATCAAAGCACAAGGAGATGTGTTGGCAAGAAAAGAGCCATCGGTGTAATGTCCTAGAGCATTCATCCAGTCTTGCCGATAATGCAAGGGAGGTTTCCGTTGTTGCTATCGAGTTGAATTCATGGAGTCCTATCAACCCCCAAACTCACAGCGATAAGTTGCATCGGCGAGAGTCATAGCGATACACTTGAAACTAAAAGGATAACTGTTAGAGAGACTCAAAACATTAGGGAAACTATAGGACATCATAGCAGGTGTCAAATGAACATTGGAATAATTCTTCCCCCAATTGGCTGCTGCGTAGATGGCTCCCACCGATTAGAAGCCTTATCCTTACCTTCAAAGACTTCCAAATTAGCCACACCTATCGCAAAGGTAACTCAAAGGTGAACAAGTTGGCAAAAGAGGCAGTGGAAGGAGTAGGGAGGAGTCATTTCAATGCCAGCTAGGCAAGGTCTAAGTGTGCAGTCTCAACGACAAAGGGGATCCTATCAGCAAGACAACGATAATCAAAATAACTCATATCAAGCCATCATTTGTCTTACCGATTGAAGCACAAGGAGTTGTGTCGGGGAGACAAGAGCCATTGGTGTAATATCCCAGAGCATTCATCCAGTCTTTCCAATAATGCAAGTGAGGCTTTTGTTGTTACTATTGGGTTGAAGTCATGGAGTCTTACTAACCACCAAAGTCACAATGATAAGTTGCATCGGCGAGAGTCATAGCGATACACTTGAAACTGAAAGGATAACTGTTGGAGAGACTCAAAATGTCGAGGAGACTACAAGACATCATAGCGAGTGTCAAATGAATGTTGGAAAAAACTCAAGTCGAAGGATCACCTAGCTATGTCTCTGCCGCTTGCGCTCTACAGAGGGTATGTGAAACAAAAGGCGGGGGGCCAGTCCAATTTCAAGGTTTCTACTCATATCTATAGTGGTGACTGATGATTTAGAGGTGCGGGGTGGGGATATTGATAGAAATTGGATTCCCTTCTGTGGATGGCCGCCATCCTCCCTCCCATGACTAAAGTGGAGCTGGGGAACTATATGGCATGTAAAGGGTTCGAGGTGGAGAGCGACATAGCTAGTGAGCAAGCTAAAACTGCTTTGGTGGATTTAGTGCTACCAGACATGGGCGAGGATTGGCAAGAGGAGGATAGGAAAGACATAGAGGATATTTCAAAAATCCCTACTCACAGGAGGTGTAAACTGGAGTGTCTAGTCAAAGCTTGAGTGGCCCATGCAAGGAAATGAGAGAGGAGGAGGTGTAGTAGGGCTCTGGGCATGTGGTGATGAGCCTCATATTCATAGTGCTTCATGGTCCATGGAAGCTGAGGCGAAGGAAGTCTTGATCCCTCCATTGTTGAATCAATCTCTAGTTAGTCTTGGGGTACAGTCTGGTGTTCTAGGTGGGTAAGAAGTCTGATTGATAGTAGTGTAGTCGGGCAGATTTGATGGATGGCCACAAAATTTTAGTTTAAGTTGGGTCCTTATGCAAACATTTGTACTCGAACTGTAAATATTTTTATTTTGATATAATATAATGGGTGCTAGCCCTATCCAGCAGTTAATTGATAAAAAAAAAAAATTATTGTAATGAGGAATGAATGAATGTGTTATATAGAAGATTGGAGAATCTTCTATTATTAATGGCTATAAGATATAATTAGTGCTTAATGAAGGAGTCTTTTGGAGTAACATATACCAAATAGAGTTGTGGAAGTAACATATTCTTGTCAAGGATATAAAATCAATTTTTGGAGAGAATTATATCAAAGTTTTCAAAATTCATACCGTGGTATTTGAGGACCTTATTGAGGCACATGGTGTTTCTTTTTGGTATTTTTTGGTTTAGTTTTATATGATGATGGATTGATATTTAGGTATCATACATTGTTTCTTTGCAGGGATATTCTTTTTTTTTAATGCAAGATTGAAAAGTGATGATCTCTCCTCTATTTTAATAAAGAAATAGACTCTAAGAATGCATTATAACCATTTAATTTTCCTAAATAATATATTTGGTGATGAGTCTTTAAAAGGTTTATCAAATCATATATGAATTCCACTCTTATTCTTCTCATTTATTTTATACAAATTTCTTATATTTCATTCTTCTTGTAATGGAAAATTAGAGTCTTGTGTTCAAGATGGTAGTCACTTGATGGATGTTTAAGGTTTCCTTGTTGAGCTTGTAAACACTAAGGGGTTAGTTGAATCTGCCTCATATTCTATACCTAATAGTTAATTCATTTTTTTGAAGTGTCTTATTTTTTTAAATGTAAATAATAAATGGGAGAACACTAGGATTAGGTTTCTTCTTCACCATGCATATCTTAAGTTCCAATCCAACTTAATTATTTATACCTCACTAGTTTCATTTCAAAAGAGTTTGAGGAGTGAGGAAATATGATGTCTACTTGAGGATTGGGATTATGTAATAATTTTACTATTCAATGGTAGCTAGTAATATTATTGTAATCAGGCATGAATGAATGCATTATATACAACACTTAGAGAATATTCTATTATTAAGGGCTACAAGATACTGAAGTGATTTTTGTAAAAATCAGTCAATTTCCTCATTCTTTCATTAGTCTCATTTCTATCTTATCTCGTCTCATCTAGTTTCATCTATTGATCAAAATAAAAATTATTTAATCTTAATCGCCCATTTCACATTTAAATTTCTATAAATGATGTCTGTCACTATTATTTTAACTATCCATTTTATCTAGAGAATAAAGGCTGACATGCTATTGAGAAAACTTTGATATTTTGCTAGTCATAGGATAATATTTTCATGCTCGTCTGAGGGAAAAAATATTTACAACAAAATGGAGGAGGATAATGGAGGTCATTCAATGGAAGTGTGAAGATTAGGGTGATATTTTTCTTCATTATTTCCTTTTACGCACTTCTTTGTTCTCCATTATTAGTAATACAAATTTTAGGTTTATTTATTGATCTTAATAATCTTAATTCTAATTTTTCCTGATCACATGGACTTTAATATTTATACTTGGATTGAAGCATAATACAATGCTTTTTATTTCATAATTAGATGAATTTCCTATATTTCATGCTTCTTGTGATGGACAATTAAAGTCATGTGTTCAAGATGGTCATCACTTGATGGGTGTCTCAGGTTTCCTTATTGAGCTTGCAAGCACTAATGGGTTAGTTGATGCTGCCTCATATTCTATCCCTAATAGTTACTAATTCAAACAAATATGAGTGCAAAATGACATGCATAAGGTGAATGATTTGCAACCAAACAAGATACACAATCATGCAATGGTAAGACATAGAAGGAAAAGAAAAGAAAAAATAGAAAGGTGGATCAAGCTTTGACTGTTTTTCCAACATTTTGTGGATTAGATCTAGGTTGTTTGTCAAAAAAATGCATAATCACTCTGGGGTGATAGAACTCTTGGCTGTTTGTCAGGTGAGAAGGCCAAAGTATACTCACTCTAGGGCCACAAAAATTCTAGTTGTCCACAGGGTGAGAAATCCATAGCATACTCACTTTGGGGCCATATAACTTTTAGTTTTCCATGGGGTGGGAAATCCACACGGTGCCTATGGGGAAAATTCATGCCTTAGAATGGGCTTCCTACTTAGGGTATGTGCAGGATCATGATGGGCCAGAAAGTGGCAATATGATGGGTATGTGGCTGATGACTATCTTTTTACCCAAAATTGATGAAACAAAAAGGGTTTTTAAAGGGGATTCTCAGCTTTCCACCAATATGAATTATGCTTTATTTTTAATTTAATAAGTAATTATTATTCATTTTCTATTCAAATTACAACTAAAGTCCTAACTGATAGGCTGATTGAAAACCATCTATAGCTTTCAAATGGTATCACATTTTTTGAATCCAAAACATGCTTCACATACTATAGGATTAAAAAAAGAAAAAATGAATTTCATGAATTTTTGACCAAGTTAAGATGGTTAGACATATGATTTTTTATATTTTTTAAAAAATTGTAATAAAAAAATAATAATTAATTATTTACTTGGAAAAAAATTACCAAAAAATATGCATCACATCAGGCATGAGTCCTCTACTTATATCTAAAAATATTATAAAAAATATTATCATTTTATTGTGGTTAGGGTGGTCATCGCAGACCTATTTCTTATTTTTCCTTGAAATTTAAGTGCTACTGATTGAAATTTCAAATTTTCACCATATATATATATATTTTAAAATAAATCTACTAGTTTATAAACTACATTCGATTTGTTAAAAATTCTATTCTTTAATATTTTTGAAATAATATAGATAACTTATTCAAATTTTTATGTCAAGCTGCCTAACTCTGATTTTTCTGAATTTTTTCCACTTAAGGGCCTATTTTTTCCATGATGATCCTAGACATACCTAAAATAAGAGGGGAAACCTAACTTTTGAATTAAAATAATATTTAATTCAAAAGTGGGGGGCAGAAGAAAGGACCATTGGACTTAAATGCTTAATAAAAAGTCAAGAAAAGTGTGAAAGTCATTTACAATTCTTTACAACACCTTTACAAGACATGCATTTTATTTGATTTTCCAAGGCCCAAGACCTAATGTGGATGTGTAAAACACCTCAAAACACTAGATCAAGCCAATATCAAGTCCATTTTTTCATACATTAATCCAAAATCAAGCAAGGAAAAAGGCATACTTTTTTCTTGTCCACAAAATAATAAATGTGAGAACACTAGGATTAGGTTCTTATTCACCATGCATATCTTAAGGTCTAATCCAAATTAATTATTTATACATCATTAGTTGCATTTCAAAAGAGTTTGTGGAGTGAGGAAAATAGGATATCTATTTGAGGATTAAGACACAGGTAATTATTTTACTATTCAATGTTAACTAGTAATATTAATATAGTGAGGCATGAATGAATGTGTTATATAGAAGACTTAGATAATCTTCTATTATTAATGGCTATAAGATACAATTAGTGCTTCATGAAGGAGTCGTTTGGAGTAACATATACCAACTGGAGTAATGGAAGTAACATATTCTTGTCAAGGATATATAATCTATTTTTGGAAAACATTATATCAAAGTTTTCAAAATTCATATTGTGTTATTTGAGGACCTTATTGAGGCACAAGGTGCTACTTTTTGGTTATTTTTTTGGTTTAGTTTTATATGTTGATGGATTGATATATAGGTATCATACATTGTTTCTTCTAGGGATATTCTTTTTTTCGTCCAAGATTGGAAAATGATGATCTCTCCTTTATTTTAATAGAGAACTAGACTCTAAGAATGCATTATAACCATTGATTGTTACTAATTAATATATTTGGTGATGAGTTTTTAAAAGGTTTATCAAATCATATATGAATTTCACTCTTAAAATTATTCTCATTTCTTTTATTCAAATTTCTTATATTTCATGCTTCTCGTGATGCACAGTTAGAGTCTTGTGCTTAGGATGGTATTCACATGATGGATGTTTCAAGTTTCCTTGTTGAGCTTGCAAACACGAAGGGGTTAGTTGAAGCTACCTCATATTCTATCCCTAATAGTTAGTTCATTTTTTTGAAGTGTCTTATGCTTTTTTAATGTAAATAATAAATGGAAGAACACTAGGATTAGGTTTCTTATTCACCATGCATATCTTAATGTCTAATCCAACTTAATTATTTATACCTCATTAGTTGCATTTCAAAAGAGTTTGTGGAGTGAGGAAAATTGGATGTCTATTTGAGGATTTTGATATATGTAATAATTTTACTATTAAATGGTAACTAGTAATATTATTGTAATGAGGCATGAATGAATGCATTTTATAGAAGACTTAGAGAATCTTCTATTATTAATGGCTAGAAGATACTGAAGTGATTTTTGTAAAAATCAGTCAATTTCCTCATTATTCCATCAGTCTTGTATCTATCTTATCTCGTCTCATCTAGTTTCATTAATTGATCAAAATAAAAATCATTTAATCTTAATCACCCATTTCACATTCAACTTTCTATAAATTGTTCTTGTCACTATCATTTTAATGATCCGGTTTATCTAGAGAATATAGGTTGACGTGTTATTGAGAAAAAAATGATATTTTGCGAGTCATAGGGTAATATTTGTATACTCGACTGAGGGAAAAAATATTCATAGCAAAATATAGAAGGATAATGGAGGTCATTCAATGGAAGCGTGAAGATTAGGGTGAGATTGTTCTTTGTTATTTCCTTTCATGCACTTCTTTGTTCTCCATTATTAGATTAGGAATTTCGGGTTTATTTATTGTGCTTAATAATCTTAATCCTAAGTTTTCCTAATCACATGACCTTTAATGTTTATACTTGGGTTGACACATTATAATACAATGGTTTCTTTTTCATCATTATACGAATTTCTTATATTTCATGTTTCTTGTGATGGAGAGTTAGAGTCTTGTGTTGAAGGTGGTGGTCACTTTATGGATGTTTCAAGTTTCCTTGTTGAGCTTGCAAACACTAAGCGGTTAGTTGAAGCTTCCTGATATTTTATACCTAATATTTAGTTCATTTTTTCAAAGTGTCTTATGTTTTTTAATGTAAATAATAAATGGGAGAACACTAGGATTAGGTTTCTTATTCACAATGCATGTCTTAAGGTCCAAACAAACTTAATTATTTATACGTCATTAGTTGCATTTCAAAAGAGTTTGTGGAGTGAGGAAAATAGGATGTCTATTTGAGGATTGAGATATATGTAATTATTTTACTATTCAATGGTAACTAGTAATATTATTGTAATAAGGAATGAATGAATGCATTATATAGAAGACTTAGAATATCTTCTATTATTGATGGCTATAAGATACAATTAGTTTTTCATTGAGTCCTTTGGAGTAACATATACCAACTCGAGTGATGGAAGTAACATATTCTTGTCAAGGATGTATAATCTATTTTTGGAGAACATTATATCAATGTTTTCAAAATTCGTACCACGGTATTTGAGGACCTTATTGAGGCACATGGTGTTACTTTTTGGTTATTTTATTGGTTTAGTTTTATACATTGATGATTTGATATTTAGGTATCATAAATTGTTTCTTGTAGGGATATTCTTTTTTTTTCCTACAAGATTGAAATGTGATGATCTCTCCTTTATTTTAATAGAGAACTAGACTCTAAGAATGCACTATAACAATTAATTTTTCTTAAATAATATATTTGGTGATGAGTTTTTAAAAGGTTTATCAAATCATATATGATTGTCACTCTTATTCTTCTCAGTTATTCTACTCTTCTTCTCTGGTTATTTCCCTTCTACGTGTTGTGCATACGTGAGTATTCTTTTTATAATTTTTGTAGATTGGTTACTACTTAAATCTTCTCATGTGATTAATATGGAAATGAAATGTTTAATATATAAAAAATATTTTTTATTTTTTATTTATTTGCTTTAATGATGACCCATTTAACTCCACATGTTCTAGAATAGGTCTGTACTAAGAATATAGGCCAGATCAAGCCAAAATGCTCTAACTAGTAACAAAGTGAATTTATTAGAGTGATAGCTTTCGATAGTCAAATGAAAATGATGTGAAATCTAGATATGTGACATATGTCAATGTATAGATCCTATATCCTTCTCCGCAAGTTTAGAATCAATAATGTGGTAAAATGTGGAATGAAATAGTGAAACTACTACTTAATGAAATGTAAGAAAGGAACTATTTTTGGTTGTTATAGGATTGATTTACAACCAGGGATGCTCCTACATCAAGAATACAAAATTTTCTTTTGTCTATGAATACCACAATCTTTATAGAATCTATCAAAATAAATAGAGAAAAATTAACCACCATTATTAGTCCTCAAACATTTTATTTTCTGTCTAGTCTACAACTCAACCATTTCTTTAAATCATTTCCAAGCCATCCAAGCTACCTAAATCTACAAACACATAATGAAAGAGAGAAATGTTGAATGTTAGGGAATGGGGGTTTTCCTTAGTCAAACCCCGTTTATGCAATTAAACCAAAATGATGAAATAAAGTAATGAAGCATGAAACATGAATCAATGTAATTAGAATATTTCCATTGTGATGGATTTTGGATTGCTGCAACAATGGATGAAGAATTTTTCTCTTGAATGTCTTTCAAAGCTATCTTGATGATTTAGAATGCTAAAACCCTAGCTTGCTTGAGTTGACATGGATGAATGATGAATGAGTGATGATTGAATGAGGTTGAAAATTATGAATTAGGGTTTAAAGGATTCCTTTTATAGACCTAGGAGAGTTAAGTGGATGGCTAGAATTAGGGTACATGATCAAGGGCCAAGATTAAATTAGAAAATAATTTAATCAAGGGTGGAGGTTAATTGAGAGAAGAAAGACATGGATAGATAAAGACTTGAGGTTGAAGATAAGATTGGCACAAAAAAAGAGGTCATAGGAGAAATTAAATAATAAATATTATTTAATTTAGGTGACCAACATAGGAGAAATAAATAAAATATTAATTATATTTATTGAAAAAGAAAGGTGAGAACAAATTATATAATTAAATAATTTTAAAAAATTATTTAATTGTGGAGATAAAGAAAGGATAAATAATTAAATAAATATAACATCTATTTTATTATAGAGAGAAAGGCTAATGAATAATTAAATAATTGAAATAATTATTTAATTATAGAAGAAGAGGGAAAAGCTAAATTTTGAGTTAAAACAATATTTAATTCAAAAGTGGGGGGGTGGGGAGAAAGGACCGTTAGACTTAAATGCTTAATAAAATTCAAGAAAATTGTGAAAGTCATTTACAATTCTTTACAACACCTTTACAAGACATTCATTTTATTTGATTTTCCAGGGCCCAAGACCTAATGTGGATGTTTAAAACACCTCACAACACTAGATCAAGGTGATATCAAGTCCATTTTTTCATCAATTAATCCCAAATCAAGCAAGCAAAAAGGGATACTTTTTCCATGTCCACAATCAGCCCCCACTTTAGTGAGGGTGAAATTGCTTCAAGCTCACACTAAAGTAGACATTCAAGAAGGGTCCAATCGTACCTATGCGGATGACAAAGGATGAAAAAGATCAAAGGATATTGTGCAAGCCCATAGGATCCAAGATCCTAAGTCAAAAAAATATGAGTACAAAAGGACATGCGTAAGGTGAATGATTTGCAACCAAACAAGATACACAATCATGCAATGGTAAGAAATAGAAGGAAGAGAAAAGAAAAAATAGAAAGGTGGATCAAGCTTTGACTGTTTGTCCAACATTTTGTGGATTAGATCTATGTTGTTTGTCAAAACAATGCATACTCACTCTAGGGTGATAGAACTCTTTGCTGTTTGTCGGGTGAGAAGGCCAAAGTATACTCACTCTAGGGCCACAAAAATTCTAGTTGTCAGCAGGGTGAGAAATCCACAACATAC
>VDFB02271358.1:1067622563-1067748135 GCA_007258455.2 Sequoia sempervirens | reverse complement strand
ATTTTTACAACTCTATATAAAACATATCGGATATCGGATATCTGATATGTCTAACACAAAATTTAATGACTAGGGATTAGCCTCGGGCTTGCTTTGGATTTTGGTTCGGACCTGCCAATCCTAAGAAGTGAACACAAATAACGTATTTAACAACTTACCTTGCTTTTCCAGACTTCGCCCATGTGGCTGACGACTTTCTTTTACCCAAAATTGATGAAACGAAAAGGGTTTGTAAAGGAGCTTCTCAGCTTTCCACCAATATAAATTATACTTTAGTTTGAATCTAAAAAATAATTATTATTCATTTTCTATTAGAATTATGACTAAAGTCCTAATTGATAGCCTGATTGAAAAACATCTATATCTTTCAAACGGTATTACATTTTTTGAATCCAAAACATGTGTCACATTCTATGCTTCGCATTCTATAGGATGAAAAAAATAAAATTGAATTTCATGAGGTTTTTACAAAGTTAAGGTGGTCAAACATACAATTTTTTATATTTTTTAAAAGTTGTAATAAAAAAATTCATAATTAATTATTTACTTGAAAAAAATTACAAAAAAAATGCATCACATCCAAACATGAGTCCTCTACTTATATATAAAATCTTATAAAAAAATATTATCATTTTATTATGGTTAGGGTGGTCAAACAAACACCTACTTCTTATTTTTTCCCTGAAATTTAAGTACTACTGCATTGAAATTTCAATTTTTCACCAAATAGACTTTTTTTTTAGAAAAATAAACCTAGTAGTTTAGAAACTAAATTCAATTTTCCACAGATTCTAATCTTATATATTTTTTAAATAAGATAGATAACTTATTCAAATTTTTAAGTCAAGTTGCCTAACTCTGATTTTTCTAAATTTTTATTGCCACTTAAGGGCCTATTTTTTCGATGATGATCTTGCACATACCCTTATATTATTAAAATAAATAAATATAACTTTGTTTTAAAATATAACAAAAGTAAATATATTGTGGATTAAAATTTAGATAATCATATCTTTCTTGAAAATTGGAAGTTAATTTATTTCTAGATTTTCTTTCACAAGTTTAGATTATTAGTGAATAACTGCTTGAAATAATTATTTAAGTGGAAACATCAAAAAATCACTTATGGGCTTCGATTTAGTAACAATCAAGAATTCCCTACTTTTCTCCACAAAATATTTACAAATTTATCAACCATCTCAATTAAATTGGCATTTAATTTCATGAAATATATTAATGCTCAATTTCAAAATTAGTATTACTTAAATATATATTGAGGTTAACCTAATTTTTTTTTTAAATAATTAATGATAATTTTAAACCTTTTTTATGAAAATAATATATACGTATTTTTCAAAAGCACTTAGTTCTATAATTAAGGTTGTCTTTATTCATCTAATTGTAAAAGTAAGATAATTAATTAGGTTGATTAAAATTTCAAACAAATTAGTGTGAGAAAAGTTGCATTAATTTTCTTAATTTCAAATTAGTTTAGCTAAAATTTATAATTTAGTATTTTTTTTTCAACAATTCATTTTTTCTTTAGTTCAATTGATTAAATTAATGTGTGTCAATATCAAAGGATTAATGTTGCACTGGTTCCTTAATCTCGAAAATTTAATTCTTAATTTATTTGGTATTGTTTTTTAGTAGTTAGAATTGCCTAAATTAATTTATTTTATTTCTTTCACAAAAGGTTGATTAGTGTCTTATGGTTAGATTCACTTTCTAAATGGATGATGATGTAATTAGCTAATGTTGTAATTTTTGTACATCATATGCTATCACCTCGCCCATACTAGGATTTTGGTGATAGAAAGTGGAAAGGAAATTTTTATTTTTACAAAGTAGATTAGTGCCTCAATTTGTATTATTTAAAATCTATTTAGTATTCATTTCAAAAATCAATATTGCCTTAATTTCTTTCACAACAGCAATGGCATAATTAGTATTAGAATAAATTGTTGTTTATTCCTTTTTCAAAATTATTCTAGCTTGCAAGAAGTAATTAGTTTTTATTTTCTTTCTTAGTTAAAAAATTTTAATCATGAGTTGAAACCAAAAACTAGCAGTGTTTGGTATCAATGGTACCTCTGGCTCATGTTTACGAATAATATCGTCGTGCTTGAGCTACTGCACATATAGCCTAACACAATTTCAACAATGGAATCTATGGCATCATCCTTTTAAATCGTCGGGGATAAATAAGGAACATTAGTGGTATTAAAATCCAAGAGATGGGTAATCTCTCTTGGATCGATAATCTAAAAAGATATTTTCAAATGAACAAAAATCTGCTAGTTCAAACCTAATAAACCCCATTATAGGAAATTTGATGAAATTCAATGATATTAAATTTATATTAATCAAAAAGGTAATTATATTTCCAACAGTTTCAAGGGAGATGTTATTTTAGGAACTAAGTTTTAGATGGTTAGGAAACAAGTAACAGCCATGGAGACTATTTATTTATTTTTATTGCTTCCCTTTGTGGGTAGCAGTCACAAAGGAACTGTCTGGGGAAAAGGGACCCTAGAATTGTGTACTCACATAAAACTTATATTAGAAAACAAAACTACATATTTTACGCCTTGATCCCATTTGGAAGCAAGGTATGTAAGAATTCTGGGAAAAGAAGGATGCTCCCAGTACATCAAGCATTCAGGGATGGGTTTTAGAGCATGTCTAAGAAAGATAATGCTAACTCAATTATCCATACAACATTTATTCAATCAAAGAAATCATCAATTCAAGGGAAAGGAAGAATATTCTAATCTAATATCAAGATAAAATGTATTCCTTGTATACTCGAATGGAATGCTTGATTTCCCTGAAAGACTTAAGCCAAAATTATGAGGTTAGATTCAAGTCCTTAAGTTATTATCTTGTATACTTCTAAAGACAAACCTCGATGCACTTTCATTAGGAAGTATAATCTTTAGAGAGTAATTCATATGAATCTAAAGTCTCTGGCCAAAGCACTTCACCTATCATGTTTGATGGATGGATGCACATCCTGTTTGATGGATGGATGCCTATCTTGTTTGATGGATAGATGAATTCCCATCCGGTTTAATGGATGGATGCCTAGCCTATTTGATGGTTAGATTCACATCCTATTTGACGGATGGATGCCTATCTTGTTTGATAGATAGATGAGTTCCTAAGTATAAAAGTGAATTAAAAACTTAACAACTAAAGGAAAATAATAAAAACACAAAAAAAAATTGTAATGTTTTTTTTGGATAATGGATTGGGTCTTTATAGTTGTATATTTTTATTTCGTGTTTCTATCATTTCTTTTATGGATTTGAAAAATATTTTTGTTGAGAAATTCCAATACAACATAGATCTTAAGATTACTATTGATCAAATCATATTATAAAAACAAGGGGAACATGAGAAAATAAAGGATTGTACTACAATTAAAATTATGATTTTAAAATTGAGTGTCACATTATCAAATATTGAGCTTCAATGTCTATTTTTTAAAGGTTTTCTTCCAAATCTAAAATAAATTATGTTTTAGATTTAGTCTTAATATTCATTTTTAGATTAATGTACTAGTATAAGCATATGTGCATAATTTGTGCCTTGTCAAAAAATGATATTTTACTTCATAAGGTTTCTTGCATCTCTTGTACTTCACATGAGTTGTCATCAATGTCACATTTAGAAAATGTAGGCAATGAGGATGACTCAATTTTCAACTATAGTGATATTTGAATTATACAGTTCTATCAAACCAAATTTTCTTAGATATTTCACTAGATTGGAGTGTTCTCCACATGTTATGTTGGACTAACTTTTGTAATAAAATATTATCACTTTGCCTTGTATAAATATAATGAATACATATAGTATTGCACCACATTTTACAATAAACATTTTTATTCTTATCATTACATACATAGACATTTTATGGAAATATGTATCACACTAAAATAGAAATTTCAAGATCTTATGGAGAAAGGGATGATATAAGTTGAGAATGTTTATGATCGTGTACGTCATACTCTATATATATTATGGCTAATCATTTGGAATTGAATGATGGAGATTCCTTAATTTTAATGATATTGAGTTCATTATTTTTTTATCATCATAGCACACCATATGTTGAGGTTACAAGTGAGGATATCAAACAACATGAACATAAATAAAAATACCAAGGATATGAAATGCATGGCATAGTATCTAAGCTTATTTTTTCAAAGAATCCCTCACATTTAATATTTTTGCATCACACTTTTGTTCATAGAGAAATACATCATGATCATACAACATCCTCTAGGTAACATGGGATGAATAGTCACATGGGGTATAGATTTATATGACATATGTCTTGAACTCATTGATATGGAAACACCCAATGGTGATAACTTCACAAGTTAAATTTTATCTAGATCTTTTACTACATATTTTATATTTTTTTTCTTGTGTTATATTCAGATTGGTTTTATGATTTTCACTTGATAATGGTATTTGGTGGGTAAGGTTCTTATATTCTTTTAAATGTTATATACATTCATGATTGCTCTACTTGAGGCAAAAGTGGACGCATCTTTTATTTCATCGACATTAATCACACATTGGTAAATATTTTAGTGATGAATCTCTTTATCGCATGTTTTTCATATTGAATTTACACATATTGGTAAATATTTTAGGGATGCATGTATCTTATCACATGTTTTCCATATTCAATTTTTCATGCTTGCGCTCTCATTATGTACTTTTTTTTTTACTTGGTGAGGAGAGATTTTTAACTTGGCTCACTCCAAGTGAGGCTACAAATGGGGGACCTTATCCTTGACATTAACACAAACTTCAACATGGACTGTCCAAACCCATAAGCATAGCAACCCAACGGGGGCAAAGACGGTGAGTGCCCGCAAGCACACTAATCCAGCAAGGGTCTAGAGCACAATGTAGAGCATAATGTCACTTTGGCATGAACGTCAACAACATGAATGCCTGCAAATCAACGTTGAGGTTCAAATCTATGAGCACATTGGATCAGAAAGGGCACAAGGCCCACAATCACAATAGCTTGGTAGAGATATGAACCTTGGTGGCCACAACAACACCACCATCACTTTACCATCACACTATGGGAATAACTCCACTTTATATACGAATATCATCATGCTATCATGCTTTCTTTTTATCCAATATTTCTCTCTCTCATACCTACAAGTACCCGTTTGTGGAACACGCAAAATTTAGGGGGCAAGTTAGTACTAATCATACTCTTTATGTCCTAGTTATTCTACTTCCAAATCTACTTGATTTCCTTCTTACTTTCATATACCTACTCATATAGATTCACATGCATATCAAAGTGGGAGATAAATGTAAAAGTATAAAATACATTTATTGAACATTTTTCCTTTGTTTTATTATACTTTGCATACATATTATAATTACATTGTCCTAACAAATACTTTTTAATTGATTTGATACTCATATTTTTTGATTGATTTGACACATTCACTAATTCCATAATAAAATTAACATTCAAATCTCTCACTCAAAACAATAAATTCTTTCTTCCTCTACCTCCACACTTTAAAATACTGTGCTATACATCATTATCATTGTAATCCAAGCCATTCAATTAAATCTTGATTAGTGTAACAATGTGTATGACACACTATCATATTCAATTAACAATGTCCATTTCAATGTACATAAACACCAAGCTCTCCGCAAAGCAGGCCTGTTTTCAGACCCATTTAAGTTCAATACATGCATCGACAATAAACATTTTTTTTCTTTCAGATTTGTGGGGCCCATACCAACCAGAGCCCTTTCAAAATTCTCGATGGCCCGCCTCTGATGGAAGGTCAAAGAGGAATATCGTATAAAATTATCGTTTCTTTGCAGGACTGTGTCATGTACTATTGCTTGGCAACCATACCAGAAGATAAAGTCAAACATATATTTATGTCTAAAAAAAAGTTTTAAATTATATCGGTGAAATGTTTTTAGTTATTTTATTCTTATAAAATTTTAGAAAATCATCATTTCAAGATAATTAGCTTGAGCCACCCACTGATGGATTTTAAAAAGGAATTGAAGACATCTATTCAATGAATGATAAGTGAAGCATTCATTTTTGTAAAACGGGTTCATACATGTTCAAAAATTATACAGTTGAATTCTAATATTAATAACATATTTATTGCACCTATCAAAGATTTTAAAGGTCTGATGAAGAAAAACTTCATTGCAAACAAAATTCTCAAATGTAAAAGAAAATTTCGCAACTTAATGGATTGCAAACAAACAACTCTGGGAACCAAAAAAAATAGTTTCTATCGGCCATTGTGATCCTGTGTGTAGATATAATCTGTGTGAGCAGAAAGGGTACGCCGATTTAAACATTCTTCTTCATCCATATCTCCACCATCCTGGCAAACTATATCCTCTTTTATGCCTTCATCTTCATATATCTGTA
This sequence comes from Sequoia sempervirens, assembly GCA_007258455.2. Classification (NCBI taxonomy): domain Eukaryota; kingdom Viridiplantae; phylum Streptophyta; class Pinopsida; order Cupressales; family Cupressaceae; genus Sequoia; species Sequoia sempervirens. The sequence goes on along the minus strand of VDFB02271358.1, from coordinate 1,067,741,672 downwards.
ACGACATCAATGATAACTATAATCCAGTTTCATAAAAGATAAAATAACAAAGAAAATTGTATGCTCATCTTACAGTTTGATTTGTCATATCTTCTTCTTTATACATTGTCTCTGACATCTTCACTGAGTTATTGTTCACTGTATATAGAAACAAAATTACAGTAGTTAGATAATAATACCAATACGGTAGGAATGATTTTTCTACAGTTCATGAAATCTATATGAAATTTTCTAGATTTAATTGTGTCTGTTTATTTGTATCGACGTTTTGAATCACACTCGATGATTCATCATCAGAAAGAGGAAAATAATGTGATACGAAACGTGGATACAAATAAACAGACACAGTTGAATCCAGAAAAAATCATCTAAATATACATATACAATAAAACGATAGTAAAAATAGAATAACAAATAGTTTGATACATAGTGCAGCTGTTGGAAGTGGAAGTGGACGGACAGCCATGGAAGTAACCATCATAGCAAGCGCCATACATAACATGATAAACCAGACCCTCCCAAATAATTAAGCCATTTTTGCAGCAGTGAAATAAGAAACTGCATGCAGAACTCTAATAATAGAGCTAGCAGGCCACAATATCATTCATATCTGCTGCAGAATTTGGGCTGTGTTTATATAGAGATGTGGGAAAGAGTCAATGCATATTATTTAATCTAAAAGCCAGGAAAATTAAATAGAATCCAGGTGCTGTCCCACAAAATTAATTTAGGTACAGCCCCCACTTAATTTAGGTACAGCCCCTACGGCCTGCAATATTTAAAATAGTTGACAAGTAGGCCGTTTACTGTCACATCAATAACTACTCTGAATGAACGCGTCGTATGGGAAAGGAGAGTTTGTATATGGTTGCGTAAACAGGAAGCTCTTCATGGTGGTATTGACTATTTATGGGAAAAGACATTGATGTTCAAAGATTCCTTCTAAGACTTCAAAAATGTTTGCCTGTCTGTATCTTTCAAAGACATGGTGTATAGAATCCTCGTTCTATTTGCTCATACTTAATTTGTAATCAATAAGAAAGTCAACCATAATCATGTTCACTTTTAGTAGTATTTTCATAATAGCATACACTAAAAGTCTCAAATTCCAATTAGTATATGTTTTTAGTATTTTGTTATTTGGTAAATTTTAGAATAGATTTAAGTCAGTATGACTTAACACATGCCTTTGATTTTTGTATTATAGCATTTTATAATTTTGTAGTCTCCATTAAGGTGTAAAGATGATAATATTAGGAGAAACAAAAAAAAAGGGAAAACGTCTATGTAGTCTTCAGAATGTATATTTGATCATATCTATTAATTAATTGAAAATAACAAATCCATTGTAAATGTGCATTGTAGGAGCTAGATAGACAATAGTCTAAGTAAGTATCAAAGTCTCAATGGAAACCACCTCATGAGGGATAATGTAAGTTGAAGTTCGATGCCACTTTTTGAGAACTCAAAAAATGTTGGTGTTGGGTTTGGGTTGAGAAATTAAACTTTTGTTTTTTTTAGACAGTGGTTTTTTTTTGGTACAAAAATGAATAATGATATAAAAGGGGAAGTTTTTTTTGCAAGTATGGTGATTATAGTTTCAAAGAACATTAATAATTTAATTGTGGAGGGTGATTCTTTGTTATGGGTAAATGTTTTATGTAAGGGAGTGTATTCCAATTGGAGATTGAGGCACTATGTTAAAGAAGCTCATATATTGAGCTCTTCACTAATGTTATCTTTCAACATTACATGCATAAAATAAAAAGGTGAAAAATATTTTGGCTGACTCAAGAGTTTATAAAGAACCATTAACAACTCTCTTCAACCACCTTTCCAATTCTTGAGAAGGTTTTGTTGGACATGAATAAGATTTTCTACCTATTCAATTTCTTCTTAGAACCTTTTCACACTAGTCAGAATTAAATTTATTTAAAGGGCATTTACTTTTTATGTTTCAAGTCATAAGATTAAAACACATGTCATAATTTTGTGTTACATCATATATCTCACCCTTGTATTTGCAAGGGTTCCCTCATTATACATGATGCATTACATGCCCATAATTATTGCTTCTCTCTTGTGTGGAAAGCGATTTGTGTTGCAAAGAATCCCTAGCTCCAATGAACCCTTATGGTTTCTCTTGCATGGTATCATAACTTAGATTTGTCACCCACTTCTCATTTCAATGAGTCATTTGCCAAGAATATTTACATATAGTTCAAGCAAAAGCAAGCAAACATCACCATTGAGTCTAGAAAACCCAAAAACCTTTGAATCGATAGTAAACTCAATAGTGTCAATGTATATATGTATTATAGCACATGGTTATGCATATGGTGTTAAGCCTAGTTATATGCCATAGTTAGAACTAGTTAGCTTGCCACCTCTTGCGAGTTTAGAGGAAACTAACTCACCACCACTTTTTATTAATGGGAGCCAGATGCCTAGTTTTCTCCACTAATTATATTGGTGGTTGTTTCTCTCCTTGCTATATGTACACCTCCTTTTGGCTTAATTTACATATTGATCCAACCAATTTCGTGTGTTCTCTTTTGCATTACATTATTTGTTTTTAATCTTGCAAGTTTAGAGCATGTGACTGCTTGACATTCATAGCTCAATTGATATTGGCATTTCATGCATAGATTTTGGAAAATTCTACATATTATATCAGAGCAAATTTGTAATTGGGTGTTTTTTTGATTTATTTCGTATGAGTTATTTTATTGAAAATTTTATGCATGCAATTGGTTTTGTTGTGTTTTTCACTTGTTTTTTTATGTGCATTGGCAACTCGCTTGTAGATCTTCTTACAAGGGTTGAAAGTTGATAAAATTCATTGGATTATCTAGTTGCATGCAATCAAAGAATATAATATTTGTTTGAGGCATGTAGATCCATGTGTAATAAATCTATGTTTAGATATATGTTCAGCACATGTAGATCCATGTGTAGTGACTTAAATCTCTATTATGGAATGAGTTAAATATTTGTAACAAGTTGAATCTCCATTGTGTAGCAAGTTAAATATATATTATGTAGAAACTTGTAATAGATCAAGAATCAAAGTTAGTCATGGACCAACAGACAAAATAGTGATAGTCATCCAGTCGTTAAAATTATTGCAACAACAAGGTGCATTATTCATCAACCAAGTGAAATTGTTGAGGTTAGCACTTACCTTAGGGACTATGTCAACAAAGGGGGAGATAGCCACCCAAGAGCTTAGCCCATTGGTCATATGGTGTGGTTGTAACCAACCAGAGGGGGCTTAACTCTTTCTCTTATTTTCTCACCAATTTTCCCTCAAAAAAATTGTCAAAAATTATGAAGTGTAACTTTTTTTAGACTATAGAAATCAGCTAGCCCCCTATAAACTGTAGTGTGCCTAGTAAAATTTGTTCATGTGACTAGTGAAGCTGGTGTGACATTCCCTCTGATACCATGAAGTGTAACTCAAACAGCATAGGGAAAAATTAAAATTTACATTTTTATTAGCAACTTCAAATTATCATTTTTTTAAAGTTGATAAAAAAAATTTGATCAAATTGAAACATTATTGCACTAAAATTATAAAACTTCCCTATTTTGTTCCATTAGGTTTTTTATAAGCACTAAGCATATAAAGTTTCAAAATATGGGAGGAATCAAATATTGAATCAAGGGGAGGTGTTGTGTTTTGTGTCTTGAAAAACCCTTACTTTCCTTTTATTTCTTCATTTTTTACATTTTCATTTCTGCAACAATTTAATTTATAGCATGAATTAGAATCAAATCATCATGCCATTAACACCCTTTAATGATCATGATTAGAAACTAACAGTAAAACTTATGCTAGAGAATAAAGGGTTACATAGGGTAACAATGGGCTCTAAGAAAAAAATTGTTACTACGGGATCTAAAGAAAAATGGTTTAATAAGTGTAATCAAGCCTTTTGATTTTTATGTCTGAATGTATCTCTTGAACCTCTCTTGAACCTAGAATCCTTTAAAACACCCAATGAAGTTTGACCTGCATTAGGAAAGCTCTTTAGGAAGGTAGATAAAATGAAATATCATGAGTTGGAAAATCCTCTCATAAGTTTGAGTCCAAGTTCTTTTGACACTAAAAATGACTTCTTCACTAATTTTAAATCATTAAGGTTGTAGTTAAAAGAACATGGAATAGAGAAAATGTATGATCAACTTGTTCTTTCTATATCTCAAAACTAGGTCCTGACTATTTTATGATTTTATCTACTTTCTACTCTACCAAAAGGGCTCTTGGGACTTCTTAGAATAAGCCTTCTCTAGATAACTTCATTGTTGACTTGACTAGGGGCGAGATAAATTAATATAGATGTGCACATTGAAGTCTTCAAAACCACACACACTCATTGCTAGGAATGGGAAACAACAAGCTTCAAACAATAAAGGGGAGAATAAAAACACTCTAAAGGACAAGAAAACCAAGAAAGAACAAAAATCAAAATCTTCTAAAACAAACATTAAAACTTCTTCTAACCAAGGGAAATGAAAGAAATAAAAATTGTAGCATCCCTATTGTAAGAAACTTGGGGATGATGAGCACAACTATATGAAGAAGAAGATTTACTGCCTCACACATCTCCTTGAGAAGCATAATATATGAGACCCTAAATCTATCACACAATTTACATCAACTCAAGAATATGCTAAGACAAAGGAAAATGGTAAAGAGAAAACTAAGGGAAGGCTCTAGTTGCTACTACATCAACATCAACTTTGTCTTGGATCATTGACTCAGTTGTGTCACACCACATGGAATCTTCACAAGTTGATTTTTCTTCCTTAGAGACTCATAGTATGTATGCCATCACCTTAGGTGATGATACTCTATTATAAGTTATAGGGAGAGGATCTATTGAATTTGAAGGTGGAACATTCAAAAAAAATTAACTGTATCTTCTCTTTCAACTAACTGGACTATCATTCTACCAGATTACACATAGTGTGGTAGACAAAATTATTGAGTTACACTCAATTCGGTGTTTATTAGAGACTTGTAAAGTATAGAGTTTATTGTAGTTGGAATAGATAATCATAAATCTCATTTATATTCTATGAACACCAAACTTGCACAAACTAAAAAGAGTCAAACATGTTAGAAAATAAAATATAATGTTCCCTATGAGATTCTTTGGCCAAATTTAAGAGAAAACATGAAAATAACAAGAAACTAATGAAAGATAACATGTAACTCAAATTAAACTAGCTAAACCTCCATCCCATAGGGGGAGTGGTGCTCCTTTGATGTGGAAAGAATCCCTTTCCCAATCCCTTTGATAAGCTTGATAATTTGTTGATGATCCAAGAGTGAAATTGACTATAATCTAGCTACAATGCTTGAAAATGATGAAAAGCTATGGACTCAAATGACTATAATGGAAATGAATGAAGTTGTGGATCCATATTATGAAAAGGATGTCTCTATTTATAGAAGCCAAGGATTGAAGAATGGAGGAAATTAGTGAATGTGGGATAAGTTGAGAGCCAATGAGAATGTGCCAAGTGTCAAAATTCTATTGGAGGAAGGCGGAGCACATTTTGGGAAATGTGTGAGTGGAGGAGGATGGAAGAGAAGTAAATGTTGTTGGTTGAGAATTTGAAATTGGTGTAAGAGGAATTGAATGAGATTTGAGAGGATGTAAGAGGATTTGAAAGGTTGTAAGAGAAGTTATTGCAGATGTGAAAGGTTTTTGAAAACCTTTGGAGGGAAATTGAATGAGAGGTAGTTGAGAGGAATATTCCTTAGAATATTCCTTTGTGAGGATAATTGAGGAATTAGATAATTAGAAGAAATTGATTTTATGTGCAACTTGGTTAGTTGACCATGAGTTGATTTAACTCTTGAGGAGTTAAAATCTGGAGGAATTGATAATGATGATTAGGAAGCTGATTTAGGATTAATTAATTGAAGAGAATTAGGAGATGTGACATTTGATTTGATTGATTTTTGATCAATTGAGAGGATTAAGAGAGGATTTAATTAAATATGATGAATAATTAGTTAGAATAAGGATGAATTAATCAATAAATTTAATTATTTTATTAATAGTTGGATTTGTTGAGTTTAATTAAATAATGCACTAATTATTCAATTAATTGATCAATTTGAAGTGATTTTTAGAAGAAACAATGTTAGTTGCTCAGAATTAGATATCCAATATCAATTAGGACATTTTACATGTCTACATTTTTCCCCTCTTTGAAACGAAGTACCTACTGCATTGGTTCAAAGAATAACACTACCATGATCAAAATTCAAAAATTTCCTAATTTTTTTGAATGGCCTACTACTGCCCCAGCAGAAGGAATCACACTGCTACACTGCCCCATCAAAAGATCAGGCAAAAAAAATTCAAATTTTGGTCAAGCTAGCAAAAAATATTCAACAATGATTTAGGAGTAGAAAATAGCCCACAAGATGCGAAATTAAGCTTACGGCAACGAAAACAAATCAAAACAAGCTTCGTTCAGGAAAAAATGGATTAAATGGGTTAAAAAACTATTGGGAAAAAAAGGAAGATGGGTACAATCTTCTACCACTATGCCATAAAGCAAAAATAGGCACAGTTCATTTCCCACATTGACCCTTAGAGAGAAACTCATGCTTAACTAGTTTCAACAACGCCATTAAGAAATTCAGCAAACAGAACCAACAACCATGAAAGATGAAACATAAGACATGAACACACAGATATACATGGGGAAAACCCTTTCAGGTAAAAAACCCCACACTCCAAAAGATTGGATCACCATTGCATTATTTAGAAACAAAATATAGTTACAATACAAGATGAGGCTCACGGCCTGCACAGGATATTACATCTTGTTCCATTCTAGAGAATATTTGGCAACACAACCCATTGCGGCCACCTCTATCAATGAGAGACATCTCACTCAGCTACACAACCACATGACTCAACCACCAGCCTCTTGGCATCCTTTTTGCACAATCACTCAACCTTCACCTCCTACAAGATTCATCTCTCTCTCAACTACCTTGCCTCTCAGCCCATTCAGCAACACCTAGTCTACAGTCTACCTCTTGTCTTGCATCCGGCCTTTTGGCCTACACCCAGCCTCACGGCATGCACCTAGGTTCTTGGCTAGTCCATGCCCACCTCTTGGCCTACATCCATGGTAACCACCTCTCTCTGCTCCAAGCATCGAGCCCTAAGAGAGTTTCCCTCAGCCTTCATTGCATTCGGCCATTCGTCCTATAATTCAGCTTGACCAGGGTCAACCTTCGCTCAGCACCCTGCAAGCGATTTCGGCTTCCCATGAGAGACACCCTAGCCAAAGCCCAAATTCATCATCTCTCTCACTCTGACTATTCAACTATCGCGCCCCTTTAAGGTTTCACCTCGAGCCATACACCATCTCCAATGTTGGATGTCGGATAAGTAGTCAAACAAATCTCCACCATCGAGCTTAGGGTTCTCCAAGAGTCACTAAGTCAACCATCAAGCACATGGGCCCACATGCCATCTATCCTCTACATCATCTCCACCTATCAGCCTTCAACACGATCCACCAACCCATCAAGTCCCACATCCATCAACAATTGGAAACCAACCATCGCTTTCCAACTGTCAATTCTCCTTCATATTTCGTTTGTCATGGTGATGGGTCCACCAAGACATGCATCCACTGCTTGTGCAATTCTAGAGCATCAAAAGGGAATCTACTGTTGATGATGTTTTTTGCACAGCAACAACTCAGATAGAATATGAAATCCTATCTCTCTTTAAAGGTAAATCTCTATCAGCAAACCTCAAGAGATAACCTCAAGGTCTCTAATGTTAGGTCTTGACAATGCACAAACAACTCAGTGATAAATGTGAAAATGTTGGTAATCACAATGGGACTTTTCTACAAGCAAAATACTGAATCTCAATTTATCAAATCTAACAATGAAATGATACTTCAATCCTAAATTTAACTCAATAATCAAAGAAATAGCAAAAGATAAGGGTTTCAAAGAGATTTCTAGACTTAAAACTAAACCTAAGATCAACAATGCAAATGATCTACACCCAAAATGGACCAATCCCTCAAAACTGACTTCTACTCAACCCAGACAAATTCTGCAATCTTATAGAAACAGTGCAATCTTCTAAGGTGTCAGGATTTTCAAACCATGAGCATTCATTCAAACAATCCTTTTAGAATTAAAATGAATAAACCCTCACAATTGAGCTAAGCACACTGAATATAAATTCCAAGCTAACTTTGCAAAGCAACTAACAATCAGTTGGTTGCAAAAAGTATGGACTAGGGATTGTTGTAACACTTCAAATATCAAATAAAAAACATCATTGAATCAAATCTAACTATAAACATCTAAATGTCAGATTTCTTTGAAGCAATTCTAAAGATAGAATAACAAGAACCATCAAAGATAAATAGAACACAAGTATGGCACCAAATCACAATTGCACAACTTGCATTAAATTATCCACCGTAGCAACAATTCCAACCTTCTATTACAATATGTTGCTTGAGAACAACTACTTACTAATTCGCTTCAACTATTTCTCTACTTGATTATATCTATTCTTCTTATGTCTTGCCCTTAAAAATGAGGCAAAATTCCATATTTATAGAATCCCCCCAAAACATGTCGGCCAAGATAAGATTTTACAATAATAATAAGGCACAACAAGTCAGCCAAGAGAAATTCAAAATAAAATAAAAATATGCATTAAATGCATGAACTTCATCTAGGTTGGCCTGGGATTCCCAATGTAGCTCAGACCAATGCATGGAAAAACAATAGGGAAGCACAAATCTCGATGTATCCAATCATTAACTACCTTCCCTTTTGTCCTTATTTCGATCTAGCATCTCATGAACCTTCAAAAGCACCCTATCCAAGTTGGCCACAGGTGGTAAAGGCAAAACCCTAAGTCATCTCTCAATTGATGCAATCTCTTCCCTTGATTGTTTTACCGACTTATCCCAATCCACCCTATAAGTTAGGTATTTGTCAATTATGGCAATGTATGTGGCTGCATCATCCAACTAGTGCTCAGAAATGCAATCATCATTATCTGGAGCATAAACATCCTACCACCGTCTCCTCAACTATTCCAAACTCAAATACTTAGGGGCAATCTTCCTTCTCCCTGTAATAATCTTCAAAGAAAGCAATAGAACCATTGTAAACACCAGCTAAGGTATCATTGATCTGCCTCCTTTTTTTATAAATCTTCTTCAAGACCTTTTGCCTAATTTGCAATGCCTCAAACCACTCCCAAGGCTCAGTAGCTCTGGAGGAAGGGAGAATTTTATCACTTACTAATTTATCCCTGGTATACTCCATGATAGTTTAAGTTTTCTACAATAGAAGGTCTGTGTCCTCTTCGTCTTGCACCAATACCTATTTCAACCAATCAGTCACCATTGCAGGATCATTCCCTATTGATAGGATGTCCTTGATGGCCTCATTAACTTTCATTTCCACCCCTTCCAACCAATTTGTAATAGCAAGAGTGGAAGCCCTCATATTTTCAAGCTCAGTGATGGTTTCTTGAAGTAAAGGGTTTGCAATAGAAGAGGAAGGGTTAATGGATTGCAAGGGTTTCATTAGATCCTCCAAGTATTTCCTAAGATTCTCATTTTCCTTCTTCAACTCATGCTTGATCTTTATTTCCTTCCTCAGCCTTCCCAAGATGACTGCACTAGACCCCTCATAATCTTCCATATCCTACTCAGCAGATGTAGGCCCTAGATTGAAAGTCTGAACATTATAATCCTTTCCAGCCATATCATCGTTGTTTTTATTTGGAGTAGGGGTGGCAATATGAATGACTCTGTTATGAGCTTCATCCCTTTCAATCCTTGAAACCACCCTAGCCTTCTTCTTACCTTTGTCTTTCCCAATTTTGGCTAGTAGCTCATCCCAATTTGGTGGGCTATCCTCCACAATAACTTGTTTTCTCCTTATTTCCTTGTCCAACCACTTAGGCATGGTGGATTCCAACTATGCCTCAGTCTGCTTCTCCTCATGTTGATCCTCAGACACTTCTTCACTTAAATTATGTTTCCCAGGGATCTCATTCTTCTTACTTTCCTTTTCTTCAACATGTTCCTCTTCTTGCACAGGCGATGGAACCTTCATTGCTTCTTCTTCTTTAGGAGGGGATTTAACCTCTTCATTCATAACTAGTGACTTTGCATATGCAACCAAGGGAGATTGCATTACCTTTTCAACTTCTACTCTGCACTATAAAGATCTCCCTCATGGAATTCCTCTCCTTCAATATCCAGATGATCCTCAACTTTCTCAGACTCGCCAGGTTTTCCTTGAGCTTCATGAGCTGAAGGAATATCACCATGTTGCTCCCCATGAAATACAACTGGAGGAATGATTGTTTTAAGCACACCATCCTTGGGAGAAGGAGTCCTAGAACTTCTTATATACACCTTGGCCTTCTCCTCTGAACTTTCAACATTCACCAGTGGTGAAGTAACTTCTTCCTCTGCCACCTTAGAGCTCGCCTTCTCTGACAACTTTATGACCCTTCTCCTTAAAGGCACAGGCACATCAACATCAGGAGTCTGCCCTTCAGTTTCCTTCTACTCAGACCTCTTAGTCTTTGTTGTCCTCTTCTTAGCCTTTGGCTTTCTTTGCTTTTTGGTCTATTGGACTCCCTCCTCTTGAACACCTTTTATCTTGATTTTGAAAGGAGAACCCAACTTACCTTTTCCCTTAGGGTCTTGCTCAGTTGAATCCTCAAAAATGGAGTGAGGGTCCAAATCTCCCATCAAGTGATAGGTACATTTTACTCTCGCATTGTCCAACTCCCATAGCGTTTGCCTTAGCCACATCCTAGTAAACTTGATAACCAAATCCATTAGTTGTTTTAATCTTGTCTTTTCTTCTTCTAGCCATTCTACATCACCAATAGGCCTGTCTTTTATTGCCTCATAAGCATGATCCTGAATCAGGTTTCCATCATCCTCAAGCTGATCAGGCACTTCCTTCACATTGTACAATCTAACTAATTCAACTGGGAGTCAGGATAACTTCTTCTTTCTGACCTCAAACTCATCACTGCAATTGGCCCAGTAGTCCTCCAAATCAACCTATTGGCTATACTCTCTACTGGCCTTCTTTTGGGCTTCACCTGTGATATCAAATTTGGACCTCTTGGAATGGAAAGATAGGCCAAGAGTAATCATTTCTTCTTCTGAAGCCTAGGCAGAAATAATGGAAGGACACGCTTCTCTAGTGACAATCCTGATTGGGAAGTCCCCACTGAATCCAGTCTTATGTTTATCTCTTTTAACAATGGCGTCAAAGTCACAAATCTATCTAGTTACTTCCAAGAGTATGATATGATCAATGGGATACCTTGGAAGCCTATATGGAGCCCTCTGACAGCCATCAATCCGAATATATAAGAAAGTTAGGAATTGAATAAACCATGCCCCATACCTTTTTATAAGTTCCTTGGCTTCGTCTGAAATCCTTGTATGCTCTGCTCCCTGAAGAATTCTAGTGATATGCATGGTGAATGCATCATTCACCCTCTTATAGCTTGAACTTCCTAAATGCAATTGAGGGAAGAGCTCAAAAATGATATCCTGTCCAAAGATTCCCCTTGTACTCAATCCTTTATATGGGTGGAATCTTGCAAGTGCATAAACCAAATATGAGGTCATCGTGAAGGTCTTGGTTTGCAACACATTGGACAACTGCTCATGAATTATCCTACTAATCAACCCTGCCCAGTGATAGTCAATCAACTCTTGCTCCATCCTTACAATGGCATGACACATCCAATTCTCAAACATTCTTGCATTCTTCAGTCCAACCACCCTGCTGAGTAATGTGATGGCATCATAATATTCCTTCTTGAACTTCACTCTGAACAGTTTCTTGAGCAACTTGGAGTAATGTGACTTAGGCTTCTCCAGCCAGGAATTGATGAGCTATTGTGACTTCACAGTTTGTTCCTCATAAAATCCTCTTGATCCTTCCATGTTAAATTCCACCACATGAGATCTATCTGGCATATCAAAATTCTGGGCAATGGAAACCGGATTGAGATTTGCTACCACACTTCCCTGTGGACCAATAATCCTCTGTGTATCTTGGTCATAGTGTCTTGCACACTTGAGGACAAGATCATAGCATTGGACTGTAGAAGGAAAACCAGCTACATGTGCCAATCCTAACTCCAATATCCTCCTAGCCACCAAAGGGAGATCCTTGGTTGCCATTCTCCCTTTAAATTCCTTGTAGTCCCAAAGTCTGACATTAGTATATGTCACCTCTGACCAAATTGATGTGATCTTACTCTCTGGGACCTTACTCTTGATGTCCATTTTAATCATTTCTGCATCAGTCATTGAAGATCCAATCATTGCCTTGCTTGACTCAGCTTGCATTTGACAAACAAACCATAATAAAGATCACAAGAAATCAATGTTAATCCATCAAAACACCGTTAGGATGAACCTCAAATAGTCAAGGTGTTATCAAATCTCAAATAAAATACTCATAACAAACTTCGGGTTTCAGGACCATCCATGGAATCTAAGCCTGAGAGGAATTTCAGGAAATTCCAGACCAACTGGATTCCAATTGAATAACCAAGAAACACCTACTAACCATTAAGTCTGATCATTTTAATCAATAAACCACATAGGAAACCATAAAATGACATGAATTAACCATGAAATTCATCATGAATCACAAACAAATCCAGTTATCTCATATTCCACTACATTTCATCAGAGTTCGGGAAAATCCATGAGGGACGGATTTCCGAAAGGAGGAGACAACTTGAAAACTTTGGAAAAACTGAAGGACATCGGACTCCGAAAAAATCTAGGCATGACAAAAATCTGCGAAGGAATCAAAACTCCGAAAGTATGTGGATTCCGGGAAATCAGGAAAATGAAAGAGGTCGGGGAAATCCGCCTGAGACAAAAATCCTGAACCACGGACGAAACCTGAATTGTGACATAAAACCATGATTTCCCTTAGAACACCATATGGATCACAAATTTCAAAGATTTAAGCTTAGGGAAAGTTTAGTACGAACCTTCTATGGATTTTCTTAAAATGCTAGGCCAATTTTAGGGCAAAAGAGGATAAAATGAGGATGCCCTAAGTACCAAACCCTACAAGTCTGCCATTAACACATAGACAAGCCTGAGGTTCAATTATTTCACCCGCCAAGCCATTACGAGGCAAGCTCAGAACTCTCCATCAAGTTTCCTTAAAATGTAAATGAATGAATGACCCCACAACACACCTAGGAATGATAAGTAAAACAACACTGTGCAACCCTAGTAATGAAATGAGCACTCATTCAAGAATTCAGACTTCAACAAAACCAAGATGTCACATATCATCAAGACATCATCCACAGCTATTAATGAAAGAAAATATGATCAAATACATACCATGGATGTAGTAGAAATTGAACAAGGCAGTGAATACCAGTCTAATGGCACTCAACAAGCGAAATGCACAGGAATCTCTTACCAAATTGAACAGTTCGAAATTAATTCACCCAAAATCAACTTCAACACTCAAGAACACAAATTCCTCAGCTCACTTGATGACAAATGATAAAGCATAATGGCACAAATATCCCCAAATATTGGTTAAATACATAATTTCCCAGCTCGCACGAAGGCATTCAATGCAACTAACAAGACAACCAAGAAAATCCGAAAACCTGACGATAGAACGGATTTTGGGGAAATCCGACCCAGGAAGAATTCTACGAATACTGAAAATCTTTGAACGACCGTGCCCAACCGGAATCCAAGCAGGATCCAAGAAAATCCAGCTTGATGGGAAAGTCCCAAACAAGGGAAAAAAACCCAAAATTCACCCCTAACTTAAGATCCTTAATGAATAACTAAGGGGACTCACCTAGGCAACAAAATGAATCATTTAAGCACATGCCAGAGCAAGATAAAACCCCAAGACAAAAGGGCCAAGACACCAAAACAAAGCAAAAGAGGGTCCCTACTTTCAGCGGGGCGTGTGTGTGAAAACTATACAACATCTACAATATCCTCAAAAAGTCTCGCAGAAAAGACTTAAATATTAACTCCTAGCACTCCAAGTTGTCCCCACATCCAGCGGCATCCAAGTCGCTATATCGCTAGAGAACCGAACTCTAGAACCTCATTTTGGAGGTTATGAAGTTCCTAGAACCCACGACTTGCCAACAAAGGGATCGCTCCATCACTCAAACTTGAACTTCCAAACCTCAAGTCATAGGTTACGAAGTTCCTAAAACCCGCAACGAGCCGACAACAAAGGAAGTAGCCTTCCCTCCACAATCACTAAGTTAGGAGGTTATGAAACTTTGGAACCCCGCAAATTCAGTTAGATAAACTTGAAAACCAATGACTTAACTTAGGCTGATGAAAAAGGAAAACATAATTGCTCCAAGAATCAATCAAGGCCAGTAAATTTGAGTCACAATTCTCAATATTCTCCCACTTGACGAAGAAATTACTAGCTCCTTCCAATGCAAACAAAGAATCTCAAACAATTCTTTCATGCTCCAACCAAGACACCTGTAATGACATCCAAGATGTCCACCAACTCAAGTAACAGTTCCAGCGATCCACCATAGGAAAAGGAACGAGCCAAGGTGTATATGCATCAGTCTCAAGAACACAAGCATCAAATCCTATAGATAGAAAAGGCACCAATACAACCACCAGTCCATTGTTCTCACAAGCTAAATAGAAGAAACCCAACATCAGCTTCAAATCCCTCAACCCAAACACATACGTGAAGCCATCCTCTAGAAAACAAGATAGAACAACAACTAGAAAAATGATTGCTCCCATCCAACTAATCAACCCACGCGACTGAAAATAGCACACATAGCAAGTGTTACTCTGTCCAATCACACATACCTCCAAGGTATTGACATTAGTAAAATCATGCCACCATTATAGCCAACCCATCAACCACAAAAACAAGCTCCATGTGCCAACCAATCAAAGAAGACCAAACACAACCAAGAACTACCACTGCATGGGTAATGGCCAAAACTAAATAGAATCAAGGCATATCGAGTCTACCCATAGCATAGCATAGAGATTGTAAACATGTTTCAAGGAACCATCCAAAATGATATGTACAACATGTAGATGTAGAAAATCCTCCTACATACACCTCTAGATGCCAACTGTCACCTTATTCTCCATGTATCTATGATCACCTGCAATCGATCATCTCATGCTAAACTCCAAATGCAACACTGCACCATCATGAAGTTCTCAAGCACATGACCAATGCACCCAATACACAAAGAATCACCAGACCATTGTTAGAGCTCCAATCATTTAAACCAAGAACTTATCATGACATCATTATCTACATATCCCCCTTAGGATATCCCATGCTCCAGGTGAACATAACATGGTCTCAAGAGAAATGTATCATGCCAAAACTGTAATGCACAATCAAGAGTATACCATGACATAAAACAAACAAACTCTAAACCACATCACTTGTCAAGCACTGCCAACACCTCAACCAAAGACTCCAAGAATCCTCCATGGATCCAAGATGTTACACATCTTCAAATAGTTTCCATGCAAATGCAAAAGAACCCTTCTACAGCAATAGGATCTGTTAGCTCTCAAAAACGTAGGTGAAATGCCTCAAGAGGTTGCCAATCTCTTGGTACGTTTCAGGGTAACAGACAAGGCCAAATGGTTTTGACCTTCTACTCTTCAGGTGCTGCTAGACCTAGGCGGGTGTACCCATATGAATGAAGCAGACTTAAAGTTGCATGACTTGACTGAATTGATGGATCTATTACAATGGCACAAATGTAATAGATGAAAGCTTGCTAACTATTCCTACTCCTAATATTGAATTTGAAATGTGGATGGTTTAATAAGGTTTCATGAAATTCTAAGATATGAATAGTGTTACCAATGCCTACTTCTATTGGGCTAATGGAGTCAAGATTTATATAATGGGTGACTTGCTTAATGGCTATAATTCAAATTGCTTGGCACTTGTGACTGTTTACAGCTTGTGTAAACATGCAAAAGTGTAATTACCAAGTTCTTCTTAATGATCCAAATGTCTTTTTCCAAATTACTGTGATTAATCAAAAGGATTTAATCTTGTCTTGCAAGAACCAATTAACTAACCACACAAGAGCAACAAATGTGCTTTGATAAATTGAAGAATATCTTTGATATTTCAATTTAAATAATCAAGAAATGACAACCTTGGAGACAACCAGATAATATTTTCAATAAATTTGATAAACAATTGACACCATAATTGGATCACCAGATGAATACATTCTTCTCCATTATATAATTTTAAAAGATCTTACAATACATATCATGATGTTTTATTTCAGCAACTGTTCAAACTACAAACTATCTAGCCTACTACTTATTTCTCCTAAATCTAATAATATCCTCTTTGATACAATTTTACTTCACATATATACATCATATTAGGGTTACAAACCTTCACATTATCCATCTGAGGTAACTCTTAATTTTGATGCAGCGCTTTGTTGAATTATCTTGGGCAAAATAAAATATTTAATTAATTACCTTATGGAAAATTAAATATTTTAACTTTAATCTCCATTTTGCAATCTTCGTGAAAAATTAATTTCAATAATTATCCTTTGTTGGAAACTTCGCTTTTCTCTTATTAAAATAATTACTCACTTCATATGACTACTTGGGTGAAAATATTTTCCATTTATATCTTTCATTTGAAAGATTTCACCAATTTTAATTATTTCATCAGGTAAATAACTACGCATCCTTTCATTCCCATTGGTGAAAAATTCCACTTCCCCGTGCAAGTATTTTACATATTTACCTTTTGTCCATTTATGGGTAAAAAGATTATTTCACCTTATAACTCCCCTTTGGTGAAAATAATTCAAGACTTGGTTAAAATATTTACCTCAAAAAATTCTCTATCTTCACCTTTATTCACCTTATTACTTCCACCATTTAATATTTAAAATTCTTATTCATTTTCACCAATAGTATTTATTTTTTCATTTTTTCCACATACTTCACCGATGAAGCTCCATCAGCATGACTTGCATTTTCGGGAAAATATATGCCGATGTAGTATCTCTTGCCGATATAGCACGCTCCTCCAAAACTCTTTCATTGGTGTAACTTGAAACATCGAGAAGACTTATGCCGACAATAGATGTCACTCCAATAAATTTAGGGTTGTGGCATAATGATATTAAATTTTTCCTCCAGTGGTAACTCGAGGAATAATTAGGGTTACCCATATTTGTTCTTATAAACCCCTTTTTACAAATAACACCATTGAATGAAGATCTTTGTCTGCAAACACCAAAGGGACAATTTGGAATAATTCACGGTTCCATTTGCTTCATCAAAATTTCTCAATGGTGGCTGTAAGCTAAGCTTATTCACTCAGCCATATTCTTCCTTGACATGATCACGTCCAAGATGCAGGCCCGAATAACATATTAACAAGACTTCGATGTAGCCATACTTTGGATAAAAGCATATCAAACATTTCACACTCAAATTTTAGTAGCTACCATAATTATGTACCTCACAAAATATCTTTCTAGCAAGTGCGGGTGTCCATGTGAAGTTTGTTTGGTTCTAAATCATTCTTATGCTCATGTTGAATCTCTTCTTGGCCTTTTGATGTGCCGGGGTGAAGTCAGGCTATTGATCATAATGGCAATCCCTCTGTTTGTTGAACTTGACATGGGAAGGGACTCTCTTGTATTGCATATGAACCCTTAAAATTGAATGGGTAATCATTAGAATTTGTTTTTAGACATCTTTCACCATAGTCAAAAAGAGTCAAGTAGCCTCCAAAACAGCTTTTGAAAACTGATCAAATGATCCTGAAAAGCCAAGAAAATGCACCGAAATGTTAATTGATGGTAGGGGAGTATGATTGTGAAATTATATGGCATGAAGTTATTGGGATTGAAAGCTGCTCATAATCGAAGTTGTGTGTTCAGCCATTTTTGTAACTGTTTAAACTGAACTAAAACTTGCCAAATTGCCCTTTTGGAAAAATATTAAACATGATTTTGACAAGCTGCAACTTGGAGGATTGGTTCCTTTAGGTCACATGAATATGTAGGAAAATGGGTTTTTCATAAATATTC
Organism: Sequoia sempervirens; assembly: GCA_007258455.2. NCBI lineage: Eukaryota > Viridiplantae > Streptophyta > Pinopsida > Cupressales > Cupressaceae > Sequoia > Sequoia sempervirens. Next base: position 1,067,723,490 of record VDFB02271358.1, on the reverse strand, counting down.
TTCCTCCAAAAAATATTAAAAATCAAACTTGATCACTTTGTAGCTATTCTGGGAGTGCAATTATGAAACTGTGCAAAATCAGTTTGGAATCAATTTTGCAAAAATACTAAATGATGTTCAAATGCCCTAAAAATTGGCATAGAGGTAGACTTTGGTGTAGAGAATTGAAGGCACCAATCCGTTTGTGATTAAACCCTTTCAATTATTTAATATTTATCCTCAAAGTGGGCCACTTTAACAGATTTTATTGTGCTGACAGCTGATTTTCTCAAAAACCTTTCAACTTGGTCTTATGAAACTTTGTCAAAATTGATCATATGAAGCTGAAAAATGGCGTGCATACTCTCATATGTTAGACAAACATGTCTGCAAAGTGATTTGGCATAAAAACAAACAAATCCAAAGTTATGATTTTTCAAAATGAGTCACATAAGCAGATTTTTCAATTTTACTTCTGAGTGTTAAAATCAACTTTTTGAGTATTGGAACCTAAAATTTGCATGAAATTGTAGGCTCCAATAGGATCTAAGAGTCCCTCCTAATAACATCTTCAACACTAAAGATCATTTGCCACCATGTGATGAGCCCACAGTCATTGATAAACCTCCCACTGAACCATGACACCAAGCTCTCCAAGCATCATGACCAAACATTTTCCAAAATAAAAATCTTCCAGGCCCACAACAGCAAACATGTCCATCTGACAACAATGCCAAGTGGCACCAAGATCTCTAAACCAAGCAAAAAACACCATCATTGTCAAAAGCTTACACAAGAAAGTGTATACAAGCTATCCATGACATTGTGATACACGTGCTATAGGTCCCCATAACTGACTATTCAGGTACTTGACACCATCCATCCTCTCATCTCAAAGCACCACACCAATGAACAAGTGACCACAGACAAGGCCAGCTAACAAGTCTACACCAACAATGAATCAACCTCATGGATATAGACAATCCACTTCCGAGTTGTTTCATAGCAAACATGTAGGTAAAGATAGCCCACAACATTGCACAACTTGTAGATCCATTCAATAGAAATGTACAAACCCATCATCGCATTGGAAATGCAAAATTGAGATCTCAAAGAGAACAGCAACATAGACCACATGACTCAAACACCAAATCAAGCTCATATTTGATTCACCAATCACATCCACAATGAGCACCATAGTCAAGAAACCCATGAGCACCACCACAAGAATGTTGAGTAAAAAATCATGTACCAAAACTCCCATGCAGAGAATATATCACACCTCCTCAAACCATGTCGAACTACAACTATATCATCTAGTCACACCCAAAATCTAGGATCTAGAAAATAGCTTAATAATAGCTCCACATAACCGTAAGTTTTGCTTGACCGTGTAAAACCTGCAAAACCACTAAGTCATGCAAGTAAAAACAACAGTTCAAGAACTCTAGGCCCATTTCAATCCAACTCCAAAACCACCAACATGCACATGCATCTGAGAGACGGGATATTACAGAAACTTCCAGATCATCCAATGACCAACTTTATAGCCTTCATGCAATCGGGGCACCATAAGACTGTGCTTTCCAATACTAGGAAAAGCAGCTAGCATAAGCACATCACTCCATGATTGAACAACAACCCAAGCTTCTCCATATCATTAGGGATCCTCACACACAGACGCCCAATATGAAAGCTTTGTCGCAACACAACCATGAAGCAAAAATATTCCACCCCATGCATCAGGGTTATACCGCTACCAACTCACGAGCTTTAGGTCACACCATTTCAATATGACCAACTCAGTTCTCTCCATCTTCACCATCTTACATGTTGTGTGTCGTTTTAGAAACCAAAAGAAATTACTTCCACTCATCAAAGGATCAAAACACTAGTCAATTCCTCCAAATTTCCTCAAGCTTGACAGACTAAGAAATCTTCACAGAAGGAATACCCAGAACCAACAACACACTAGGAAGAAACACATCCCAGAAGAAGGCTCTAATACCACTTGTTTGGAAAAAGAGGAAGATAGGTACAGTCTTATACCACTATGCCATAAAGCGGAAATAGGCACAATTCATTTCCCACATTGACCCTTAGAGAAAACTCATGCTTAACAAGTTTCAACAACACCATTAACAAATTCAGCAAACAAAACCAACAACCATGAAAGATGAAATAGAAGATATGAACACACAGATATACATGGGGAAAACCCTTTTAGGTAAAAAACCCCACTCCAAAAGCCCAGATTTCCATTGTATTATTTAGCAACAAAATACAGTTACAATACAATATCAGGCTCACAGCCTTTACAGGAGATTACATCTTGTTCCATTCTGGAAAAATTTCAGCAATATAACCCATCATAGACACCTCTCTCAGTGAGAGACATCTCACTCGGCTACACAGCCACAAGACTTGACCACCAGCCTCTCAGCCTCTTTGGCATGCAACCACTCAGCCTTCACCTCCTGCGAGATTCATCTCTCTCTCATCTACCCTACCTCTCGACCCATTCGGAAATGCCTGGTCTACACTCTACCTCTCAGCTTGCATCTGGCCTCTTGGCCTACACCTAGCCTCACATCATGCACCTAGGTTATTGGCTAGTCTATGCCCACCTCTTGGCCTCTCTACTTGCATCTGGCCTCTTAGCCTGCATCCACAATAACTGCCGCTCTCTGCTCCAAGCATCGAGCCCTGAGAGAATTTCCCTCATCCTTCACTGCATCCAGCCATTCAACTTGTAGTTCAGCTTGACTAGGTTCAACCTCTGCTCGACACCCTACAAGCGATTTTGGCTTCCCACGAGAGACACCCTAACCAAAGCCCAAAGTCATCATCTCTATCACTCTGACTATTCAACTACCGCTCCTCTTTAGGGTTTCACCTCGAGCCATATGCCATCTCCAATGTTGGTTATCAGATAAGAAATCAAACAAATCTCCATTGTCAAGCTTAGGGTTCTCTAAGAGTCACTAATTCAACCATCGAGCACATGGGCCCACATGCCATTTGTCCTCCACATCATCACCACCTATCGGCCTTCTAAAGGATCCACCAACCTATCAAGTCCCACATCGGTCGGCAGTTGGAAACCAACCATCGCTTTCCAGCTGTCAATTCTTCTTCATATTTCACTTGTCATGGTGAGGGGTTCACCAAGACACACGTCCACTACTTGTGCAATTCCAGAGCATCAAAAGGGAATCTACAATATTCTCAACAAGTCTCCCATAAAAGACTTAAATATTAACTCCCAGCACTCCAAGTGCTCCCCACATCTGTCAACATCCAAGTTGCTATATCTCTAGAGAACCGAACTCCAGAACCTCATGTCGAAGGTTATGAAGTTCCCAAAACCCATGACTTTCCAACAAAGGGATCACTCTGTCACTCAAAACCTGAACTTCCAAACCTCAAGTCAGAGGTTATGAAGTTTTTGAAACTTGCGATGAGCCAACAACAAAGGAAATAGCATTCTCTCCATACTCACTAAGTCGGGAGGTTATGAAACTTTGGAACCTCACAACTTCAATTAGATAAACTTGAAAACCAATGACTTAACTTAGGCCAATGAAGGAGGAAAACAAAACTGCTCCAACAACCAATCAAGCTAGTAAATTTGAGTCACAATTCTCAACAAAAACCCTAAAAAAATTTGCATAAAAGAGGTTAAAATGGTCATTTTCAAATCATTTTCTCACTTGACCTTTAGAGATTCTGGTGATTTTGCTTTGAGGTGATGATGGAATGGTGGCTTGTGTGCTTCCCATACATCGAACGGATCAGGTTCACAAGTTCCAATGGCCTCAGGATGCAATACCCCTAGTATGCCTTTCAAAACTTTTCTTGTTTTGCATGTTTTTGATGCATTTATTAGGGGTCCTTTAGGTTGACCAAAAGTAGTCCTCTAGGGCATCGCTTTTGTTACAGACGGTGCCACATTTGTAGATGTCAACCTATGTTTACACTAGAGTGTTGCACGGCACTAAATGGTTCCAAAGTCATGCAAAGAATTTCAACTCACCTTTGCAATATTACATCATGTGGCCCTAGGATATTTTCGTGTTGCTCAGAAATTTTGACTCGCCTCTGAAGGATAGCGTCACTTTTGATTTCAACATCACATTTGCAAAATGTAGGGCATTTCTTTTGCAAATTTCATGCCACCTTTTCCATGCTGACTTGCTTTTTCTTTTTGAAGGATTTTTTAATTTTTGAAAAGGTGTCTGTTTAGCAAATTTTTGATGTCATGTGCATTTTGGTTGTACGAGGTCCTACCAGTGCTCCATTTGAAGGAGCACAGGATCTGGTTCTTGCGTAGAGTGAGACATTTGTCAGACTAGGCCTTGTTTTTCCTTGGCACAATCAGATTTAGCCACATTACTCAGATACCCAAGGTGCAAATGCACCTTGTGATGATGATAGCATTGGTTGAGAGATCGCAGAGTGAGATCTCTTCGTTCCACTTACCGACTAGTGAGGCCACCATTACCTTGGAGGACATATGGAAAATCTTGAGGATTCCTATTCATGAGGAGTGCATTATTTATGATGTTGAGGCTAGTGGCGATGCCATTTTCAAGTTATTCAACATTGATTCATACAAGGTGGACAATGACTAGATAGACATTCGCTGATATGAGGGAATTTCCCTTGATTTGACTTTGTTTTTCGGTGCACTGATCTTGGGAGTCCTTGTTCCCAACCAGCAATCTAGAGGATGGAGCATTAGATGGGGGATCGTTTGGTCCCAAATGATGGAGGACATGACTATCTACACCTGGGGCCTAGTCATCCTGGCCTCTTTGTATCATGATATGCACCAAGTTGTATACAGCAGGGCTCGCAACATTGGAGCAGGTGTTACCCTTCTTCACATGTGGGCCTATGAGCACTTTGTCATTTTGAGGCCACAAATAGTAGACATCTAGACTAACCATGATGATCGTACAATGTACAGATATGGGGGGATGAGCACCTCCACTTCACAAGCATTATAGGCATCCTGCACTAGAGGTAGGTTCTGGATGAGATGACATTTTTTTTGTGGAGGCCTTGGCTCCACTTTCCTAGATGGCATGATGATGATCATCATCTCTTCTACTATCAGTGGTCCAGGTATATCTAGGGGAGAGAGCACTATATGGTTGAGCGGTACCTCTTAGATAGGGTTGCTTTCTAGTTTGGGGAGGTACAGGATGCACTTAATGATACTCATAGAGCCATCTTTGCTTGATGGACCAGAGAGGCAGCATTAGGATAGAGGATCCCACCTCAGTGTATGGAAAATTAGATGCGGAAAATAATTCTCCTAACGACAATACCTCGGGAAAGAATGTAGAAGTACATTTAAATTTTCAATTTCAGTCAAGTTAAGACACACTAAGAAATAGATTACAGAAATAGAGTATTTTAACAATCACACATGAACACCAGATATACATGGGAAAACCCTTACAGGAGAAAAACCCACCACACCAAGAGAAATCACTTTGTATTATAGTAATGAAATTACATACAACTTCGAGACTTATCTTTCTGGTATCATTATATAGTAGCATTCATCATGAACATTCTTCAAACAGAAACTTCCAAGTTACAGCCTTTACAGATTTTAATTCCTTTACTGATGCAATTTGAATTCTTCACACTCGACTATTGATTGAACCAATATCCAACCCCCAAGCATCTGCAACTTTCAACTATATCCATGTCGAATTTTGTCTGTAGAACTTTCCCACAGAACCGTCGCAACAGACTGTCTTCCAATTGTTCTCCTTCGTCTTCTCCTATTCATCCATGAGACTCCACATAGGACAATCAACTGGTCAACAGAATTCACAAAGCTCTGGCATCTCGGTGAGACACTAACTGTGTCTCAGCAATGCCACATTGACCTCATATCAATGTCGCCAAAGCCTCTGTAGTCTCCAAGATGTTATATCGCACTCCAAGAGATACACCGAGTCATCACGTAGTCACCCTGACCTATCACTTTCACCAGAAGGTCATAGCGAGTCACTAAGGTTATACCGAAGTCCCCATACCTACCGAGTATCAAGTAGAAGTCGGAAAGACTCACACCTATCGTCGAGAGTTCATACCAATCTCTATATGTTATCCCAAAGTGTTCACCTGTCGCCAAGACATTGCCCTTCACTGAGAGAGCTTACCGATCTCTATGACTTATCCCAAAAGCTTTATCTATCGCCAAGAATTATACCGAACTCCAAAACTTACTTGAACGCTCTTCATCATCGGCAAGACTCATCAAAGTCGTTAAGACTTCTTATCGAAACCACTATGTTCCACCGATGACCATCATTCGCCAAGAGCTACACCGAAGACTTCCAAAAGGTGTTCCTTTCGATGAGACCTTGAATGTTCATTGAGATGTTTCTCCAACCACTATGAGTTACTCCGAAGAACGCTTGGATGAGTCCCCGTCAGCAAGACTTCCACTATTCGCTAAGACATCTTACCGGATCATTAGAGTTACCCCGAAGACCATAGTCACCAAGAGTCTCGCCGATGCACGATTGAATGGCCTATCGACTTGAGGTTTCCCAAGCGTTATAAGGTCATAGCGAATACATCATGCTATAGCGATAGAATCCACAATGTAACCTTTTGGCAAGACAATGGAAAGGTCACAATGACCTGTTCAAAGATGAATAAAACCAACCTGCTAGTTGGCTAGACAATTAGAATGTCACACCGACTTGACTCTAATGGAGGTTTCAGCCTGTATATAGTTTGAGGCACATATTTCCAACAATCTCCCACTTGACGAAGATCATACAGGCACCTCCAGAGCATAAATAATATTTACTAAAAAACATGGGCACTAAGGCCCATTGAACTAGCACACCACCTGAACTTGTCTGTACTCACTGGCTTCGTCAATACATCTGCAACATTCTTCAAAGTATCAACTTTTTCCAAACTGACAATTCCATCCTCAACCATATCTCATACAAAATGGTATTGTACATCAATATGTTTCATCCTGGCATGGAAAATTGGATTCTTTGCCAGCAAATAGCACTTTGATTGTCACATAAGATTGTTATTTCCCCTGCATCAAAATCAATATTAGAACACAAACATTTCAACCATACAGCTTCTTTACAAGCATGAGTAGTTGCCATGTATTCAACCTCTGTAGTGGAAAAAGTGACTACAACTTGCCACTTGCTCATCCAACTCACTGCGCCACCATTCAACATGAAAACATATCCACTGGTGGATCTCCTGCTATCAATGTCCCCTGCCCAATCAGAATCTACATATCCATGAATGTTGAGAGTCCTTTGTGATTCAACTGAATTCCCATGGTAACACAATGCTAAATCTGAAGTTTCCTTCAAATATCTAAATACTCTTTTCACAACATCCCAATGTATTCTTTCTGGATTAGCCATAAATTGACTAAGTACTCCCACTGCTTGGGAAATGTCTGGCCTTGTACAGACCATTGCATACATAAGACTTCCTATAGCACTATCATAGGGCACACTGGTCATGTCCTCCATCTCAGTAGGAGATTTTGGATAGTCCTCAACAGATAGCTTTGTTCCTTGCATGACTAGAACAACTAACTGCTTCAATCATTCATACAAAATCTCTCAAGAATAGTCTTGATATACTTACTCTGACTAAGCAAAATCTTTCTATTCTTCCTGTCCATGGTTATCTCCATCCCTAGAATATACCTTGTTGCACCAAGACCCTTCATTTTGAACTTAGCAGATAACTGAGACTTAAGATCAGAAATCATTAGCTTGCTATTTCCTATGAACAACATATCGTCAACATAAAGAGCAATAACAAGTACTTGATCACTTTCAACTTTATAATAAACACAATGATCAAATTTTGATCTCACAAATCCCAAAGATAATACAAATGTATCAAATTTTTGGTACCACATTCTAGGTGACTGCTTTAACCCATAGAGAAACTTCTTTAATTTGCATACCAGTTTTTCTTTACCTTTCTCAACAAAGTGCTCAGGTTGGGACATATAGATTTCTTCTTCAAGATCACCATGAAGAAATATTGTTTTCACATCCATTTGTTCAACCTCTAAGTCATATGCTGCTGCAAGTGACAATATAAATCTAATGGACGTCAGCTTTGCTACAAGAGAAAAAATTTCCCCATATTCAATTCACTCTACCTGGAAATAACCCTTTGCAACCAATCTTGCCTTGTATTTTTCTACACTGCCATTCAGACCAATCTTTTTCTTAAATACCCATTTGTAGCCTGCAGCCTTTCTACCTTTAAGCAAGGGCACCAGATTCCATGTTTCTTTCTTATCTAAAGATGCCATCTCTTCTTCCATGGCTTCCAACCAAGAATCTGAATTAGACATTTTAAATGCCTCTTTTACAGTCCTAGGCTCATCAGTGCTAGAAATTAAAGTGTAGGCACAAGTAGAATCAATTAATGAGAACCCATACCTATCTGGTTGTTTTCTTTCTTGGGTTGACCTCCTCACTGGCTAAGGCTGATGTTCTTCTTCTTCAGAGCTGTAAGAGCTACTTGATCTCTCCTCAGTTTCAAGTACATTTTGAATCTTCAATTCCTCTTTCTCTGGTGTAGGAGGAATTTCAGCTACATCCTTACTATTTTCTGAATTTGTCTCTAACTGCAGATCCAAGGTGGAAGGTTTCAGCTCACGAAAGATTACACTTCTATTGTATACAACCTTCTCTGTAACAGTATTCCAAAGCTTGTACCCTTTAATGTTAGCACTATAGCCAATAAAAATACACTTGATAGCATTGTTCTCCAACTTAGATCTTTTTACATCCAGCACATGTGCATATGCCTCATAGCCAAAGACTCGAATATGTCTAAGAGAGGGCTTCTTATTAGACCACGCTTCCATAGGTGTCTTATCAACAAGAGTAGATTTTGGAGACTGATTAACTAAGTAAAATGCAGTAGCAGTAGCTTCAGCCCAAAACTTCTCTTCTAGACCAGCACTACTAAGCATACTTCGTGCTATCTCCATCACTGTCCTATTGAACCTTTCTGCAATTCTATTCTGCTATGGAGTATAAGGTGTAGTCTTGTGTCTTTTGATTCCATGGTCTTTACAGTATCTTTCAAATTCATCATAATAGAATTCACCACCATTACCAGTCCTTAAGCATTTTATTGTTTTACCAGTCTACTTTTCAACAAGATTTTTAAACTCCTTAAATTGACTGAATACTTCTTATTTACTTTTCAAAAAATAAATAAATGCTCTTCTTGAATAATCATCAATGAACGACACATAGTATCTTGATTTAGACAATGAAGAAACATTCACTGGACCAAACACATCTGAATGGATATAATCTAACAAACCAGAAGATTTATGAGGACTGTCATAAAATGAAACATGGTGTTGCTTTCCATATATACATTGTTCACAAAATTCAAATTTGAAATTACAATATTCAAGCCCCTCAACGAGATTTTTATTCTTCAAGGTTTTTAAACCTTTTTCTCCTATGTGGCCTAATCTATGATGCCAAAGCATAGTCTTCTCTGCAGGAAGTCTTACTTCCATAGAGTTTACATAATTAGGGATATCTCCCTCTTTACCTCCATGAGCAGCTTTCAGTGACTTCAAAGAGACACTGTTACATTGAACAACTTGTGCATCCAGCTTGTATAGGGTACCAATTCGAGCACCTCTAGCCAACACTATTGAACCTCTAGTTATCTTACAGCCACTTCCCGAGAACAAGACATGAACACCAATATCATTCAGCATACTTACTGACAATAGATTTCAAGCCAAACCTGGAATGTGCATAACATTATTGATCCCCTTTATTCTGCCATCAGGGAATTAGATTCTGACTCTTCCATAGCCAACAATTTCCAAAGTTGAATCACTCGCCAAATACACCTTTCCACCATTGTATTATTCATACTTTGTGAACCATTATCTATGAGATTTCATGTGGAATGATGCTCCAGAATCAATCAACCAGACATCATCTGATGCCTGTGTAGCCAAGGCTGCAATGAAGGAGTCACTGTCACTATGAGAAGAACCATTATCAGAAGAGCCCTTCTTCTTCTTTTTCTCCTCTTTATAATCCTTTTGGACATGACCTAGTTGCCCACAGTTCTAGTATTTCACCTTGCACTTCTTGCTAGGAGACTTTTATCTCCCTTCTAATTTTGATTTGGACTTCTTGTCCTTCTTCTTACCTTTCTCCTTTGAACTTCCTTTGACAACAAGAGCCTCCTTCGCCATCTCGGAAGATTTTCTTCTCATCTCTTATGACAGCAAAGAACCAACAACATCTTCCATCTTGAAACTAGATGTTGTACTCCCAATATCCATCACCAGATGATCCCAAGAGTCTGGTAAAGAACACAACAGAAGCATACAGCGATCTTCCTCTTCAATCTTTACACCAACAAATGTTAATTGTGCGAGCAACATATTAAATGCATTCAAATGATTAGCTACAAACCCTCCTTCCTGCATTCTCAAAGAGTAGAGCTTCTTTCTCAAGAACAACTTATTCACCAAGGATTTTCCCTGATAAATGGACGCCAGTCTCTTCCACAAGAGAGAGGCAGTATTCTCTTCATGCACATTGAGAAGAACTGAGTCTGCCAAACAGAGCCTTATCAGTCCCTTAGCTTTTCTATCTGCAAGGTCCCATTCTTCTTGCTTCATGCCTATAGGTTTAGTTCCAGACATAGTAAGCCAAAGATCTTGATCTACTAAGAGATCCTCCATCTTGAGTTTCCACAATTCAAAGTTACTGCCATTGAATTTCTCTATTTCAATCTTCCCAGATGAACTAGACATCTTAATCTATAAATAGAAATAACAATCTCTACAAAACTCCCACTGAACAATATTGACACAAAAAACCCAATGTACCCCCAAGGATAACACAACTGGCAAGGCTCTGATACCACTTGTAAGGAAAATCAGATGCGGAAAATAGTTCTCCTAATGACAATACCTCAGGAAATAATGCAGAAGTACATTTAAATTTTCAATTTTAGTCAAGTTAAGATGCACTAAGAAATAGATTACAGAAATAGAGTATTTTAACAATCACACATGAACACCAGATATACATGGGAAAACCCTTACGGGAGAAAAACCCACCACACCAAGAGAAATCACTTTGTATTACAGTAATGAAATTACATACAACTTCCAAACTTATCTTTCTAGTGTCATTATACAACAGCATTCATCATGAACATTCTTTGAACAAAAACTTCCAAGTTACAGCCTTTACAGATTTTAATTCCTTTATTGATATAGTTTGAATTCTTCACACTCGACTATTGATTGAACCAATATCCAACCCCCAAGCATCTGTAACTTTCAACTATATCCATGTCAAAAAAAATCTATAGAACTTCCCCACAGAACTGTCGCAACAGACTATCTTCCAACTTTTCTCCTTCACCTTCTCCTATTCCTCCACGAGACTCCACATAGGACAATCAACCAGTCAATAGAATTCGCAATTCTCTGGCATCTTGGTGAGACACTAATTGTGTCTCGCCAATGCCACATTGACCTCATATCAATGTCGCCAAAAGCCTCTGTAGTTGCTAAGATGTTATATCACGCTCTAAGAGATACACCGAGTCATCACGTAGTCGCTCTAACCTATCGCTTTCGCCAGAAGGTCATAGTGAGTCACTAAGGTTATACTAAAGTCCCCATACCTACCAAGTATCAAGTAGAAGTCGGCAAGACTCACACCTATTGCTGAGAGTTCATACCGATCTCTATATGTTATCCCAAAGTGTTCACCTGTTGCCAAGACATTGCCCTTCGCTGAGAGAGCTTACCGATCTCTATGACTTATCCCAAAAGCTTTATTTGTCACCAAGAGTTATACCAAACTCCAAAACTTACTTGAAGGCTCTTCATCATCAGCAAGACTCATCAAAGTCACTGGGACTTCTTATTGAAACCATTGTGTTCCATCGATGACCATCATTCACCAAGAGCTACACCGAAGACTTTCAAAAGGTGTTCCTTTCGATGAGACCTTGAATGTTCGCTGAGACGTTTCTCTGACCACTATGAGTTACTCCAAAGAACACTTGGGTGAGTCCCCGTCGGCAAGACTTCCACTATTTGCTAAGACATCTTACCGGATCATTAGAGTTAGCCTGAAGACCATAGTCGCCAAGAGTCTTACTGATGCATGATTGAATGTCCTATCGTCCAAAGGTTTTCCAAGCGTTATAATTTCATAGCGAATACATCATGCTACAACAATAGACTCCATAGTGTAACCTTTCGAAAAGACAATGGCAAGGTCACAGCGACCTATTCAGAGATGAATAAAACCAACCTGCTAGTCAGTCAGACAATTAGAATGTCACACCGACTTGACTCTAATGTAGGTTTCAGCTTGTATAGTTTGAGGCACATATTTCCAACACTCAGTAGGTGATCAATGACTTTATACAGCTAGTCATGGTTTCATGGGTATACTTCAACTATCCTAAAGATGCAGGGACCACCCAAGCTTATGATGCATATTGGTGAGCATGCCTTGATTTGATTGAATTTACCAGTTGTGCCAGCTGCAGCTAGAGGACTGGTCAAAGGACCCAAGATTGGACAGGTTCCACAATAGCCAGGAGATCAGTCGTAGGAAAAATAGGATTGGGGTGGAGATCATGATGGATGGATCCCACCATTGGTTCCACCTATTGGGTAGAGGCCCCTAGTCTAGCCACATCAACATATGCCACCCCCAAGACCACCACCAAGTCCCAATCCTAGGCACAGACAAATAGTAGCATTGCAAGCATAGATTCAGGTTTTGGCAGGGCAGCTTCAGCAAGCACAAGCCCATATTCAAACACTGGTCTAAGAGAGGGACCAAGCATGATAGAAGGTGGTGCAAGAGCACCAGATGAGGTAGGATTCAGACATGGCCTTAGCATTAGATATAGGACAAAGGCAATAGTTAGAGGTTGCAACACAATAGATTCAAGGACAGGCCACAATCTCGGCCAAGATGTATGGTTGAGCGATGCAGGGGGCCTCATATTACAAGGCAATGTACTACAAAGTTGTGGCACAGGAGCGGCAGCAGCCATATTTCTCCCACCTCAATCAGATTTTTCCTACTAGGACCCCTCGCATAGGCACATCAAGGAGACCATTAGGGTCCCACCATCAAATCTGAGGCAGCCATTACGGAGATAGACAAAGCAATGGCAGCTCAGGATATTGATAGCATACTTGGACACACTTTTTTGTACAGCCTGATTTATGATGTGTATACATTCATTGGCTAAGTTTTTGACTAGCCTCTTGTATATTCGATGATGATACTATATATATGATTCTACTGTATCGTGACATTCAGCTTTTTTGATATATATATATGAGATGGCTTACAATACATTTTATACGATGTGATGGTTATTTTATTTTATGTGATGGATATATATATGTGAATGGATGGATGTATGTAATGCTTATACTATGATGTTTTATGTTTTATGATGTATGATGTGAATTTTTATGGATCTATATGTATTCATTTTTTATGTGATGGATGTAAATGTATTTATGTAATGCAATGATATGTTCCATTTCTTTTTTAGTATCTTTTCTATGTGTGATGTATGTATTGATGATGCAACATGTGATGATTATGATAATGCCTATATGATTATGCATTGAATGAAAAATGTATGGTTTATGAAATGCTTAGAATAATCAATCTATATTATGATGGATGAAAATGTAATGTATGGTTTATGAGATACTTTCTATTATGATGATATGTGTAGTATGTTGGTAGTTTGTGGATGGAGGATGGATGCATATATAGAGGTATTTATTTCTGAATGTCATGATACCATGTTAGTATTAGTATATGAAAAAGATAGAAGAAAGAGAAATCAACCCTTGAATTATAGATGATGTAGAAACATGATGATAATGATGATGATTGCTTATCAGAGATTGGGGATATAAAGGGCTTTACTTACCTTATTTTTGATAACACACAGATATGATGCATCAAGGTATAAAGAACTAGGATGGTGTTGTACCTAGTGTGATGGAATTTGACTTGAAAATCAGATAGGAGTATTCTCATTCACACTTGGCATACAAAACCCTATTAGGATGCAGTTTAGATCTATTTCAAACATCTCGGACCAAAACATAGAAAGGAGAAACCTTCCCAAGTAATAGTCAACAAGACATCCAAAACACCCTCCCTACAAACCAAACAAAGTTAGCATGACCAAGGTTATATTATAAGAATATCCAACAAGCATAGCAAACAAAATATAATGATCGATGTCCCATTCCTTTCTCTCTAAATATTTTTTATTAGACATCATTGAGAGGTCATTGGAATGATCGCAATAAGATAAATCATCAAGACAGATCAAGTAAAAAAACAAGCTAAAGTTCTTCATACCTCTAGCCAAGACTAAACTACGGTGATGCCTGATGTTGATGTCCATTTTAGGAAGGATGCATCCTAGGACATGATGTTATCAGATGATTTTGGGACTTAACTAGATGATGGGCTATTGATACCAAGAGTCTACCAACTTGTTTACCTACTGATCTAGACTTGAGACCTTGACATTTGAGTTTTCAATTGTAATTTTCCAAACTTGTTTCTGATTGTTTCACCAAAGTTTGGGGGTGATAGTCATTTATTATGAGCGAATGTTTATTGCGGGTGAAAGTGAGATGGGACAGATGGATTTTTATTTTGATTTTTTTTATTTTTTTGAAATGTTTTGAGGCTATTTTTGGATTTTCAAGTTATTTAAATGTTTTTTATTTTTAAATTTTCTAATTTTTTTGGTGTTTTCTGATATTTTGACCATAAACCTAACCTAAAGACCTATCCTAGGGGCCTCAGGAGTTGATCAAAGAGTATCCTTTCCTACGTTATACATGTAGAGACCACGTAGTTCTACTAACATAGACTCATTTATTGATGACGAATGAACAAATGGATTGCTAGTTTATTGTGGCAGACTCTTAAAGGACTGACCTAAAGTGTCTTAGGGGCACATTAATGATGGCATTGCCTGCATTTAGAGCTCAAAGACCCACAATTTGACAAGCCAACTCTATTTTTTATTTTTCTAACTTTTCAACATGTTTTTGGATTTTTTGATATGTTTTGGATTTTTTGGGTTTTTTTATTTTATGAATGTTTTTAGATTTTCTAATTTTAAGGAATACGTCAAGAATATACATGAATCTGATCCAATATAAGAACACTCCCCCAGTGTGGTGCAATAGACTACTCTGATATAGGCAAGACAAACAGACCTTAGGAATGTGCCAAGTAGTTCTAGGATGAAACTTGATACAACCACAGGATCAAGCTATGATGTAGACATGGATGGGTGTTGAAAGGATCAAATGTGATGATGAATGACATACATAAAATATGAGAGAGATTGTGGTGGATGGAAACTAATTATTTACACGAGGCATCTATTTTCTAGGTTTTCACCAATTACTTGCCTGGAGTGCCACCAAAGTGGTTTTCACTAGAGGACTATTTTTTTCTTTACTGTTTTCAATCTTTTTTCTCTTTTTTTTTTTATATTTTTTGAATTTTTTGTATTTTTCATATTCATACCTTTGAAAGTTTAAGAATAAAATTTTGAGATGGGAGCTATTGATAGGCTCCTATAGAGGCTCACCTTCGGGTGTAGATAGTTGATATGCTCCTAATTTATAACTTGTTGTGATGATGAAGGGTCCCAACCAATTGGGTTCAAACTTTCCCTTGCTATTTGGATTTGGTACATTCTTCTAATTCTTTTTCAACATGATCTCTCTGACTTGAAAGGTTTGACTTCTAATCTTCTTGGTGTAGCCCCTCTTGAGACATTTCTAATAGACTTGTAGGTGGTTTAGGGCATCCATGCTTCACTCATCTAGTAGTTCTAGCTCATTCAACCGTGACACCTGGTATTCTTCATCAATGATGATATTTTGCAATGATATTCTCAAGGATGGGAGCTTGATCTCAATGGGAAGGATGGCTTCTAATTTGTAGACCAAGGAGAAAGGGGTTGCACCTGTAGACGTGCAGATACTCATTCGGTAGGCCCATAAGGTAGGATTTAGCTGGAGGTGCCAGTCACAACCAGCGTCATTGACTATTCTCTTTAGGATTTTCAAGACAGTTTTATTGGTAGCTTCAACTTGGTCTTTACCCCAGGGGGGTAATATGGGGTAGACAAGAGATGTTGGATATTGAATTTTTGGCATACCTCTTGAACATCCTGGTTCTTGAAAGGTGTCTCATTATCTGAGATAAGGGCTTGTGGGACACCATAGTGGCAAATGAGGTAGTTCAAGATGAACTTGGAAATTTGCTTCCTTATGATGTAGGTCATGTGGATGGCCTCTACCCACTTTTTAAAGTACTTTGAGGTGGTGATAATGAACTTGTTTCCATTGGATGAGGTAGGTGTGATTTTACCAATGAGATCGAGCCCCCATTGTGAAAAGGGCCAAGGAATTATAATCAGTTGGAGCTCATGAGTTGGTGCATGGATGAGATCCCCATGTTGTTTACATTGTAAAAAAATTTGGATATACTCGTGGGATTCTTTCTCCATCGTAGGCCAGTAGTACCCAATCCTCAATAGTTTCTTGGCCAAGGTCATACCACTTGAATGTGATCCACAAATACCATCATGTACCTCAGTTAATGTAGTCAAAGCTTCCTTAGGGTTAAGGCATCGCAACAAGGTTTATTCGATACTCCTATGGTATAGGGTGTCACCTAAGAAAATGAAACAGGATGATTTCTTGAAAAATGTTCTTTTTAGGTTTGGGGTGATATCAACAAGGAGGACTCCTATTTCAAGTAGGTGTATATGTCATGATACCAAGGATCATTGGGACCAACAATTTCACACAAAAATTTAGACTTTGGTACCTCAAATGCTGGTACAAGAAGTTGCTCTACCAGGAATTCATGTTTATGGACATTCTGTGGGATATCCAGTAGTGACCTGATTGTTTCCATAGCATCAACTGCTCTATTGTTTTCCCTTGGTATTTGCTCAAATGTGATGTCAATGAATAATTCCTTGAGACTCTCCATTAGTTTCTTGTATGGGGTCAGCTTTTCATCATTTTTTTGGTATTCATCATTGACCTAGTTGATGATAAGTTGTGAGTCCCCATAAACCTTAAGTGCCATGATCTTCCATTGTACTGCAATTCTAAGTCCTATGACAAGAGCCTCATACTCTACAATGTTTTTTGTCCAAGGAAAAGAAAACTTATATGAATTTGGTATGCAATATCATTGTGGTATTATGAAGAAGACTCCTACTCCTGGCCCATGTTGTGTGTAGGACCCATCAAAATATACTTTATAGTGATCTTCCACACTTAGATTGAATATTGACTCATCGAGAAACTCTAATATTAATGAGTTCTCTAAATATATAGGTGCCTCTGCCAGTTGGTCTACAATTACTTGTCCTTTAATGGCCTTTTTTTCTACATACTCAATGTCATGTTCTATCAGGATCATGACCATTTAGTCATTTTCCCTGTGAGTGTCACTTTAGAAAGTAGATACTTGAGAGGATCTATCTTGGCGATGAGTTTTATCTGATGGGCCAACATATAGTGCATGATTTTTTGTGCAGCAAACACTACTACAAGGAAATCCTTCTTGATGAATGTGTAATTCATCTCATGTCCTACCATGGTTCTACTGATATAGTAAATAGCTCGCTTTCCTATTTTCATCATGTTGAGATAAGAGAATGCCAAGGGCTACTATTGTTGATGATATATACAAGATCAATGGATTGTTCAAAATTAGTGGCATAAGGATTGGTGGTGTGAACAAGTACTCCTTAATTTTATTGAATGCATGGTCACATTTCTCGTCCCATTTGTATGCTACCCCCTTGTGGATAGATGAGAATATGGGATAGCCTTATTTGCTAATTGTGCTATAAATCGGCAAATAGATTGGAGCCTTCCATGCAAACCTATTAATTGCTTCAATGTTCTTGGTACCCTCCTTCTAGTGCCAAAATGTGAACAAAAAACTTGCACAAACTAACAAGAGATCATCAAACAAGATTCAAACATGATAGAAAATCAAATCTACTGTTCCCTATGAGATTCTTTAGCCAAATTTAAGAGAAAACATGAAAATGACAAGAAACTAATGAAAGATAACATGTAACTCAAATTAAACTAGCTAAACCTCCATCCCATAGGGGAAGTGGTGACCCTTTGATGTGGAGAGAAGCCCTTTCCCAATCGCTTTGATAAGCTTGATGATTTTTTGATGATCCAAGAGTGAAATTGACTATAATCTAGCTACAATGCTTGAAAATGATGAGAAGATATAGACTCAAATGACTATAATGGAAATACATGAAGTTGTGGATCCATATTATGAAAAGGATGTCTCTATTTATAGAAGCCAAGGATTGAAGAATGGGGTAAATTGGTGAATGTGGGATAAATTGAGAGCCAATGAGAATCTGCCAAGTGTCAAAATTATATTAGAGGAAGGTGAAGCACATTTTGGTAAATGTGTGAATGGAGGAGGATGGAAGAGAAGTAAATATTGTTGGTTGAGAATTTGAAATTGGTGTAAGAGGAATTTAATGAGATTTGAGAGGATGTAAGAGGATTTGAAAGGTTGTAAGAGAAGTTATTGTAGATTTGAAATATTTTTGAAAATATTTGGAGGGAAATTGAATGAGAGGTTGTTGAGAGGAATATTCCTCAGAACATGTCTTTGTGAGGATAAGTGAGGAATTAGATAATTACAATGAATTGATTTTATGTGTGACCTAGTTAGTTGACCATGAGTTGATTTAACTCTTAAGGAGTTAAGAGCTAGAGGAATTGATAATGATGATTAGGAAGCTGATCTATGATTAATTAATCCAAAATTAATTAATTGGAGAGAATTAGGAGATGTAACATTTGATTTGATTGATTTTTAATCAATTGAGAGGATTAAGAGAGGATTCAATTAAATTATTTAATTAAATACGATGAATAATTAGTTAGAAGAAGGATGAATTAATCATTTATAAATTTAATTATTTGATTAATAGCTGGATTTTCTGAATTTAATTAAATAATGTTGATTATTCAATTAATTGATCAATTTGAAGTGATTTTTAGAAGAAACGGTGTTAGTTGATCATAATCAGATATCCATTATCAATCAAGAAATTTATGTTTCTACATATTCATTCTCACATTGTTCTCTAGATGATCTTATAGTACCATTGATTGGTTTACACTCTCATGTATCTAGAGTGAATCAAATACCTAAGGAGAATTTTGCTCACTTGAATCTATGTGTAGTTTGATCCACATTAGTTCTTGCAAAGGCTTTATGTCCTCCATCTACTATTGTATCTATATAAATTAATGTAACTTCTTTGAGAGCTTCTAGTGACTTAATGAAGCAAGCTATTCATCATCTTATAGATACAACTACTTGGGATAAGTACTTGACAAATATTGTAGGTTTTTTTGTGAGTCCTATATTGTTGACTTGGAGGAAATTATTGAGGATATTGATATTCTCTTTGATGTTAGCTCCTATGGAGTTTCATTATCTTCTTTATATTTTGTGAGGGAATCTTAATACCCTCTTGTTCCTTCTCTACACCATCATTTGTCAGAATTTGGCATTGGTGTTGGGACCTTTAAGTATCATTTGGGTGGATCATCATTGTCTATGGATTATATTCTATATCAATTTCCACAAGATTTTGGATTTTCATCTTCATTAGTGTGGCCTAGAACACTTGATTTGATTGTGGCAACATTTGAAATCGAAATGGGGACACTTGAGTAGAATTTAGAGACATCACACATCTTTGAATTTCTTCCCTCATCTTCCTTTTAGGAACATGAATAAATCCTACATACATTCATGTTTAAATTGTTTCTTTCTAAGGGGATGAATATTTTTTGATGTGATTGGATCATCTTCAACATTCAATGCCAAGAATCTACCATCATTGTATGAGATTTTTCTTTGAAGGGAGTTGTATACCCTATTTTCTTTTATATTATGGGAGTGGAGGTTTTCCTCACGTGGGGTTTTTTTCTTTTCATTATTCTTTTAGGGATCATAATTAGTTCTCTTTTGGGGGGAGTTTTTCCCACTATGTTTTCTCCCTTTCTCCACTTTATGAGAGATTGCATTATTTTTGGGTAACTCATAAGGCCTAGTAGTTGAGACCCAATTTCATTTTTTTCACCTAATCTATGCTTAAGGGGGTATTAGTGTATATATGAATTATAGCACATGTTTATACACATGGCATTAAGCCTAGTTAGGTGTCTTAGTTAGAGCTAGTTAAATCACCACCTCTTGGGAGTTTCGAGGATGTTAACTCACCACCACTCTTTGTTAGTGGGATTCAACTTCCTAGTATTCTCCATTAACTATGTTGGAAGTTACTTCTCTCCTTTCTCTGTGTACACCTCCTTTTGCATTGATTTACATGTTGATTCAACTAATTTTGCATGTTATCTTTTGTATTTAATTGTTGATATTTAATCTAATAGGTTTAGAGCATGCAATTTCTTAACATTTGTAGCTTGATTGATATTGGCATTCCATGTAGAGATTCTGGAAAAAATCTACAAATATTGTTTAAACATATTTTAAATTCAATATTTGGTAGGGCTTCATTATATCTCATTTAAATAAATCTATATAATACAACCTATTTGAAATCACTATTATTGTCAATCAATAGAGAATATTCTACAAGTATATTATTTGCATTATGTTAATCTTACACCTATCTACATTTCCCTACATCATTAGAGGTATAGTTTTTTTTTTAGGGGATTTGATTAGTTGGAGGTAGAATTGAAAAGTTATGATAGGGTTTCTAATAATAGGAAATGGTTATCCTACAATGATGACTTATGCATATGATAGCCTACTTCGATAATTCATTAAAAAAATTGAAGCCTCTAGTCATATTGTACCAACCAATAGTCATGTCCAGCTATGGGGCTAAACCCAAACAAACAAAGATCCATAAATATTGTCATCTTTTTCCTCTCATTGCTCAGATTTGGGCCTCCACCATTACTCCACCTAGGTGACTCTCTTGACCATACAATTTGATCCTAGCACCACTACCCCATGTTGGGACTATAAAAATATGATGTTTTTACATTTGTTTTCACTCATAAATTTCTAGATTTGGTCTTACCATATGCAGATTTCACCCTTTTTTGCCATATTGTCCCATTGAATCCGTTGGGTCATGCATATTTTCCATTATGGTTCATATCAGCATGGGTCTCCCATTGTCTCCCTGACCCACTATGTTTTTTTGCTAATATCTTTTATTTCAGGTGTTTCGGCGTGACAGCATTGGGGTCTCTCTGATCCATTTTTTGGCTAGCAAACATTTGTTTCCTATTGGCAAGACATTTCCCTTGTCTCAGTGACAGGTGCATTGTGGGTCTCTTCAGCGTATGTCATGGCTTTCGAGGTGGTGTCTTACCGAATATCACTTGTTTCTCCGACTTTGCATTTTGGTGGTTCATCAGTATAAGTTGAATGCCTTCGATATAGTGTCACGGGGAAGTGAGTCTGTCTCACCGAAGAAGCACAAACAATTTTCTTCCAAATGACTTTTGGTGCAACCCATTTGTTAGCGTTGTAAGGTCTTGGCGAGTGACCTTCGGTCTCGCCAACCTTATGTTTGGACTTCCTCATGGTGGCCGATTCGATGAGACTTGGGTGACTTCAGTGATGGGTCATAGCAATACGGTGTTTGATGTGCTTCAGTATAACAACTTTATCTACAAGACATCTCGCTGAAGATTGAAAGTTATGGCGACATGCATGATGGGCACTTGTCGGCGAAGGAATCTTCAAGTCACACCAACATGAGATTAAGTGAGAGGCACTCAGTGAAACTTGGAATGATCTGTGTAACCTCTCCCTAAAACTGCATTGTCTTAGCGAAGGCGGATGGGAGTTGGTTTTCGGAGTAAGTGTTGCCTTGTCACGGCGACTATGAAACAAAAGTGAATGCCTTTCGGCCTAGCATTTTGATCTCGGTATATGGTCTCCCCAATACCTATGTGTTATAGTGAAACATAAAGGGAACAAAAGTGATACTTCTTGACTTCGACATAGCAAGTTGGTGGTTATGGCGATGCACGAGGAACAGTTAACATGGGCAGACAACGATTGACGCTATTTTTCCTTCGGCATACTTTCATGACTATCTCGGCGACTGCTCAGTAATGAATAACAGAAATACAATTCACTGTGGCCAACATGAATCTATTTGGATGACCATTGCAGGCCGATATATTGTGAGCCTGAATTCTATGGCTGGCCGACATGTGATCTCAAAAAATATTTTTCTCCAAATGCTTGTGTATAAGTAAGAATTTTTTGCAGTTGTAAAAGGGGAGATAATAATGAGCTATTAGTAATTCGCTACAGTAGGAATTCTCTGACAGATACAATATTGTAGATTCATCAAATCAAAGACTATGATGTATATTTTTAGATTGGAGGTATTTATGAAAGTCAATTGATGTTGATGCACATGTCTGATATCAGTTATCTACTGAAATTAATAGAAGAATTGCTAAGTTGTCTCCAAGATGGGTTCTTTCTGATTATTTAAATTGATATGACAAGTTTGTATGCAATTTATCAATGCACATTTGCTGCACTTGTGTGATCGATTAATTGGTTCTTTCAAGTAAAGACTAAATCCTTTTAGTTAATCACAGTAATCAGAGAGATTCAATTGGATTATTCAAGTAGAGCTTAGTAATTATATTCTTGCATGCTTATACAAGTTCTAAGCATAACATATGCTAGATAATTTGAATTTTCTCATAGATATGTTGCTCATCTTGATCTCATTTGACTCCGCGTACCCAACAAGGCACTAGTCTCTGCACTTCACCATTTGAATTTATTCAGCTTTCTTTACATCTGTTAATTGAACTCTTATTTTAGGATCCAGATCAGAATGTTATTATTGTTTTCATGTTGGATTTCATTTGTTCACTTCCCATTTCCATTGTGAACAAATTATTTTAAGAAGATAACCACAAGTTAAGCTTGCATTGTTTAAGAGAGGTACACCCACCCGGGTTTTGCAGCACCTAAAGAGTAGAAGGTTGAATTCTTTTAACCTTGTCTATTACCCTAAAGCATATCAAGAGATTGGAAATCCCTTGAGGCACTCAGCTTGCATTTTTGAGAGCTAACACCCCACTCAATAAGTGGCACCACCCAAGTGCCACCCAAATAGTGTTGGGGTTTTATTTTTTGAGTTATAAGGGAGCATTTTTTAGGAATAAATTTCCCCCATAGAGTCAATTTTTCAAGTTCTTATAGTTATTGAAAAGGTACTTTCAATGAGCACTACACAAACATCTACCTGGATTTTACAGACTCTTCACTAGGTATCCATTATTTCAGTTTAAAGTTAGTTTTTATACTCTAACTTGTACTTTAAAAAAAATGGGACCATTATTTATTTTTTAAGGGTTTCAATTTCAATTGATTTGATCTCTAATTTATTAATGAGAATTATATCCTAGCTAATAACCATATTTTCAATTCAATGATGCCACAATAGTGTGTTCCATCTTTTGGCCAAAGTGGGACATTGAAATCATCTTTCTCAACCAAATTCACTTTTTAACACCCATAGCAACCAAAGCATTGAAAATTTGATGGTGATGTAAGCCAGTGATTTTTGAGATTTCATGTATAGATTCTATTTTTTAAAAAAATTAAAAAATATATTTTGAAAATTTTTACATAATTTTCAATAACTTATTTTTTATAGTCAATAGCATTTTAAAAAAGTAAAATTTATTCCATATTGCATAAAAAAAATTAAAAAGAATAAAAATTATAATTTCTTAAAAATAGATTAATAGCACCACTAACTAGTGTGTAGATATTTGTTAATAATTTTTTGTTGAATATTTTTTTTAAATGGATGCTTTTGACCTAGAGCTATGAACCGATGAGGTCACAAAAAAGGGACCTCATCCCCAATATAAATGCTCAGAAATAACACCCCAGTGGGGTTTGAACCTTGATTGCAAGGAAGACAACAACACAACTTAACCATCACACTATGCCAATACCAATTTTTTGTTGAATATTTTTTTTTATTAAATTTTAAATATTTTATATTTAGACAAGGTTTATTCCATAATTCATAAATTTTTTGTATATATTCAAATTAACTTCATCTTCTTCTTTTGAAAAAGGAGATCAATACATAGTGTATATATTTTTTAGAATATTTTTTCTCCATTTTTTTATTGTGTGTATGTATGGAATAGAGACCTTAATATTCAATAAAAAACCTACATTCACTAGAAAATAAAAATATATATGTCAAATTAAATATATTTACAATTATAATTTTTAGAAATATTATACTAAGTGCTACATAGTTACAAAATGAAATTTCTAGATAACTTCATTTGATCCCCCAAAAGGTGAAGTAAAATCAATTTTGCATCAACATTTTGATAGGTGTGAAGGAGACTCTATCAAGGGTTTGATTCATAACTAGGAGGTCTATCCAAGGGATTTGATCTAAGGAGACCTATTGTAAGCCTCTTTAATTAAACCATTTTATATGAAACCCCTCAATGCTTAAATCATTGATTTTTCTAAATAATATGTAATTTCAAGATGGGACACCATTATGGAAATACCCAATTCATACTTCTATCATCAACCTAAATAAATGATAAAATGAACATTAAAAATCTCAAGTGGCTTCATATCTTACACCATCTCTATGGACTTTTGCTTAAACCAGGTACTCATTGGTGAGAGCAAGTATGGGCTAATAGGAATTATCATGTTTGAATTAATTGGTCCCATAGTTTATCTTAACACTAGATGTGTTCCATATTATATATTAAGTGCCCTCTCACTCTTTGGACTATAATTTTTGAGATTCATGTAGACATAAATCAATCTCTATTCCTATTCAATCATGTTATAGATAATCTTACACCCCTTAATTATTCTAACAAGTTACCATATGATAATAATATAGTAGATAATCTTGCTTATTCAAGTAAATTTTTAAAAAAATTGATACATTGAATATTGTCTTGATGCTTCTTCTCCTACTAGAGAGACATCCATTTATTCTTTGATTTTCATGAATCCTAACCAAATTCAAAGGGTTCATCTTGTTTAAATCTATGATTCTTCTAAGGACTCTTGCATTCTAACATTACTATATTTATATACAACTATTTATACTTAAATATGTGTGCACACATCATTGTGGGATGGATAATATAGTTGGATGAATTCCATTTAGATTTCATCGCCTTAATCTCATGATACTTCAAATTTTAGTATTGCTACATACACAACTTCTAGCAATTCAGCACAGTAGGATCTTCATTTTAGCCTTGCAAATTTAGTTTTGTGGAATGAGTACTTAGTAGATATATTAGGATTATATTATGAGTCCCTTATTCTAGATTCAATAAAAACAATTGAGTAAAATCATCTCCTCTTTGATGGCATATCCATGACAACTATTGTCTCACCTCTTATTTTTCAATATTGTTATTCATTGTTTTTCCACATTGTCCTAGCTTGTCACATTATTTATCGATTGGGCTTGTAATTCTTAATTTAATCATGGAATCCTTTAGTACCAAAATGGTGACACTTGAACAACTTTCAAAGATATAACCTAATATTTTTATTCTCTCATATTCTTATTTGAAATGATGATTTATTTTACATATACATATGGATTTGTTTATTCCTCATGGGAGAAATATTTTTTGGTGGTTTTGGATCACCATTGGTATTCATTGTCAATTATATTACATCAATTCAAGATATTCTATATTGGGTTGGTTTCACGTCTTTCTTCTTCTCTCTTATGGGGGGATTTTCCCTCGTAGTAGGTTTTATACTTCTCATACTTTAGAAAGCATATTTTGTACATTGGTGAAGGAAATTATTTTTTGGATTCATCTTGAGTCCTTCCTTTCACTCTCTTTTACTTTTTCTCTATTTTATAGAGAGGCTTTTTCATATGGGTTTTTCTCCTTTTCTCTATCTATGAGATATTATTTTCTATATAGGTACTTCATTAGGCCTTATTACAAAGATGGGCACATTTGCATGTATACTCATTCTCACTAAGTTGCACATAAGGAGAGGTGATGGTTTGAATGGGGTTTTGTATATATCAAATTTCTTTTAATACGTTATCACACTAGCCAAATTAAGTTTAATTAGGAAACTTATTCGTTATGCCTTAAGTCATAATATTAAGACACATGAGTGTGTGTAGAAATATGGGGGACCAAAAAATAGCCATGACCACTTTTTGGTCCATCTCTAGGAAATAACAAAAGTGTGTTACAGCATGCTTGTATTATGTCTTGGTAGTAACCAAGCCTAGATTGATCACTAACGTCATAATGCACTTGAATCATAACATGAGTCTATTTTAGCATACATGCATTGTTTACCACATAAAATAAAAATTGCATAGAGTCGAGCTCAATTAAAATTGGCCTCACTTGTGCACAATCACCATAAAATTCCACCATGATGTTTGTGAGGTCGAGGAGGTAGGTTTTATTAGATTTTTAGTGTAAAAATTAAATTAAAAATAAATTTAGGATTTTTTATTCAATTTTGTTTAATTTTCAAGAATTTAAAATTCCCTATTGATTCATGTAAACCTTGGTGAAGAACAACCTTAGAAAAATCCTCCAAAAATTCCTTAGCATCTTCTTGAGATGCAAGAAAACCTCCTAGAGAAAATAGAAAACAATAAAAAGAACTTGAAACATTGACTAAAAGGTTGAAAAAACTAAGAGGAACTAGTTCCCATCAATTGACCATTGCCACTTCATTGGAATATATTGTCTCTCACATAGATTCCATGAGTGAAAAAATTAACATGTGTTCAAGCAAGAGGGATGAAGCATGACAATTTTATCCAGCAAATTATCCTACCAACAAGTAAAAGAAAATAAAATATTGAATTATTATTTGTGTGCATTGTTCATTAATCAAAAAACTAATGTACATCTACATAAAAGTTGCAAGAGGTTCCCTACCCATTGATGCCAATACCAATTAATAAGGGAAAAAAGTTGAGACATGTTAATGGTGGTTTTAGCACAACCTACTTGCTAAGTAACAATGAATTATTAATCCTCTTGAAAAGTAGGGACTCCTACTATAATCTTCCTTTTAATTCATGTCTTGACCATGATGGACAGCTAAGTGGTTCATGTAGACTTGTTTCAATAAGGGGCTTGGATAATTCAATTATTTTGTAAAATAGATTTAAAATATGCAATGTCAATTATGAACATTCACTTCTTTAAATTCAAAATTGATTACATGTTAGTTCACCATCTCTTAAGCAGGTCTACATTATTAAGTGTGCTCTTACAAGGATATAAAATATTATAAAATAAAGAAAAAAAGGTGTAAGGTTGAGAGGGTAATTTAAATAACAAACTTTAAAGTAACGAACTATAATAAAACTTATCCTATTTATCAATTTTGACTAGTTAGGCAAAGTCATAATAACTAGTTTTAAAAACTTGGTATTCACTTAATTACTATTAATAATAATGAAATCTTCAAAGGAAATTTAAAACATAAATATTTTTAATCCTCATTAGATCAGACTATCATAAAACATGCACATAATTGAAACAAGACTCTATTTAAAATCACAATAACAAGATTGACTTCACAAATTTGTTCAATTTAGATAAATAACATAGACATACTATCACCAATGATAAATATCCATGTGCATACAATAGGAATAATCCTTATATAATTTATAAAATATTCACAAAATATAGTAGGATAAATCCATGCTAAAATTGTATAAGTTTCTTGCAAAATACAATAGTTTTTTATCCCTTACAATTACCAAAACTTCCAAAATATATAGAACCATGTGTCCCATAATGTATGGATCTAAAAGAAAAACTAACTAGAATTCTAACTAAAGTGATCAACTTTGATCTAAAAATGAACTTTAACTAAACTGAACAAATAAATTAGAACTAGAGTCTAACTAAAAACTCAATGCCAGATTGGAACTTAATTATCTAGGCATTGATTTATTAAAAAAAATATTCAAAATAAAAAATAAAAAAAAATCAATAGTTTGATTTAATCCATGCCAAGGAATCTTTTTTAAAAGACACTTATGATTTCATTCATAGTGTCCATAGAGGGCCCCAATGATATTACAATTTGATCCTTTGTGAAAAGGAAAAACTCTCTATCTTTTCTTGTAAGTCGATGAAGCCTACTAGTTCCTCTTGAAAATATCACAACTGTCTTCTTGGTCATCATATAGTCAATTGTCTCTTAAGTGACTTGGCCCCACAGTAACTCTTCTAGTTCCCTAACCATCTTACTAGGAGATGTGACTATAGATGAATTTTCCCAAAAAGTACATCTCAGGCTCTCTACAAACCATTCTATTTTTACCATAACCTATTCAACTAGGTTCCTATTATTATTTAATTTTTGTTTACACTTGTTTATGGTCTTTACCCTTAGCTATGCTTCCTTTGTCCATTCTTTTGGCTTATCTTGATCTTCTTCAATTATGGATACTTTTAAAATATCTTCTGAGAAAGTGGCTTTTATTCTCTGCAAAATTGTGATGTAATCATCGCACACCATTAAATACTCATTTATTTCCATCTCCATTTAGTGGTCTAAACTGGCTTCATCACTAATACAATGATAATATTTTATTTTATTTTATCAAAACTCTACTAGCTAAGGCCTATAGATCATCCTTCCATCCTTTATTAGTAGTTACCCAACCCTTGGGGTAAAGATGCAGGGCTTATGATTTTAGTACAACTTGTAAAATTGGTTCAAGAGTAATAGAATCAAAAGGCCCTATCAAATTTTTAACACATGTTGTTAATTGGGCTACTTGGGACTTAAGTTATTCTTTTGTATTTTCATCCTCCTACATCCTTTTCAGGATAGTTGACATAGCCATCTATAAGGATTGTTATTCCCCTTCTCTAGTTTGTGAACCAAGTTTGACTCATCTTATTTTGTAGTCCTTAGGAAACGTGTAGGATTCAAGCTTGTCTACTAGAGGAGAAACTATTTGAGCTACCCTATTTCCTTGCTCAACCTCGGTGATATTATAAAACCTCATTGATATCTTCCTTCTTTTTGTAGGAGCATAAAATGCCTCAACAAAGATAGTGATATTATCCTCTTCTTCCTCCTAGACATACACATGTCCTTTTTATCTTATGAATTGTATGGTTTAAAAAAATTAAGATATTTAAAGTGACTTCATGTTGGGGAGAGTAAATTACTTCTACATTTTGATAGGCCTAAGGCTCTTCATGATCCTAGTGCATTTCAAGTGCCTCTTTCTTATGTTCTGCCTCCTTTCCTATAGTCTCTACCCTCTGAACCTCTTCATGAATTTCTTCCTCTCTAACAACTTCTTCATGAATTTCCTCTTTTTTTGAACTTATTGTTTCCTTGATTATAACTCTCCTTACTCATGGGAAGGAGGAGGATAAGGGATCAAACGAGGACTTGGAGGAGGTCTTAGGTTTTGAGATATTGAATGAGGAGATGGGATTGGAGACGAATGATGTGATAGAGGAAGAGATAGAAAATGAGATTCATGTGGAGGAGAAGAGGAAGGACTAGGATAGTCATACAGAGGAATATTTTCAATTTTATTCCTTTATTTTAGGGGAACCTCTTCCTCATCATCTTCTTCACTTGAATCTATCACTATCTTCTCCTTTTATTTCCTCTTTCTTAATCCAACTGCTAAGGATGATGGTCTATATTTCTTAGTTGAAGTAGTATATGGACCTTCACTTGCCTTAGATTTCAATTGGGGTAAAAATACCTCTAGTGCATGAAGATAAAGGTTATGAAATCCAACCATTCATTTGTGATAACCTCAAATCAATAGAAACACACATATTAGGAACCATGAAGTAAACTTATACAAGTTGAACAACACAATGTGTAGTTCAACCTGAAACTTCATAGATACAATAAAATCATATATCACAACCCTAGAGAAACACAAAATCAAGAATACACTTTATTTGGGGTATAGATACCTTCGTTACATGAAGATAATGGATGTGAAATCTAAAGTCATTTATTTGAGATGACCTAAAATGAGTTGTCATGCCCTAATTTTAGCTTGAAGGGAAAAAAACACAACCAACATTTTTTCTCATAAAATCCACTAAATACATCTACCATACATGACATGGTGGAAAACTTACACACATAATGATTTTGCTAGTGCAACATCATCCTAAGCACACAACATAAGAGTGAGGTAATGGAATAGTGTGATCACCTTCATGCATACCCTATAATGATAGTGGGTTAACCTTGTCAAGTGTAGGTGTCTACAAGAGATACATCATCACGAAGATCCTACATATGGGTAAAGCCCCCATCAAGTTAACTATGTGGAAGTGATTAGGTGGTGCCACACTAGCACCACCATCACCAATACTACTAAGTCTAATAAATTTGATCTAAATTATTTTTATTTATTATATTCTAACTTGTATTAAAATTAATAATTAACTAAAAGATACATTAAAAATTTAACAAGTAAACCCAACACAAATAATCAAGCACTTAACCATAGTTTGAGAAACAAAAATTACTTTAAAATAACTTAAAACAATATAATCTATAACCTTGCGATATATTAAAATATTTAGAAATCAAATTTGACCCTTTGATTCAATTTCTAATTTAAAGATGATATAAAGTTTCTCAACATCTAATTTAACCATGTTTGATATTTAATTAAACACATTACTCCAATCCTTGATTAAATTTAAACTATATTTCGAATTAAACATTCATCTAGGGTTCTCCAAGAGAATTATTAAATAATTTTCTACAAATAATTCATTAAGTTTCCTAAGGTTAAAGGAAATAATTAATTTTTTTATAGTTGAATTATACAACCAGCAATAATTAAATTAATTTAATTCTTCTAAAGTTAAAACTATACAATCCACAATAATTGAAATATATTTAGTTCACTATGGTTAAAACTATATAATCAACAATAATTAAAATTAATTGAAACCTCTACAGTTGAACTAAACAAACAATAATAAATGTTAATCTCCACTTAAGAGTTAAAAGTGCATTAAGCTACAAATCACTCCCTTATTTTTAGGGAAACATGAGTTGACATAATTATGTCTTTAAAAGAACACACATCCCTCTTATTTCCTCACAAGCATTTGAAAGGAATTCCCTAAACTTGTTTCTTCATTTTTATTTTTTTTCATTTATTTTATTTTATTTTACTTCAAATATTGCATTATTTTGTTTTTATGTTCTAATTTAAAATACACAACATTTAGGTATATATATATATATATATATATATATATATATATTAACACTAGATTTATGCAAGTAGTGGATACACAACATTATACCAAAATTATTATATAGTATATATATTTAAAATAAATGTCTATCTAATAAATAGACTTTTGCATTCAACAAATGATAATACAACCATATCAACAATAGGCTATAAACTATTTTTCTCTTTGTAAATATTAAATAATATTTTTAGTAATATATTTAAGTAAACTAAGGAGAGTAGGAATAATATAATTATCTTTTGCAATAATACTTAATAGAGAGAAGGAAATCACTAAAATACAATACAATATTTTATTTTTCTTTCACACAAATAATATGAGGAACATACATTAAAAATATTATAATAGATTTTACAATCAATCTCTCAAAAATAATAAATTAAAAAACCCTCATAAAGGTCTTCCACTACACATTTTCCCTAAACTTATTACAACAATGAAACAAATGACTCCATTTCCACCATTTAGCTTGCTCTCAAAAGTTTTCCACTACTAAACATAATCATAAAGATGCTCAACTCCCAACCATTTACCTACACATAAGCCACCCCCAAGCTAAGAGACCTCCATAGAATTTGGTTTACACACAAGAACACACATATACTTGCAAGAACAATAACCCAACTCTAAAATAACAAACATGTGAACACCCCAAACCACGGATTTATGCACACATAAAATTTCAAATGAGATTCACTAAAATGGGATGGAGTGTATTACTCTCCAAATGGGAAAACACAATACTTCTCAATAAACCCTTTTCACCTTAAACACATTTAAAATTCTAAATTTCTCTTCCAACACAAATAACAAAGCCACAATATCATATGGGTACTCATACCCTAAAATCCTCTCCTTCTAGGAGCAAAAATTCTTCTCAAAAATGATCCTACCCCTCTTAACCGCACACACTAAGGATGATCTTCCCATAAGGGTAAGCTTTCCCTTCACAACCCCATACCCATTACAACACAACAATATTAATACCAAAACAATACTTAAATGAAATATACACATTATTTAATTTCACACACATACATTAAGCATAAAGAAAATAAAGAGCCAATAAGGCCTACCTTCTCAAGCTTTCAAAATGGTGAGATTTGAGTTGAGGATGAGCCCAGCTCCAACTCTTAAAATATCCTTACCAAAACCAATTAAATAATATCTTTAAAACATGAACAAGTAAAGAATAGACTCAAAAATAAGAACCCTCTTCTCATTCTCAAATGATAAATAAATAAGAATCCCTAATTTGAATCCCTTGAATGAGGAAATGACACTTGTCACTCTCTCATTCTTCTCTCAAGCACATTCTCCCACAAGTACTCACACATGTTATACTTTAGGAGATGGGGAGTGTACATGTACACTTAACCCACTAAAGTATTACAAGGTGGATCACACATGTGACAATCCTCTTTCTTTATCCAAGTTCATTCATTAACTTTTTAGAGTGGGGTTGGAAAGTGATAAGTCACTTTTCCAAGCCTTCTCTTTTCAAATTCACCATTACTTTAATTGACCATTTTATAAGGGTCGCATATTAACTCAAATCTAAAATTAGGCTTAAAAAATATACCTAACCCATAGGTATTTAACCTAGGGCACTAAAAAACATGAAAAAAATTAAAATAAAGCTTTTTAAGACCCTTTAAAAACCCCTAAAAGAATGCATCTAAAAATTGCCACATAGATTGTCAACACACATCCTAGTGGTCACATGACATTAATAAAAATCACAACATAAATTCACAATATTAAAAATAAAATACATCACAAATGAGGCTATATTCCCTCAAAATGGACTACGATCTTGGTTTCACAGTTCGATCACATTGGGTTCTCAAGATATCTCTTATTTTAATGGTTCATGAAAATTAAACCTACATACTCAATTTAACCATTAATTCATTCAAATAGAATATATATTTTTAAGTAATTGAATTGAAATAAAAACATTCACTCAAAATTTAATTCCCAAAATCAATTAAATGCAACACCATAATTATGCAATTTATCATTTTTCCAATCAAACCTAATTTTTAAGATTTATATCCATCTCATTATTATAATGCAATTTCATTTTATTCTTATAAAAAAATTACAAACAACATCACTTAATCCAATTAAACTATCAATTATTTTAGGCTATCATTTCATTGCAATTCTCCTATCATCACATTCTCAATTTTCACCTTTAAGCATATAGAATTTCAAAAGCATATTTAACTATTCTACATATGAAATATTATCAAAATAAAAGTCTATTACTATGAAAAATATATAAATCATCATAATCATACGAAGTATCATAAGGTATCAAGTAAAATAAAATTAAAATAGTGTCAATGTCAGTTCATCAAATAGTGAGCCTCACATCCTCGCTCTCTAGGAATAGCCTTCCTCCTTGAAGTCATCAAAGAGAGGAGGATATAGGACACTCAAACATGAGTAATCATCCCAAGTAGTTGCAACCTCATCATAACAATCCCATTGGACCTTGACCTAGTCCAACTCTCACCCCAAAGGGCCAATGTCCAATGAGCCAAAATGAGAATGGGATCCAAAACTAATTGATCGTCTAACTCCACTTATAAAGCACCTCAATCTAAAACATTAGAATCATCATGCACATAATATCATAGAACTAATACATGAAAAAACATCATGGATGCATGACAAACTAGGTGGTAAGGATAAATGATAAGGTATTGGCCCTATCTATTCCAAGATCTCAAAAGGACCCACAAATCATGATGCAAGATTGGATCCCTTCCTATAATGTATTGGACTCTTATGTGGCCACACACGTAAAAAAAATGATCACCAACTAAGAAACTTTGATCTTCTCTCTTAGCATCAACATTTTTTTTTTACAATATTGTGCCTCCTATAGGTGTTACCTAATCAAATCCACTTGCTAATCCACATCCTAAATCAACTCAAGAATGATAGCTACTTTATCCTCTATGTGATCCCAACTCAAAGGTATCCTACAAGGCTTGTATTAAAAATCCTAAAATGGTGTCATACCTAACAAACTGTGATGCCTATTATTGCAAGAAAAATCAACTATGTAAAAGTACTCCTCCCATCTAGATTGGTGATCCATCATGTACATACATAATATATCCTCTAGTACCTAATTCACCCTCTCTATTTTTTCAACTATCTCATGATGGTATGTTAAATTGAAGTTGAACTGTGTACCCAATGCACGCTACAATAAAATTCAAATTGCTAATGTGAATAGTGAATCCCTATCTAAAATTATCCTGGGAGGGACTGAATGTAGTCTAACAATGTGTATAAGAATAACCTCTCCACTCTTGAAGCAGTAAATTTCATATGAATAGGTGAAAAATGGGCTACCTAGGTCAAATTTTCAATATTCATCATGATGGCATCATGGCATGGTGATGAAAAGGGTAGATCAACTATGAAATCCATCAAAAAGGTGTCTCATTTACACTCTAGAATGTCGTTCAAGTAAATAATTCTTGTTGGATGTTGATTCTCCACCTTGAATCACTGACACTCAA
This sequence comes from Sequoia sempervirens, assembly GCA_007258455.2. Lineage (NCBI taxonomy): Eukaryota > Viridiplantae > Streptophyta > Pinopsida > Cupressales > Cupressaceae > Sequoia > Sequoia sempervirens. The sequence continues at coordinate 1,067,688,429 of VDFB02271358.1, read as the reverse complement.
GGCATCGAGTCGCAAACTCTACAATATATCACCTCAACCCTACCCAATGATTCAACTATCAAAGATCAATGTGCATCTTCTTCACCCCTAGATGTGCTACATATAGTGCTCTATGTTCCTCTAAAAAAAAAAAAAATTTAATATCTCTTGTTATAGGTACATATATGTGCCCTCTATGATGTAATATACCATCATACTCCAAGTTGTATCATGAAAAATTTCCCTTAAGGGATCTCTATGACTAGAAATCCTTTCACACCTTATTATACCACTCATCCTCAACCAAATGTTAGAGAATCTAAATCCTCAAATCAATTCTCAAGGACATGGATGAAAGCTTGTGTCATCTCCTAATCAATGCATCTACTACCATTTTTTCCTTCCCTTCGATGTAAAATACATCAAATTCATACTCACATAAGAACTCCATCCAACATCATTGGCAATCATTTAGATTTAGTTGTGTGAAGATGTATTGAAGGCTATGGTGATATGAATGAAGCTCAAAATAATGTCCTAAAATGAAATGTCTCAATCAGACTAGAGCATGAACTATCATTTCCAACTCCAAGTCATGAGTAGGATAGTTCAACTCATGGGTCTTGATCTTTCATGACTCATATGCAATCACTCTACCCTCCTCCAATAATATTGCACCTAAACCATCTAAAGAAGCATATATGCATACTACAAAAACTATCATTGAATTTGGTAATGCAAGTATAGGGGCACTAGTGAGACACTCCTTCAAGGTCTAGAAGGCTCTCTCACACTGCTTAGTCCACTCATACTTCTTCCCTTTTTGCTGAAGTGAAGTGATAGGATGCACAATCCTAGAAAATACCTCAACACATTTATGGTAATAATCTACTAAGCCCATGAAGCTCCTATAAACAAAGATTTTGTCACTCAATGTCTTTCTAGCCCTTTTAGTTTTTCACCTAAAAGGGGAAACATGGGCCAGAATGCAATGTAAACATTCAAATATTAATGTAATGTGGGTGTAATGTGCCTAGATGAGATGAATTGAATGCAATAAACTGAAAAAGAAAGGTGATTATTAATGTTAAACCTAAGAAATGCAATTTGTTTGAAAACACAGTGTTGTATGTAAAAGACCTAGAAGGATTAACAGAAATGCAAGTAAAATAGAACTTAAGGTAAAACTGAATGTGTGCACCTATAAACTTGTTTAGGACTAGAAATGACTCTAAAAAACTAGAAATATTGACTTTTTGACTGACTAGGACTCATTCGCCAACCTAGGTGAATTAGTCCCAGACGAGGGTTTCTACTCAGAAGTTTGTTTCTGCCAAAAGGGTATTGGAATCTACACTCTGCTTTGACAAAAACCTCCAGTGGGACTCATTTTCCATTCATGAATAATTAGTCCTTTTTTCTATTTTTCAAAAATTAAAGTTTTAGATTTGCACTTTGTCACTTGCACTGCACTTCCAAACTGAATCCCAAATCTCTTCGAAAACACCTACAAAATAGAATATAATTTGTTTTCTAATGGTGGGTTTTCCTTGGTAAAACCCCTAGTTTTGGAATTAAACCTTGAATAGATAAAATATGCATAAAACCCTAGCCCTAAGTGTGTCTAAGACTAGGAAAATCTAAAGTAAGACAAAACCCTATTTTAATGTGCTAGAATAAGATGTTTAAATGGAGCTTAAATGATGTAAGACTTCAACCTAAGAAACCCTACAACATTTCAAATGAATATTAATGATATGTAAACCTTAAATCTGAAGATAGAGAGAAAATGGAAGATGGAATCACTTTGAAAACAAGTCTTTAGATGTGATTTGATGGCTAGTTGCTTCTCCTCAACCTAGATTTCTCCATGATTTCTCCATGAGAAGTGAGCTTGAATACATGCAAAAAACCCTATCTTGATGTCCTAAAGCTTCAACTTTGTTGTAGAAAGACTAATGAATCTTCTTGTGGAAGATATTCAACACTTGAATTTTGATTTTGCTTTGTAAAAATGACTAGCATATGTGAAAAATGACCTAAAAATACATATTTATAGGCATCAATACCTAATTGCTCGTTATTTAGACCTAAGAGGCTAACATCCATTGAAAAATTAAATTAATTCGGTGAGTTTCCCCCTTAAAATTGAAAATTCCCCCAAAATGGACTCATTTGCCACCCTTGGTGAATGGGTCCCAACAGAGGCGACTCATTCGCCCAAGGTGGTGAATGGGTCCCATATGTGGTTTTCAAAGGTGGGTTTTTGAGATATGAATTATTTAAGCATTATTTATCATGATTTGTATGATTTTTGAGTGAAATGGGCCTCTAGATCAAAAATAATAAATATTAGGGGCATATAAATGTAGTTTTTAAGAGGTGATTGGTGCAAGGGTGTCTAAAAGAGGACCAAATTAAGCCACAGATTGTACTTTCTATAAAGGAGTACAATTTATGTGTCCACAGTTAGCCCCCACTTTAACGCCCATATGACTCTATGTGCATATGTAAGTTAAAGGACTTAACAATACACTTTACTTCATAAAAGGATACTCATTCAAAAGATAGGAGAATGAAGCCCCTAGTGTAGTTATCTACAAAACCACAACATTAGGATCCGTATCCTGCAACATGAATTTGTTAGTTGTCCAAAAATCCTTTTATCTAACTTCTAAAAATCAAATTTGAGGGTAGATGTGTTAGAACTGTAAAAAATTGATATTTTCACATGTTGATTTTACTCATAATCTTCCAAGTGAGTCCTACCTTGAATGCATTTCCCTCTCTTCGTGCATATTTTCTCCATGTTTCCCCATGTTTCCCCATTGAATCCATTGAGTCACGCATCTTTTGCATTTTGGTCCCTATCGGCATGAGTTCATTAAGCTCTTCTTGATCCATGTTGTGTCATCTGCTAGCAAAATGTTTGTGTTGCCTATCGGCAAGACGTTTTAATGTCATGGCGACTGGATTTATTTCACTAGTAGTTATCAGCATAACAATTTCATCGTTTCGGTGACAGGAAGTATTCATATCGACATAAGTCTAGGTCATCGGTGTAATGCTTCACTAAACACATCATGTTTCACCGACCCATGTTTGGAAGGGCATATCGGCGAAGGAAATTTGTTTCAGTGAATGGTCATAATGAATCTTTCTTGTCTCATCGAACGATACAAATGAGGTTTCACATCGGCAGGAGTTTAATGCTTCGGCGAGGGGTCATAGTGAAATGGTTTATATTTCACCAACTATATACATGTGGAATGCTTATCAATATGACTAATTGCTATCGATGTAATGTATGGGTGAAGTGTTGGATGTCTCCTCGACTGACAACTAAAGGAGCATATCAATATGAGTTTGAGCTATCAGGATGAGATCTCGTTGAGAGACCTTCGGTCTCGCCAACTTTACGCATGGAGGTTTCTACCAAAGGGCTCATCGGTGAGAGATGTTTGCTTTGGAGTTAGTCTTGTCAATGCAATTGGGTCTCACTGATAATATACAGGGGGTGACTTTGTCAGTATATGATGGGTGTTGTCTTGGCAAACATAAATGATCTCAGGGTGACTTTTCGATAAAACAAAGAGCTCTCTACAAGATGTCTCCCTGACAGTGATGTGTCACAGTGACTTGATATGAATGAAGATCTTCAGTGTAACATTGAGCAATCTATATAGTGTCTTCCCGATTGAGTATGGTCTTGGCGAAAGCGAATGAAGACTATGTCTCGACGAGAGTGTTGGCGACTTGAAAATGATAAATGTCTTTGGGCTTGACATAATGATCTCGATATATTGTCCCCCTAATGGTTGAATGTAACAGCGACATACAAAAGGAAAAAATGGGCCTTCAGGGAAAGGTAATGAAATCTACAAGAGGTCGCTCTAAGAGCGATAAGCTACAGCGACATATGTGGGACAATAGGGTACTTCTTAACTTCGACATGGTGAACAGTTGGTCATGGTGAACGTGAGCACAGTGAACATGGGATGATTAGCGAATGAATTTCCTTCAGTAGGACGATGATCTATGTCTCGCTGACTATCTCATTGGTGATAATAGAATTTTAAATATCAGGGCCAACATGTTTCTGCTTGGATGACCGTTGCTTGCCAACTTGATTGGAGCCTGAATTTTGTGTTGGATTGACATGATATTTCAAATTTTTTATTTTCTTAATGCTGGGTATAAATATGCCGCTGGATTGTAATTGATAACATCATATTTTAGATCAGACTTTAGAAATATAGTAGATTAGGAATGGCTACACTAGAATAAAGTTCTCATTATGGAGACCATAGTGCATGTTTTTAAATGGTGATTTCAATGAAAATCAGCTGGTGTGGCAGGTTATTTCTAGTATCAATTATCTATTGAGCTTATTGAAAAGTATTGCTAAAGTTGTCTCCAATTTGTTTTTTTTTGGTTGTTTAAATTGGAATAAAAAGTTTATTCTTAGTTTATCTATGCACATGTGCTGCATTTGTGTGGTTAATTAACTGGTTCTCTCAAATAGAGATTAAATCCTTTTCGTTGATCACAGGAATCAGGAAGATTCATCTAGATTATTAGAGAAGAGCTCAGTAGTCATAATTTTGCATTGTTTATACAAGTTATGAATAGATCATATGCCTGCAAATTTGATTTTCTTCTAGAATAAGTTGCCCACTTCTATTTCATTTGACTCTGCATACCCAACAAGGCACTGGTCTTTGCAATTTCATTATTTGAATTCGTTCAGCTTCTTTACATCTGTTTATTGATCATTTTAGGAGTTATATTAGAAAACTTCTTTTAAGATTGTTATCAAGTTTGATTTCATTTTGTTCACTATCATCTACCATTGTGGACAAAGCATTTCAAAAGCGTAATCATAAGGTAAGTCTGCTTAATTTAGTTAGGTACACCCGCCAAGGTTTAGCAACACCTAAAGAGTAGAAGGTTGAATTCTTTTGACCTTGTTTGTTACCCTAAATCGTATCAAGAGATTGGCAGCCTCTTGAGGCATTCAGCCTGCATTTTTGAGAGCTAACAAGATGTATGCCCCACTAATTCCACTTGCTTTACAGAGGTGGAAACAAGGTAGCAATCTAGCCACGTTGAATAAGGAACAATCATATTGTAGGTAATTTCCATGTACCATTCCATGTAGTGATAGACAATTGATGATGTTGGGTGTGGAATCACAATTCCAATGCATCAAATGGCATCGAAAATGGAGTTCCCTAGCACCTATTATGTTGTTTTGAAGAAAAAGTACTTTATTAACTCTAAAGAGAAAAAAATGACCTGAATTTTATACATAAGAGTAAAAAAGGATTAAAAGAGTTAAAAGAGGTGAAAGGGGAGTAATTTTTCACTTACTATTTCATTTACCATCTTGTAGCCTGACAAGTGAGATGGAAAGATGTCAAGTAGACAAGATTACGGGCCTTCATGACTGGATGTGCTTTGAGACCAAGTGGCACGCGGTGGGTAGCATCATGACGTGAGTCAATTTTGTGACCTTCTCTTAGTGCTTTGGCAGTGATTTAATGATTTTTAATGCATTTATAGGTTAATTTAGGATCTTGGAAAAAATTCACAAAGTGTTCCCTTTCTTCACAAAGTGTCCCATTTGTTTGCAAAGTGTCCCTTTTGTTCGCAAAGTGTCCCTTTTGTTCGCAAAGTGTCTCTTTTGTTTGTAAAGTGTCATGTTTCTTCGCAAAATGTTGTTTCTTTGCAAATTGTCCCAAAAGGGTTCTAAAGTGTCTAGGGTCTTTAGGAAAGCACACTAGAAGAATTTTATTACACTTGCATGATGAATAGTGTAAAAATTAAAGATATTAGATGAGTTTTAGATCATATTATTGTGATTTTAATAAGTACCTGCCCACTTGCGGCAATGGCTAGGGGGTAGACAATGGAGCTTTTAGAGAGACCTAGCCCCAACACTATCAACAGAGGAGATAGAGCACCTTTAGGCCATAGGCATCTATTGGGCGTACCTCATGCCCCCCATGAGGTACCACAATGCTATGTTGATGGCTCTTTGTGAGCGTTGGGACGTGGATACATGCACATTTCACCTCTCAACTAGGGAGATGACAATTACCTTAGAGGATGTACACAGTATTCTCTAAGTTTCTATTCAAGGAGAATGGGTATGCTTCCAAGGAGATTGGTCATTTCACGAGTGGAAGGCCAACATGCAGGATTCCCTTGGTAGACCAGTACATGATGAGTGCATGAGGGCATGAATCAAGCTACCAATGCTACTATATTCATGAGCCCCAATGGTGAGATGGATCATGATGCACACGGTGGAAATAGTACTCAATCTAGATGGGTGAGCATCACACCTTGATGGAGGATTAGTTCACTTGATTCACGGGCTAGCGGAGTATAGGACGATCTATGCTTGGGGACGTTGTATCCTAGCACATCTGTATTATGATCTAGCTTGATTTTTTTTAGGAGATAGACAGTATGGTGCATTGCACACTTCTATAGGTTTGGTGACTTGAGCATATTACATGCACTAGGTTTGTCATTTTCCCATGTGTTATAGTTGTAGCATATCCTCGAGCCTTCAGCTATCCTCTACAACACTTATGACAATATGGAGACTTGTATTTTTGGAGATTGAGATTTGACTGGATGGAGGAGGATGATATCCTTTGGAGACCTTATCAGCTAACACTACAGTGGCTAGATCGCATGAGATAGTTGAGGAGGATATAGCTAGATATATTTTTGGTTGGCCTACATGACTACATAGTATGTCCTTTCTATTATGGTCGAGTCATGAAGCAGTTTGGATAGGTTCAAACACCACCGAGGGTGTACCCCTTTATCAGGAGATCAATGCAGAGTTCCCAAAGACCAAGTGATATCGTATGGATCACTATAGACCATGTTGTCTAGAGTGACTCTAATGACTTAGATCACAATCAGCCTCCATTCTCCAACATTAATGATGTTGATAGCAGAGATGAGCATGAGCAGTGGTGTTCAGTGACACGACCAACTCCTATATTTCTGATGGATGTCCCTATAGGTGATGCAGGACCAATGCTAGATGAGGGAGATAAGGTAGAGGATAGGGTCGAAGGAGGTACGATACAGAGCTGCAAACATATTCACTAATGTGATAGATGATGAGTATGATGATGATGTAGATCCTAACTATGATGGACAAGGTAGAGGAGATGAGGATGAAGATGATGAGGATGACAAGGAGGATGAAGAGGAGTATGAGGAGGAGGAGCCACTCTTGAGTGAGAGTGATGAGGCAACAACTAGGGATCGATACGAGTGGGGAGATTCCTCTCCCATCTGTATTATGAGATCATGAGCAGTATCTATAGTAGGCACCAATACTCAAATTCATGGAGAGGTTAGCATGTCCTCCATGCCCCTGCACAGGATGATGTTGATGTTGTTTAGCCTACCAAAGATATAGGTGATGATATTTGATTTTATGCATGAATGTCAGTGATTATGCTTCTTTATATATACATATCATGATGATGTGTACTAATTGTGGATTGTTTCTACCTTGCAGGAGCGACGAAAAATTGGCTGGAGTTCTACCGTCAAGCTGCTACAAAGATATTGCCTGCATCCATCAATGAGGAGGAGATGGACCAAGATTACATTCCCCCACCGATCATGGAGGAGGATCCAGAGTCACTTAGACCATTTGTAAGGCTATGGGAAATGTATGAGAATGTGAGGAGACAACTTCGTCGAGCCAAGACTGCAAGAAAATCATCCCAGACTCTAGCAAGGGTGGAGAGACTATGGGAAGAGGTATCATTGTTACAGGAGGAGAGGGAGCAGATAGCAAGAGAGCATCAGTTGTCCCTTAGACGAATACAAGGCTTAGAGTTTTCACTTAGGTTCGGTGGATCGTGGTCACGATCACATATGACCATCACCCAACATCCTACTATTGGATCACAAGGACTAGAGCCCGAGTGGTCTAGTTCCCACAGAACTCAGTGATATTGTATATTGTGAGGAGATGTACATAAAAATTTGGATATATATATATATATGAGAATTTGGTGTTTTATGATTTGTCTTAATGTGTTTGAATGGTAAATGGAAATGTGATTAATTAAATAACCTTGGTAAGACTACTTAATTAATGTCTTCATGATTTAACAAAGTTTATGTGATCTAAGTAAAAATTATCGTAGTTTCCTTTAGATACAACATCATGATTAAGTATGTTATGCTAAATTAAATATATTTAATGATCTAACTTATCATAACACACAAGAGGAATTTTGAATATTATGAAACCTAAAGTAATTATAAAAATGAATTAAATAATCACTTTAGTGCTCAAGACATATGCATGATTTATTTTTCAAGAATGAAGCAATGTGAAAGCAAATAGGATATGACCCAATAGCTCTAACAACATTGCTTTATTATTCATACTATTCAAATGAATTAGACATAATACCAACACAAATGCATGACATTGATAGGTTCTTTAAGGGGTGTGACATCTAGTTTAGTTAACATATATGCACCAAACCCAAAAAAATTGTCAATAATGTAAGGTCCTAACCAATTAGAACTAAATTTTTTGTGTTCATTTGGGTTGGCATTGACATTGCACTGATTAGCAGATAGAACTAAGTCATGTTGGATGTTGTGGATGTGTTGTTGATATGTGTTTTTCATTGATTTCAACACTATTAGCATTTGATGTATTGAAGGTTGTATATGTCGAGGATATTGAGAAATTTGTAAAAGAAAGTGTTTTAGGTTCCCAGTGGAACTGTGTAGGTCATGAAGGCATCTTGTTTTGCACGTAGAAGATCAACTGTTGTGGACTAAAGGGTTTATTTTTTATAGTATTTAGATCATCTACTGAAAGTTTCAGAGGTTTGCATGTAGATTTGATCATGTTGTTGTCTGACAATATTTTTGTGGTCTTTGTCAGTGTTCTTGAGTGAATTTTGTGTGATTCTAGTAAATCTAGTTTTTGTGGATGTTTCTCTATTATTTCTTGGTGTTCTTGGATGTCTCTAGATCATGCTATATCTTTGTGGTACATCCACATTGATTGGTGTACTCGTGGTCGAAGATTTTGTGTGCATGTTTCGAGTTTTCATGTTCCTAGATGACATGATGGTGGTAACATGTTGTGGATCCTTCAAAAGTAAAATTTAAATGTTTGGAGTGCTTGTGAATATTGTTTTAGCTCACATCATTTTTTTGGCTGACGGTGTTTAGATCCACATTGAAAATTTAATTGTAAATTTGGGTCGACATTGCAAATATGTTTTATTTTTCTGGATGACTAAGTTGTTGATGTAATCTCATGTAGTGGATATATAAGAGCTATTGTTTCATTGGTGCAAAGTGTGCATCATGTGTTGGGTGTGCTCCTATGTGTGTATGTGCAAATATCATTCGATTGCATAGCAGAGTGTGAAGAAGATTGAAAGAAGTGTGAATTCGTTTGAGTGAAAAGTAAAAGAGTTTTTTGTGCTTAATTGGAACTATAATCAGGCTTGTGTAGAAGCTATTTTCTCAGTTCATAACCTATGGATTTAATCCTATTATGTATTTTTGCACAGTGAGCCCCTTCTGTAACTAAGCAGTGAGCTCTATGCAGTGTGCCTGAATGCATGTACATTCCCCTTTATTGTTTTCATTATACTTTTAACAGGGTATAATATTGTGGACTATCATCCACTGTGGTTTTTTCCCTAACAAGATTTCCACGTAAAAATATTGGTGTTTTATGTCTCTCTGATGTGTTGATTTCTTATGGTTAATTTTTTATTCATCAGATCTAAGATTAAGTTAAGTAAAGTTTGAAAATTTTATTATTTTGTGAAAACTGATTCACCCTCCTCTCAGTTGTATGTCCTTATTTTCACAACAATTGGTATCAAAGCAGGTTCCTCTGAAGAAGTATAAAAGCTTGAGGTGATCCAAGATGGCAATATACAAGAAGGGTAGTCCTAGATTTGATGGAACTAACTACTCACTATGGAAATTTGGGATACAATGTCACCTAAGGTGTATTGGTGAAGCTTTCTGGAAGATTACAAAAGATCCATATGTTATTCCTCAAAATGGTCCCTCCACTACTGATGAAATCAAAGATGTTGAAAACAATATCAGGCCTATTGAAGCTTTGGTGAGTGCTCTAACATATTCAGAGATGGAAAATGTGATAGTACTGTAGACAGCTCATGAGATTTAGATGAAGCTAGAAACTTTGTATGAAGGAGATGCATAGGTGAAGATGGCTAAGCTATAGAATTTGAAAGGTATGAGAATTTGAAGATGGGAGAAGATGAAAATATCACTTCTTTTATGAAAAGAGTAAATGAAATAGTGATGGGTATTAGATGTGCCAGTGATTCTTTGGATGAGGATGAAATTGTGGCTAAGATACTCAGATCCTTGCCTCCCTCCTACAAAGTGAAGGCTCGTGCTATTAAAGAGCTCATATCATAAACAAAGATGACAAGAGACATGCTAGTTGGTAAGCTTGTTGCTTTTGAATTAAGTGAATTTGGTGAATCTATTCCGAAAACTGAATTTGCATTCAAGGCTACTATATCTAGAAGCAACAGGAAAATATATGGTCTGAGAGAGTGTTCTAGAAAGATATCCAAGTATGATGAAGAACTAAAATAGCTTGAAGATAAAGAAAGAGAGGTAGAAGAATTGGAAGCACTAATTGTAAAGAAAGAAGGTAGAGGAAAAGGTAAGTATGAAGGAGTGTTGCCTATTAAATGTTTTTCTTGTAGTAAAATAGGTCATTTTGTATCCAAATGTCCTAAAAGGGTTTCTAGATCTAAGCCTAACAAGTCTAGATTCCAAAAGAAATGTTACTTTTCAGAAGGAGTGACTAATGATGAGTCTGATAAAGATAATGGAAATGAAGATGAATGGTTTTTCATTGCTACCATTGAAAATAGTCCTATGACTACTGAATTTGCTAAAGATGAGAAAGATCTTGTAGCCCAAGTTGAAGAAAAGGATTAGTGGGTTATTGGAAATGGATGCTCACATCATATGACTAGTGATAAAAAAAAAAATTGTAAGTCTAGAAAAGTATGATGGTGGTGTTGTAATATTTGGGGACAACAATGCTGGTGTGATTCATGGCAAAGGTTCTATTTTCCTTAGTGGTAAGGATAACACTAATGTTGTTCTTTATGTTGAAGGCATGAAGCACAATCTATTGAGTGTTGGATAGATGGTGGAAAAAGGTTATGATCTACAATTCAAAGATGGAAGATGTAAGATACGTGGAAGTTCTGGAAATATGATTGCTACATGTAGAAAGACAAAAGGTAATATTTTTCACCTAAATACTACTAGTGGGAGTTTTTTAATTTCTCAAGTAGATGAAATTTGGTTGTGGCATAGGAGATTGTGTCATGTAAATTTTGATACCATTGTCAAGGTAAGTTCCACTCAAGCAATAAGATATCTACCTAAGTTAGTGAAGCCTGCTAACAGAATTTGTAAGGAGTGTCAAATGGGTAAACAGACTAGAGACTTCTTCTAGAGCAAACAGATTCATTCAAATTATTTGTTGGAGCTACTACATACTGACTTCTGTGGTCCCTCTAGAGTCAGAAGTATTCATGGAGAAAGGCACTTTATGTTGATTATTGATGATTACTCTAGAATTATATGGGTTTCCTTCTTAAGAGAAAAATGTGAAGCACTGGAAAAGTTCAAAAGTTTCAAGGCTATGGCAGAGAATGAGAAAGGTTTAAAATTAAAGTTTATGAGATCTGACAGAGGTGGTGAGTTCACCTCCATGGATTTCAACTCTTTTTGTGAAGAACATGGAATCAGAAGAAAATTATCTGCTCCTCGAAACCCTCAACAGAATGGAGTTGTAGAGAGAAAGAATAGAAAAATTTTGGATGCTGCTAGAACAATGATGATAGAAGGAAATGTGCCCTAGATCTATTGGAGTGAAGTTGTAAGAATTGTTGTGTATACTTTAGACCAAGTAAATGTTAATGGTAATTCTAGTAAGACCCCTTTTGAGCTATGGTTTGGTAAGACCCCTTTTGAGCTATGGTTTGGTTATAATCCTACTATTAAATATTTCAAGATCTTTGGAAGCAAATGTTATATCAAGAGATATGATGATATAGGCAAGTTTGATGCAAGAAGCAATGAAGGAATATTTTTAGGTTAATCTACTAAAATCAAGGCCTACTAGTGCTATAACAAAAGACTGAGAAATATGGTTGAGAGTGAAAATGTCAAAGTTGATGAGGACTCTGTCAAATCATCTAGATATTATGGTTACGATTCAGATAAAGACAATACAAGCCAAGGGAAGAATTCTCAAACACATAACTAACTTCATATTATTCCATATGTTTTGGTAAAGCAACCTCAATTTGTTCTAGTAAATCAAGTAAGTCAGGAAGCATAGACAAGTGCAAGTGCAAAAGAAATATTAGAAGAATCAAAAGCTCGTGAAATTCCCAAAACTCCAAGGTATGTAAAGCTAAATCATTCTAAAAGTCAAATTATAGGAGATAAGTGTTACCTAATTTTCATCCTCAAGCTCAATCAGGCAAGGCATCTATGTTGCAGGTGTTTATAAGGGCCAAATTGGATATTTCTATTGAGGGTTAGTTTGTGCATTTGGTAGCATTTCACAGAGATCTCACTTGGGAAGCTTGCTTCATTGGAAATATTCTTCAATAGTCACAAACTTGAGCCTCCATTAGAACCAAGTCGGCATGACATTTTCATTGTCTAGCCAACTAGCATCTTTGTTACATTCTGTTTTGTTTTTGTTTTAAACAAGTCACTGTGACCTAGTCTCCATCTTGTCGAACATGTTCACTATGGAGCCTATCGCTATGACAGGAGGGGTTCAGTATGACCTCTTATCACGTGGATTTCTTTGGCCAATAGTCCATTCAATCATCATTCACCGAGACTTATGGCGACCACGGGCTTTGGCCTAGCAAAGAGAGCTCGGTAAGAAGTCCCAGCAAAGCAATAGGGTCTCACGATAGTGCTTTATTTTGAAGTCTTCAGCGTGGCAGCTTGAGTTCGCTATGGTCTCGGTGACACGGGGGTGCTTTGGTGACAAGCACAGGTCTCAGAAAAGGATATCACCTTCGGCAAAGTGTCTTGTCAAAGGATGAAGGTCACACCGACTAGACACTTTGGGGTAAGTAAAGGAGCTCGCTAAGAAGTCTTAGCAAGAATGGACTGTCTTGGCAACAACAAGAGGGGTTCAACAGGAGTCTCCCCAATAACAGGTGTCTCGCCTAAAGAGGGTTTCCTCCATCGACATAAGATGTGCCTTCGACATATGGTCTCAGTGACAAGCAGGGGTCTGGCTGAAAGACGTGAGTTCAGGAAGATTAATGTGCTCAGCAAAGGGTCTGGCCAATAGGCCAAAGTTTTGCTGATAGAAGATAAAGAGGCCTCAGCACTGGAGGTTATTTTTGACAAAGGATGGAGGGGTCACTGTGAAGTCTTAGCGATGCCCTAGGGTCTTTCCAATGCAGAATGACCAGAGTGGAAAAGTAGAGTTTAGTGAATGTCTCACCGACACACCCAAGTCTTCCCAGAATGAAGAGCCAAAAGAATGTGGGAGTTCGGCGTGGGTCTCAGCGAAACAAAAGAGCTCACCGAGAGAAGGTGATCTCACCAAGATGTTTCACCAAAGGGGTAAACTCTTGCTAATGTAGAAGGTCTCAGCCAAGGAAAAAAAAATTGAGATGATGTCTTGGTGAAAGCAAGATGTCTCCTCGACCGAAGAGAAAGTAGCTCATTTCTAAGAGATGGGGAGACTTCAAGAGGAGGTTGTACACTCAATATGATGTCTTACCGACGAGCATTTGTCTTGGCAACCAGAGGCAACATCGGTATGAGTTCTAAAGCCTGATAAAGACTCTCATCAATATGTCCATGCTACGCCAATAGTTTCTGAATGATGTAATCACATTGGCAAGACACTTTCAGTGTCTCACCGAGATGTGATTCTTTTTAAAAGAACTTTTGACCAACTGTAGGGCCCACGTGGAAAGTGCTTGACCAACCAGGGGAAGCGAAGGCAAGCCATGGCAGAACAGAGAATGTCAACGAGGAATGAATACAACGTGTGTCTGTTCTGGATTCAAATGCATTCAAGGTGCTCGACAGGGGGATTCAATAGGTGGACACAAGGACCAGAAGTAAATGCATTTGGTAGCTTCAAAAGATCTAAGGGGTTCCTCCAGGCAGCTTCTCTTCACGAACACACATAGTAGGGACACGTAGGTTGAAGCATTAATTTTGATCAAAAGATCTGAGGATTGATCTTTCTAGGCCCGATATTTTGTAAGCCCTAAGGGGGCCGATACAGTCTGTATATAAGGCTTTTTTGCCTTTTTGTAATCAGTTTGAATTATGCATTCAAGGGAGTTAGTGGTTTTTTCACCAATCCTTTCTCAATTAATGTATGTTTCTATAACTCAAGTGGAATCCTAAATACAACACAGAGTTTACCTTGGAAGCTTGTGTTCATGTTTGTATTGATTCTCATTTCTATATATTTCTTTCGAACATGCAATTCTTTAACTATGTTTTATAATTCTACACTTATGTCTTAAGGTTGTGAAATTGATCTTTCCTTCCCAAGATGTGTATGTAGGCCAAACCTGTTAGGACTAAAGCATTAAATCTGAAAGAGGTTCTGATTATGTGAATTAATAGAATTTAAACTTTCAAGTGTATGTTCTTCCTGTGTTCATTTCATGATTTCTCATTTAATACGGTGCATCACCTTAGTTTAGTTCCATTTTTATGAACTTTCTTTCTCCCTTTCCCTTCAAAGAATCAGTAGTTTAGGTGATAACACAAAGGAAGTCGGCCTTCTCCAGAGGTTCACTCCAATCTCAAGTGACCCACAGCCTTGGAGTAATCCAATGTTTCACTAGAAAGCTCAATTTTTTACAACTTTGCATAGGGTGCATTTCTAGGTGATAACAATAAGAATAAAGGAGTGCAAAGTAGAAGAAAGATTGCAGAAGGGTACTACCTAATTTCCAAGATTGAACCTAAAAATTTCACTGAAGCCTACCAAGATGAACACTAGATGGGAGCTATGAAGGAAAAGCCAACACAGATTGAAAAGAATGACACGTGGACACTAGTTCCCAAACCTAAAGACAAAAATGTGATTGGTACTAAATGGGTGTTTCGAAACAAGTTGAATGAAAAAGGTGAAGTGGTCTACAATAAAGCAAGACTAGTATGTAAAGGGTATTCTCAAATGGAAGGTGTAGATTTTGAAGAAAAAATTTTCCCTATTGCCAAAATTGAAGCTGTTAGATTATTTCTTGATTATGTTGCATACAAGAACTATAAAGTCTACCAAATGGATGTGAAGTTGAAATTTCTAAATGGAGAACTAGAAGAAGAAGTATACATTGAAAAGTCAGATGGATTTCAGCTAACTGACAAGGAAGATATGTTTTTCCACTTAAAGAAAGCTCTATATGGATTTAAGCAAGCCACTGGAGCCTGGTATGCTAGATTGGACAAATACTTACTGAAGCTTGGATTCACTAAAGGTACTACTAATAGCAACTTATATTTCAAATTGGATCATGATAAAGAGTTAATTATAGATTTTTTTGTTGATGACATCATTTTTAGAGGAGATGAAAATTTATGTATGAAGTTTGTTTATGAGATGAAGGGTGAATTTGAGATGAGTATGATTGGAGAGATGAATTTCTTTTTTCAGATTGCAAGTTACCTAGTTAGACAAGGGAATTTTCATATCTCAGTCCAAATATGTGAGAGAGCTACTAAAGAAATTTGGGATGGAATAATCAAAGCTTTCTAGTACTCCCATGGTGACCGGATGCAAGCTAATGACGAATGATGATTCTCCTAAGATAAACAAACTAGATACAGGCCAATGATCGATGGATTGATCTATTTAACCCAAACTAGACTAGATATTATGAATGTTGTATGTATGGTTGCTATATTTCAGGTTGATCCAAAAGAATCACATTTGATTGTTGTTAAGAGAATCTTCAGATATCTGAAAGGAACAATTGACTTTGGACTTTGGTATCCAAAGGATGATGATGTCACTTTGAGTGCATATACTGATGTAGATTGGGCTAGAGATGTAGCTAATAGGAAAAGTACTAGTGGTGGTGCTTTCTTCCTAGGGAAGAAGTTGGTGTCTTGGTTGAGCAAAAAGAAGAATTCTATTTCTCTATCTACTATTGAATGAAAATATATTATTTTTGCAAATAATTGTACTCAAGTGATATGGATGAAACAAATGTTGAAAGATATCAGGGTGATATATGAAGAGCCTATTGACATATACTGTGACAATTCAAGTGCAATAAATATTTCAAAGAATCTAGTGCTACACTCTAAGAATAAACATATATCAATCAAGTTTCACTTCTTGATGGAGAAAGTGAATGAGAAAGAAGTCAGATTGGAGTACGTTCCTACCAAAGAATAGATTGCAGGCATCTTTACTAAGTCATTGTCAAAGGATAATTTTTAGTATCTTAGAGGAATGTTAGGGGTAATTACCCCTTCTGATAAGAACTAAAAGATACATTTACTTACATCAATCTGTAAGCTACATTGCTATATTCTAATCTGGATTGATTTTTTCGTGCCTACGACTTAGTGGGAGTAGTCATATGTGCAGATATGTGGTTCAGATTGTGTATATGGAAATTTCATGGTTACCTTTTCTATTGATGTCAAAGGGGGAGAAGTGCAATGTGAAAAATCTTCTGAGGAGAAGAGCATTGTGGGAGAAAAGTAGTTAAGAAGCAAGTGTGTTGCATTGATGGTATTTTTCACATCATGTGTTGCCATCAATTCCAAAGGGGGAGATTGTTGTATGTTTTGGATGTGTTGTTGATATTTGGTTGTCATTGATGTCAACACTATTAGTATTTGGTATATTGAAGGTTGTATATGTCGAGGGTATTGAGAAAATTGTAAAAGAAAGTATTCCAGGTTCCCAGTGGAACTGTGTAGGTCATGAAGGTGTCTTGTTGTGTACATTGAAGATCAGCTGTTGTGGACTAAATGGTTTATTTTTTAGAGTATTTAGATCATCTACCAAAATTTTTAGAGGTTTGCGTGTAGATTTGATCGTATTGTGGTTTGACAGTATTTCGGTGGTCTTTGTCAGTGTTCCTAAGTGAATTTTGTGTGATTTTGGTAATTCTAGTTGTTGTGGATGTTTCTCTATTGTTTCTTGGTGTTATTGGATGTCTCTAGATCATGCTCTATATTTTTGGTATGTCCACATTGATTAGTGTGCTCATGGTCAAAGATTTTTTGTGCATGTTCGGGTTTTCATGTTCTTGGCCGACATGATTGTGGTAACATGTTGTGGATCCTTGAAAAGTATAATTTGAATGTTTGGCACACTTGTGAATATTTTTTTAGTTTGTATCATTGTTTTTGCTAAAGGTGTTTAGATCCACATTGAAAATTTAATTGTAAATTCGGGTCGACATTGCAAATATGTTTTATTTTTCTAGCCGACTAAGTTTTTGATGTAATCTCATGTAGTGAATATATAAGAGCGATTGTTTCATCGATGCAAAGTGTGATCTATGTGTTGGGTGTGCTCCTATGTGTGTATGTGTGAATATCATTCAATTGTAGAGCAGAGTGTAAAGAAGATCAAGCAAAGTGTGAATTAGTCTGAGTGAAAATTAAAGGAGTTCTCTATGCTTAATTGGAACTGCAATCAAGCTTGTGCAGAAGCTATTTTCTTAGTTCATACCCTCCATATGTAATCCTATTTTGTATTGTTGGGAAGTGATCCCATTTTGTAATTGAGCAATGAGCTCTAGGTAGTGTGCCTAAATGCATGTGCATTCACCTTTATTGTTTTCATTATACTTTTAATAGGGTATAATATTGTGGACTAACATCCACCGTGGTTTTTCCCTAACAAGGTTTCCACATAAAAATCTTGGTGTTCTCTATCTCTCTGATGTGTTAATTGCTTATGGTTAATTTCTTATTCATCATATCTAAGATTAAGTTAAGTAAAGTTTGAAAAGTTTATTATTTTGTGACAACTGATTCACCCCCCCTCTCAATTTTTTATCCTTATTTTTCCAACAAGTTACCCTTTTGGAATGAGTGTTGGATGACATTAACGTTGTAATGATTATGTTTCATTTTTTAATAAGCTTGAATATGTTCAAGAGAATTAATGTGTTGTTCATCGAGCATCTCAAGATACTATAATCGTTGTTTTCCATAATGTGTATCATCAACAAGTCCTTGAAGAGCAATTCTCAATGTAGGAATTTCTAACTCTAAGGGCATTATTGCTTCACTACCATACACCAAATTATAAGGTGTGATCCCTGTGGAAGATCAAACACTTGTACGATAAGCCAAAAGCACATAATGCAATTGTGTGTGCCAATCCTTGTGGTTTTTATTAATATTTTTCTTCAAAATTTGTTCAAGAACTTTATTAGTTGATTCAGCTTGACCATTAGATTGGGGACAATAAGGTGTCAAAAAACAATGTTGGATATTAAAGGTCTCCAAATATTTCTTCACTTCATTGTTCTTAAATGGTGTACCATTATTAGAAACTAATGTGGAAGGGATTCCAAAGCGAGCAATAATGTGTTTGAGGATGAAATGGCATATTGTGTCTATTGTTGTAGATCGAAGAGGAATGGCCTCTACCCATTTTGTGAAAAAATTAGTTGTGTTGATGAAAAGGGTATGTCCAGTGGAAGGAGGTGAAATTTTTCCTATAATGTCCAATCCCAATACTACAAAGGGCCATATCAAAATTTTAGTTTGAATTTCTATAGCAGAAGCATGTTGCAAATTGCTATGTTCTTGACATTTATGACATTTTCAAACATAATCAAAGCAATCATGTTCCATGTTGCACCAATAATACCTAATATGGATAATTTTTTGAATGAATGTTTGCCCTCCAAAATTTCCACCACAAGCACCTTCATGGGCTTGGTGAAGTGCTAGAGGTATCTCAGATTTGTTTAAGCATCAAAGTAAGATACCATTGAATGACCTTTGATATAGCACATCAACAAGGATGACATATTTAGATGCAAGCTTTCGTAAACGAGCACGAAGGTTTTTGGTTGTTGGCTCAAGAAAGGTACCACTTTTCAAATAGTTGAATATGGCATCATACCATTCACTTGAGGTTTCCTCATTTGTTATTAAAGCATCTTCTATTTTTTCGTCGAGCAAAGGTTTCATGATAGGGTGAATAATGAATGTGAAATTTTTTGAAGGATCTTGAGGAGATATAAGAGAGGTTGCACTTTCCATTGCATCTCCAAGCCTATTATCTTTTTGTGGGATGTTATCAATGGTAAATGTTTGAAACTTCTCTAGAAAGTGCATGATAAGATCTTTGTATTTGGATAATTTTTCATGCTTGGCTTGATAAGTCCCATTGATTTTTTTGATTGCTAATTGTGAGTCACCAAAGATATTAATATCTCTGACACCCATGATTAAAGCAGTGTGTAACCTAGAAATTAGTGCCTCATACTCAAATGCATTATTTGTACATAGGAAATTTAATCAATATGACAAGGGAATAGGCTTTCCTATAGGTGGGATCAATATAACCCCAGCACCAGAGCTTTTTCTACACTTAGACCCATCAAAATCTAGTTCCCATGCTTTAGTTTCTATTGTCAACACAGTATCATCAGGAAAAGAGTCATTGCTAGGTAACACTAGAGGAGAATGAGTGTCAGCTAAGTGTCGATCAAGGCTTGGCATTTGATTTATTTTTGTGAAACAAACTTAAGGTCAAACTTAGTCAACAACATTACCCATTTAGCTATACATCCTAATAATTTTGTTTTACTAAAAATATTTTTGAGAGGATCAAATTTTTTCATGACCTGTATTTCAGCATTTAGTAAACAATGTCACAACTTACTAGTACTAAATACAAGAGCCAAACATTGTTTTTTGATTGGTGTGTATCATGTTTCATAATCAATTAAAGTTTGACTGACGTAATAAACAGGATGTTCTTTTATATTGTCATCTCGTTGAGCCAACAATGTTGCAAGAGCATGGGTTGATGCAGTTATGTAAAGGATGAACGGTTTGTTTGGCATAGTGAGTTGTAAAATGGGTGGAGTTGCAAGGTATTCCTTCAAACTCTCAAAGTAATTTTTACAATCCTCATTCCATTCAAAATGTATATCCTTCTTGAGGATATGTGTGAAAGATAACATTTGATTAGCTAAGGAGGCGACAAAATGACGGATGGCTTGAATTCATCCTTGTAATGTGTGCAATTGAGAAATGTTTCTAGGAGGTGGAATGTTTATTGTAGCATCAATTTTCTTTGTGTCCACCTCAATGCCTCTATTAGATATGATAAACCCTAAATATTTTCCACTATCTACTCTAAACACACACTTTTTCAGATTGAGTCTCATGTTGTATTGACACATTTGTTCAAATATATGTCAATGGATATTCACATTGTCTTGTCTTGTTAAGGATTTGGAAAGGATTTCATCAACATAATCTTCCAAGATTTTATGTATGTAATCATGGAATATCAATTTCATTTCTCTTTGATAAGTTGCACCTGCATTCTTTAATCCAAAAGGCATCATAACCCAACAAAACATTCCCCAAATAGTTGTGAATTTTGTCTTGTATTGATCTTGTGGGTTGATAAATATTTGATTATAACCAGAGAATCCATCCATGAATAACAACAAAGCATGTCTAGCAGTTGAATCCGCAATCATGTCTATATTAGGAATGGGAAAATTGTCCTTTAAGGATGCTTTATTCAAGTCATGAAATTTAGCAACTGCAAATATGTTTGAGATCGAAGGAGAATAATCAATAGGGAAAATGAAACCTATTTCGAGGAGTTTTTCATGTTCTCCTTTTAACATGCAAGGCTATCTTAGGGTTTATTTTGTGTATCTTTTATTGAACAGGATTATCATTTTCAGCAAGAACAATGTTATGTGTGACGATCAACAAGTCTATTTTTGGCATATTGGAATATTTCCAAGCAAAAATTTCAAGAAAATCATGAAGAAAAGTTGTAGTGTCCTCTTGTTCTTCATTGTCAAGAAACTTCCTGATCTTAATAACCTTTTATTTATCATCTATGTCCATTGGTATATCAATTGTATCTCCTAAGGGGAGTGCATTAGACTTAAGAATTTTAGGATCATATGGTTCCATGCTTGTGTTTGTCTCATTAGTATCAACATATTTTTGCTTGGTACTTATTATAGCAAAGGTAGCTTTACTCTTGGAAGAAGATCACTTATCAGAAGATCCTAACAATTGTTTCAATGCTTCATCACTTTCAACATATTCCCAGGATGGTGGGGAATCCATATCGAGGAATTCAGGATGTTTTAATGTAAGATTGATTCTTGGTTTACATGTGATGTTGTTGATATTGAGTGATGGTTGTTGAGTTTCTTTTGGTATCTTAGAAAAAGAATACCCCAAACCAATTTTTGTCTCTTTTGTATTAGGTTGGATAGGGACACAAATAACTTGTTCATTCTTTCCACATCCTTTACCATTATATCCCAGTTGTTTACAAGCTCATAGCCTTGTCCATAAAGTCTTTCCATTTCCTTTGGATTGGGTGGTTGTTGATAATCTATCTCATTAAAAAAAATTGTATAGGTTGTATTTTCTACCAAAGTAGATGAGGTAGATGTTGGGGAGGATTCTTCCAAATTCTGAGTTTTCATAATCGTTGGTTGTTCTTTTTTTCATCCTCTTTTTGCATGATTATGTATTCATCCATAAATGAATGTGTGAATTTTGTAAGGGAAATATTTGGGCATTTCAGAGTAACCTCTAAGAATAGTAGTGCCTTCGGTAACTTTAATTGATTTTATTACCTCAAAGACACATACAACTATGTCATAAAGCAGAAACAGACAGTTCATTTCCCACATTGATTCTTTTGAGAGAAGCACATGTAAATTCAACAACAAGCAACAACACAAATGAAAGATAAAACAAAAAACCAGAACACACAGTTTTACGTGGGGAAAACCCTTTCAAGTAAAAAACCCCACACTCCAAAGATTGATCCATTGTATTATTCAAAAATTGAAGGTTACAATACAATTCAGGCTCATATCCTTTTCAGAGATTACATCTTGTTCATTCTGGATACAACTAGTAGCAACTAATCAGACCATCAGACCAGACAACCTTTACACTATTACAATGTAGTGCAGATTAACATGAGAGAGATCAATCACGATCCATGATCAGAAGAGATTCCAATAGAACCCTACTTCTCTCTTCTTCTCCTTCGGCCTCATGGCCTAGGCCTTTCAGCCAACCACACGGCCCTCTCACTATGCTCTCTCGGTCTTCTTGCTTCTCTTGTTCTCACCGACTCTTCTTGTTCTCTTCGAACTTTCAGATCACAACTTTCAAACATCCAACTCAGCATCGTAGATGTTTCCACTTCCTTGGATAGAAGATAATACATCCAGGTCACATCACATAGGATAGTCATCCAAATGGTCAATAATGATCAACTTGTGTCACATGTCGATGAGACACTAATTATGTCTCCTCGATGCCATAGAGCCCATATCGTCATTATCGCCAAGAGTCTTCACTATCAGCAAGACATTATACCGAAGTTCCCAAGTCACATTGACCTCAGTATTCTCATCGGCGAGACAATCATCATTCGATGAGACATCATACTGATGTTCAAAGGTCACTCTAAAATGTCCAATAGTCGACAAGACTTACTGCTTTCACCAAGAGGTCATAGCGAAGTTCACAAGTCACATAGACAAGAGTTTTCCCATTGGCAAGACTATCATCTTTCGCCAAGAGATCATACCAACGCCTTCATGTTATTCTGAAGTGTTCAACAGTCAAAAAGAAAATCACCCTTCACCAAGACATCATACTGATGCCTTCAAGTCCTACCGAAGAGTCCAACCATTGGCCAAACATTCCACATTTGCTAAGACTTCATACTGAAGTCCTTGTGTTTCTCTGATTACTCCATTCGCTAGGAGTCTCACTGAAAACACCCGGTCACATGTGGCTTTGTTGGCCAAACTTACCACTTTCGCTAGGAGATTACACCGAGCCTTCAAGTCATACCAAAACATCCAGTCAGAAGGACTTATTGTCATCACTAAGAGTTCTTACCGAACCCTTAGTGTTACATTGATGCCTCCAAGATAAAGTTGTCAACGAGACATCTCACATTGTTAAGACTTCATACCAAAGCCTCCAGGTTACCCCGAGACCACCTTTTGCTAGGATTCATACCGAACACATCCCATAGCATTGGTGAGACAAGTGCCCATTGCCAAGACTTCATTCTGAAGTCTTTGTGTTACCACGAAGACTCCAAATGTATACCCGTCGGTGAGACTTACCACTATCGATGAGACATCACATTGAAGCAAGACTTTTGGCCAAGGATATCCCTAAAAAAATTAGTCACCATGAGTCTCCCTGACATCCACTAGACACCAACCTATTAGCCAGACATCTCCCAATCGCTAATACTTCATATCGATAGGAGCAAGTCGTACTGATTACCACATTGGCAATACAAACCAAAGGTCATGCCGATATCGGCAAGACTTCCTATCATTGCCGAGACATCATTTCGACAGTCAGAGGTTGCAAGGAAGGTTTCAGATGTCAATCACCAAGACATTCAGGAGGTCATAGCGACAGTTCAAGATCTACTAGCAGATTAGCCAGACATCTCAATAGTCATAGTGACCATGCTTTCTCAAAGGTTTCAACCTATGAGATTGAGGCAACAATTCCACCAAATTCTAATGTACCCCAATTGTCACCTAATAATTTAGACACTAATTCTTCTTCTTCTTTATTGGCCTCAAGAGGTTCTATGTGAGATGTTGGAATTAAAGTGTTCAGAGGACTCATTGTTCCTTTTTCAAGTTGTAAGCAACTTTCAAGATCAGGGTCTATTGCAACTTGATAAACTTTATTGTTATAGACATATATCATTATTTGATGAAGGGTTGAAGGTACCACATGCATCTCATGAATCCATGGCCTTCCCAAAAGAAGATTGTACACAAGATCGTAGGGCATGACATGAATAGGAGTTTGCAAGGTAACTACTCCGACTGTGATAGGTAAAGTGATTACATCAAGTGGTTGCTTTGTAGTATTGTTGAATCCTCAAATAGATAAGGAATTGGGTTTGATTTGTGATTTATCCACATGCAACCAATCTAGGAGCTTTACACTGCACACATTAAGGGCAAAGCCATTGTTAACAAGGGTTCTTTTGATTCATGTTGTATTATATTGGGAAATTATCATAAAGGCTTCATTTTGCTTCCTTAATTCTAATGGAGGGAGCTCATGTTGGTGAAAGGTAATTTCTACATTAACTGTATTCATTCCTTATATAAGATCTGCCACATCAGTTGTGTTTGTACCAGGAGGAACCACTATTTATTGCACTATTGTTTGGAGCATAGAATGATAGTTTGTTGAATGATAGTTTGGAGCATAGAATGATAGTTTGCTGAATTTTGAAGAAGGTCCCAAAGGGATATTTTTGCGGGATTTCTCTTAAGTTGCTTGACAAGATCATACTCTCTTAATTGAGGAGCACTGGGTAGTATGGAATTGGGAAAAGGTAATGAGTTTTGGGTTGGTTGTGGTGGTTGTGGGTTATTTCTAGTGTAATTTTTGCGGGCAACAGCATCATGTTGAGGTGGATAAAGAATAAACTCAGATTTAGGTGGAGGTTGAGGTTGATGTGAAGGTGGGTAAAGGGTAAACTCAGGTTTCGTTGGAGGTTGAGGTTGATGTGGTGGGTAAAGGAAAATTTGGGGTTTAATTGCATTGACATCTTGTGTTTTAGGTTGCTCACAACAAACCTTAGTGGATGGTGTTTGTGAGATGAAGTCCTTAAGAGATTCATTTAACATATCAAATTCATCACTACTAAAAGGTTTAAGAGATGATTTGTCATTAATTGGTTTAGGTTTGTCATCACAAACCTTGGTGGATGAACTTAGTGAGAAGAAACCTTGTAGGCCTTAATCTAACCTATCCAAGTCATCACTAATAAGAGGTTTGCATGACATAGTGTGCCAAAAGTGAAGCATTGTTTTGATTGTTTCATTGGATTGGTTAATGGTTTTGTTTGGATTTTCTAATGAATTTAATCTAAATGAACTAGGAACTAATGTTGAAAATGAACATTGTAAAAATATAATAATATCCATAATTACCATTAAATTAAATGATGCTAATCCTAATTATGTGAATGTAACAGAAAATAACTAAACAGAAATAGAAAATTAAATTTAACAAACAAAAATTTAAAAACTAGAAACTGAATTTTGAAAATAGTGATGCAAAATGTGTACTAGGACTGATTTTCCCAAGATCATGAATGAGTCCCAGTAGGGGTATTTTGAAAAAAAAAATGATTTTTTTAATTTTTTTTCTATGTTTTTAGGTCTGTACAATGCTAATCTAAAGTACAAATACAAAATCTCACTAGTTTGAATGATTGTAAATGCAATAATGAAATCTATATGATCTTTTCACTGATGCAATTTGTGAAAACCCTAGGATGCAAAACAATGTAAAACCTAATGCAATGTTGATGCAAACTAGCCCTAGGATGTGAATGCACTTGAAATCAGAAGTAAAAATGTTCTAAAGACAAGTTCACCATGTAAAAAGATATTTTGGCACAGTCCAATGTCTTTCTATCTATTGAAAATGGAGGTAATTATGTAGCTTAATACTTTGTAAAACTATGAGATTGTAGATCTAAATAAGTGTTCTTTGTTACAATTTCTGTGCATTATTATTTTTTTAGATTCATTTTACCATTTGTAGAAGTAGACAAAATATTGTAGAAGAATAAGACCATAAGATAGAAGTGACACAGCATATACCATGGAGAAACCCTTTTAGGAAAAAATTTTCCACCAGAATCAATAGTGCTTGTATTATTTAACCTTAGAATAAGATTACAATAATTCTTTATCAATCCTTGCTTGAGATGATTCTTTTTCCTTCGAAAATTCTTCTTCACAACCTAAAATAAAATATGATAAAACTCTCTTCAACTTGTTGCAATTAATAGACAATAATGAGCCTTGTAAACTCCAAAATTTTACAATTACAAGGCACAAAGCTTATCTCAAAAAACCTATGTCTATTCTTTGAAAGTAGATTTCTTCCATGAAAAACAATGTCAAAACAATTCCTTCATCAATTTGAGCATCCCAAACTAAATTCCTAACTCAACATTGATTACGAAGATATCTTTTAAGCTTCTCCTCAAAGTTGGCACCCAAGAATGGGCCCAATTAACTCAGCCTTATAAAATATATCCTCATGCAAACGTGTTAATTCCAAGATGCCAACTTGGGCGCCCAAGGTGGGTCCAAGTCAATCTCTATTAACTGAAACATATCTCTCCACCACTCATGCAAATATCATGCATGATTGATCATCCCCTATTAGTTGAAAGTAGTCACATGTTATCTTTCATGCAACTCAAGTCATTAGCATGAAATTTAAGTCAACTAAATTCAACTAACATGCAACTCAAACTAATTGCATGCAACTGAAGATAGCTTAACCATAACTGAATTGAACTAAACTGAATTGAACTGAACTCCATGCATATAAACATCAATCCCTAACTTCTAGGATCTTTACATGCATTATTGAAGTGTTATCTTTTCTCCAAACAGTTAACTAAACTCAAGGTGGGATCCACCTTCCATGTGGGTGCCCCATGTGCTCCTATTATTTAGGAACTCTTCTTGGACGCCCTCACATGTTCCTATCATTTAGAATTAATTACAAATGTCAATTTACATGTTCATTTCATTTGAATTTAATCTGTTTCTAATCCTAGTGTTGGGGAACACTTTCCAAGGACTTAGGAGATACATGAAATAATGTTTAGGATTGCAATTAAATGGCATCCTATTCCAAACACTAGCCTTGAACTAGGTTTTTCGCCTAAAAGGGGAGAGATGGACCAAAATGCAATGTAAAAATTCTAAGATTAATGTAATGTGGGTGTAATGTGCCTAGATAAGATGAAATAAATGTAATAAACTGAAAAAGAAAGGTAATTATTAATTCTAAACCTAACAAATGCATTTTGTTTGAAAACACGGTGTTGTATGTAAAAGACCTAGAAGGATTAATAGAAATGCAAGTAAAACAAAATAGAAAGTAGTAAAACTGAATGTGTGCACCTGTAAACTTGTTGAGGATTGGAAATGACTCTAAAATTTTGGAAATATTGAATTTTTGACTAATTGGGACTCATTTTCCAACATGGGTGAATCAGTCCCAGACTAGGGTTCATGCTCAGAAGTTTGTTTCTACCAAAAGGGTACTAGAATCTACACTTTTCCCTAATAGAAACCTCTAGTGGGACTCATTCTCCATTCATGGAAAATTAGTCCTTTTTCCATTTTCTAAAAATTAAAGTTTCAGATCTGCACTTTGTCACCTACACTGCACTTCCAAACTGAATCCTAGATTTGAATCTTCAAAAAGACTTGTAAAAATGAATATAATTTGTTTTCTAATGGGGGCTTTACCTTGGTAAAACCCCTATTTTAGTAGTTAAACCTTGAATAGATAAAATATGCATAAAACCCTAGACCTAAGTGTGTCTAAGACTAGGAAAATATGAAGACAAAACCCTATTCTAATGTGCTAGAATAAGATGCTTGAATGGATCTTAAATGATGTAAGACTTCAGCCTAAGAAACCCTACAACATTTCAAATTAATATTAATGACATGAAAACCCTAAATCTGAAGATAGAGAGAAAATGGAAGATGGAATCACTTTGAAAACAAGTCTTTAGGTGTGATTTGATGGCTAGTTGCTTCTCCTCAACCTATATTTCTCCATGATTCTCCATAGACATCCATAATAAACTCTTGGAAATGTTGGATCTTGAATGAGAAGTGATATTGAAGACCTAAAAAATACCCTATCTTGTTGTCCTAAAGCTTTAACTTTGTTGTAGAAAGACTAATGAATCTTCTTGTGGAAGATATTCAACACTTGACTTTTGATTTTTCTTTGAAAAATGACTAGGAAATGTGAAAAATGACCTAAAAATACATATTTATAGGCATCAATACCTAATTGCTCATTTTTTAGACCTAAGAGGCTAACATCCATTGAAAAATTAAATTAAGTCAGTGAGGTTCCCACTTAAAATTGAAAATTCTCCCTAGAGGGACTCATTCACCACTCTTGGTGAATGGGTCCCACAAGAGGGGACTTATTCACCCAAGATGGAAAATGGGTCCCACATGTGGTTTTTGGAGGTGGGTTTTTGAGATATGAATGATTTAAGCATTATTTTTTAGGATTTGTATGATTTTTGAGTGAAATGGGCCTCTAGATCAAAAATAATGAATATTAGGGGCCTATAAATGCAGTTTTTAAGAGGTGATTGGTGCAAGGGTGTCTAAAATAGGACCAAATTAAACCATATATTTTACTTTCTGTAAAGGATTACAATTTATGTGTCCACGACTCCTAAATTTTGTTACACCGATAGGCATTGACCAAACTATAATGGCTCTAATATTCAATGGATCCATGGAGATACCTATTGTCACTTATAAGTGCACCCTTGCTAAGTTTTAAAACTCAACCTACTAGTGAAATATGGGAACTTTTCCAAGTTGTGTGTCACCTATTGATGGTGTTTTCTGCACAACAACAACTCAGACAGAATATGGAAATCCTATCTCTCTTGAAAGGTAAATCTCTATTAGCAAGCCTCAAGAGATAACCCCAAGGTCTCTAATGTTAGATCTCAACAATGCATAAACAACTCAGTGATAATGTGAAAATGTTGGTAATCACAAAGGGACCTTACTACAAGAAAATATTGAATCTTAGAGTTTATTAGATCTAGCAATATGGTGATACTTCCAATCCTAAATCTAACCCAAATGCTAAAAGAAATAACAAAAGATATAAGGTTTCAAAGATATTCCTAAATTTTAAAACTACTCCTAAGATTAACAATGCAAATGAAAAACACTTGAATTGGACCAATCCCTCGAAAATTGATTTCTACTTGACCCAGATGGATATGCAATCTTATAGAAATAGTGCAATCTTCTAAGGCCTTAAAGATTTTTAGATCATGAACATTCATTAAAAACAACCCTATTGAAATTGAAATGAATAAACCTTCACAATTGAACTACGATTAATGAATATAAAATTCCATGCTAACTTTTCAAAGCAACTAACAATGAGTTGGTTGCGAAAATTATGGACCAAAGATTGTTGCAAAACTTCAAGTAATAAATCATAAGCACTATCAATTTATCTAATATTAAACCTAACGCAATTATCAAATAACTTAAGCAATTCCAAAGATAGAATCACAAGAACCGTGCCAGATGAAATTCAAGAAAAGAAAGGCACCAAATCACAATGTCTTCACTTGCATTAAATTACCCAAAGTAGTAACAAGTCTAGTATTTTGTTACAGCACTTGCTTGCTTGAAAAAAAAAACTAACTCCTAACTCTAGCTCTTGCTATACTACTTAATTCGCTCCAAGAAAAACTATCTAGCCCTTACAAATGAGGCAGAATGTTGTTGGAATTGTTGCCTCAATCTCACAGGCTGAAACCTCTGGGAAAGCATGGTCATTGTGACATTCCTATTGTCTAGCCGACTGACAATTTAATAACCTTGTGTTTTTCTCATGTCACTGAGACAAAGTTGATGTCTTTCCGAATGAAGTCTATCGCTGTGACCTCTTTTGTTTGGTATGACCTTGTGACGAGTGAAGACCTATGGCCGACAGATTGCTCTTATCGGGTGTCAGGGAGACTCATAGCGACCGGGGTCTTTGGGGTGACTTGAACACTCGGTATGAAGTCCCAGCGACTAAAGTGAGTCTCACCAATAGGATATGATCATCGGGGTAACACAAGGGTCTCAAGAAGATCTCTCAGGGACTAAGAGAAGTCTCACCGACAGTGGAGGCTTCGGCATGAAGTCTTGGCAACTTATGTTTGTCTCACCGATGCTCATCAGGGTAACTTGGAAGTCTCGGTAAGAAGTATTACCGATGGTGAGTTCTCTCGCCGATAGGTGTGAACATCACTGTAACCTCTTGGCGATAGAGGGAAGTCTTGTCGACTGTTAGATGGATGCCGATAGGAATGTGATGGACGTCAGAGGTTTTAGTATGACTTTGGAACCTTAATATGATCTCCTGGAGAATGTGGAATGTCTAGCCAATGGTAGGCCTTCAGTATGACTTAAAGGCATTGATATGATGTCTTGGCGAAGAGTGATTGTCTCACCAATGAGGTAGTCTATTGTCGGTATGACTCCTGGCGACTGTTCGGTGCTCGGTATGACTTGAGGGCTCGATATGACCTTTGCCTAAGTCTTTCTGATAGTGACATCGGTATAACATAAAGAGCTTGGTATGATCTCTTAGTGAAGAGCGGTAAGTCTTGCCGACTGTTGGGCATTTCGGAGTGACCTTTGAACATCAGTATGAAGTCTCATCGAATGGCGATTGTCTCGCTGATGAGAATGTTGAGGTCGATGTGACTTGGGAACTTCAGTGCGATGTCTTAGCGAAAGACGATAGTCTTTCTGATGGAAAATATCACATCTATGTGACTTTGGGATTTTGGTATGATGCATCATTGAGAATGATGGTCTTGTCGAATAGCGATACAAGTGGTGATCATCGATATGAGGTCTTGGTGACACGACGATGTCTTAGCGATAGCTTTCTAGACTCGGTGTAACCTCTTACTGATTGGGATGACTCTTGGTGATATCAACAGCTGAGTCTTGTGGCATCAGGGAGACAGGGTTAGTGTCTCACCAACATGCGAATACTATATGAACACCTTTTGACCGAGTGAAGACTATTCCACGTGGTGCGATTTGGTTCAATCAGAGAAAGTAGGATGTGAACCGTTTGTTGAACCGTTTATGTGTGGAATTTGGAAAACTAAAACATGAGGAAGTGGAAACATCTAATGATGTTGGGATGGATGATTATTTAGTTCTGATCTAACAGTTGGAAAAGGACGATTTCATAGAGCCTCTTGAGAATGAATGCATATATGTATGCATTGGACATTCTATAAAAAGGTTTGATAAGCCAAGGTGCTAAAGAGCCAAGAGCCAGAGAGAGAATGATAGAGAGAGGACCAAGTGGCTGGCTGAAAGGCCAAGGCCATGAGGTTGAATCAGAGGATTGAGAGGTAGAGTTGAGCTGCTGGAATCTCTCATGATCATGATTGCTTTGGGTGATCTCTCAGGGATAGTTTGCTACTAGTTGTATCCAGAATGAACAAGATGTAATCTCTGAAAGGATAAGAGCCTAAAACTGTATTGTAACTTTCTGTTGCTAAATAATACAATGGCTCAAACGTTGGAGAGGGGTTTTTCACCTGAAAGGGTTTTCCCCACGTAAAATCTTTATGTTATGTTTTTGTCTCATCTTTCATGTCAATATTGGTTCTGTTAGAGAATCTGTTAATGCATGTTGTTGAATTTACATGTGTTTTTCTCAGAAGGATTAATGTGGGAAATTAGCTATGTTTGTTTCCACTTTAGGACATAGTAGTACATGTATTTGAGGCAACCTAATCAAAATTAAAGTTACCGAAGGCACTACTATTCTTGGAGGTTTCTCTGAGATGCCCCTGATTTTTTCCCTTACAATTTGTATCAGAGCCTTCTTCTGGTTGTTAGTTCTGGATATTTCTCCTGTGAAGATTTCTTTGCTTGATAGGCTACAAGAAATCTGGGGGAATTTACTGATGTATTGATCCTTTGTTGAGTGGAATCCTTGTGGTATTCTGAGACAACATGCAGCTTGAAGGATGGTCGAGATGGAAAAAAGGAGTTGATCATGTTGTGATTTGTGTCTCCTGGCTAGTAGAGGTTTAACCTTGAAGTATGAGGTGGATTTTCGTACTTTGTGGCTATGTAGCAGTAAAGCTTTCATATTGGATGTCTATGTGATAGGCTCTTGGGTGATATGGAGAAGCCTAGATTGTTTCTCATCCATGGAAGAGAGTGCTTTTGCTAGGTGATGGTTCCTAGTGTTGGAAGGCACTGTTTCCTATTAACCTCGGATACTAAAAGGCTATGGATTTAATCATTAGATGATTTTCAAGCTTTCGAAATAGCCTTTCTCTCTTTCTTGGATGCATGTACATGGTGGTGGTTTTAGAGTTGGTCTGAAAGGGGCCTAGATGCTCCTGAATGTTGGTTTCTTTCTAAGAATGATTTGTACTTGCATGGTTCTATGGTTTTGCAAGTTTTACACGGTTAAGCAAAAATTGTGGTCATGTGGAGTTGTTGTTAAGCTATTTTCTAGACCCTGGTTTTTTGGGTGTTGTTGGATGAGATGGTTGCAATTTCGCATGCATGCTTGGTGCATGGTTTGAGGAGGCGTGTTTTCTTCTCTGCATGGGAGTGTTGGTACGTGATTTGTCACTCAGCATTCCTATGGTGATGCTTGTGGGTTCCTTGATTATGGTGCTCGTTGTGGACATGATTGGAAAATCAGATTTGGCATGGTCTAGTGTTTGAGTCATGTTGTCTACGTGGTTATTCTCTTTAAAATTTCAGTTTTGCATTTCCAATGTGCTGATGGGTTTGCACATTTTTGTTGAATGGATCTACGGGTTGTGCAATGTTGTGGGTTGTCTTTACCTACATGTTTTCTATGAGACAACTTGGAAGTGGACTGTCTATATCCACGAGGTTGATTCATTGTTGGTACAAACTTGTTAGTTGGCATTTTCTGTGGTCACTAGTGCATTGGTGTGGTGCTTTGAGATGAGAGGATGAATCCTTTTGAATAATTGAATAGTCGATTATGGGAACCTGTAGTAGGTGGTCATGATGCTTGGAGAGCTTAGGTGTCACATTTTAGTGGGAGCTCCAGCAGTGACTGTGGATTTGTCACATGGTGGTTAATGGTCTTCTTTAGTGTTGCAGACATTTCTTGGAAGAGCTCTTTGATCCTGTTGTTGCAGAAGAGTTCTTACGCATTTGCATGGACATTATTTGAAGATGTGCAAAATTTTGGAACCATGGAGGACACTTGGATTCCTTGGCTAAGGTGTTAGTGGTACTTGACAGGTGATGTTTGTTTTGAGTCTATTTGCTTTATGTCATGGTATACTCTTGGTTGTGCATTAGAGTTTTGGCATTGTGAATTGTACTTGAGACAATGGAGAAGTCACTTGAAGCATGGTATCTCCTATGGGGATGTGTAGATCGTGGTGTCATGATAAGTTCTTGATTCAGATGATTGGAGCTTCGACAGTGATTTGGTAATTCTTTGTGTATTGGGTTCTTTGATTATTTGCTTGATACTTCGTGATAGTGTAGTAATGCAGTTGAAGTTTAGCATGAGATGATCGGTTGCTAGTACTCATGGATACATGAAGAATAAGGTGAGGTTGTTTTTCTCTTATGAGAGAAGTGTTGCTTCTTGTTACTCTTGTTGAAGTTTTCAACAGAAAGTCCGAGAAGCCTACACCTTGGTTGAACATGAGTTCAATAAGAGACCTATGAGGAGATTGCTCTTGGATTAGTCATGATGGCTTGTATATCTTGAAGGATTATTCTCGTTCCCACTCATGGTCTACTCGGCAGTTTCATGAGAGGTATTTGGCCCTTTATTTCTTTCAGATGTGTTTTATGGTTACTTTCATGATATGGATCTTGAATTGTTGTTTAATGGTTCTAGAGGATTCATAGTGGAAGTTGTATAGTTTTTTTTTATCTCCTTGTTACTAATGAGAATTGGTAGGAGATGTTGCATGAACTGATTTCCTGAAATGGGGAATGAAGTAGCTTGATATTCTTTGAAAAGATTACATCCATGTTTTAAAGTTGATCTTGGTGGTTGAACAAATGGATGTTGTTATGGTTTTTATTTTGGGGTATGAAGAAGATCATTCTTGACACAGTTGGCTGTTAGAAGTGTATGTAGGAGGATGCTCTTCAGGAAGATGATGTGCAGAGTTTCTCTATGTGGCCATGAAGGTTTGTGGTGAGAGAAATGTTTCTTGTGGCAGGTTGTTGTAGGTTGTGCATATCATTGTGGATTTTTCCTTAGTACTGCAGGGTTACATTTTCTATGTGTTGGTATTGGTAGACTTGCGGTGCCTTTGATCTTTCAAATCTGGATTACTCAGGTAGTGGGAGTTCCTGTATGTGTCTTGTCTTCTTCGACTAGTTGGAACTTGGAGCTTGTAGTTGTTGTTAATGAGTTGGTTATGCTTTGGCATGAGTTTACTAATACTGATACCTTAGAGGTATGTGAGATTGGATGGAATAGCACGAGCTATGGGTGCTAGTTCCAGTCGCATGGGTTATTAGTTGGGTGGAAGTAGTCAGTTTGATTGTTGTTCTAACTGATGTTTAGTTTATTATTTCTGGATAAGACTTCATGGTTGTGTTCCGATTGAAGCTTTGAAGTTGATATTGCTTTTGTATAGTGTTTGAGCACAGTGGAGTGGTAGCAATATCTTGTTGATGGTATCACCGGGATCTTTTGCTTGTGTTCGTTGGAATGGTGCTTATTCACCTTTGGCTTGAATCTTTCTTCCATAGGTGGCATGTTGGAAGATGATAGGGTTTGTTGCCTGAATGGTGGACATCTTGGATGTTGGTGCAGAATTCTTGATGGAGCATGAGAGCATGTTTGAGGTCTATGTGGTTTCTTGGAAGGTTATTTTCGGTTGCTTTGTTGGACAGTGAGTTGCAGTTAGATGCCTAGTGTTTCTTGTAGATTTTTTGGTGGACTGTTATCTGTGGAGACTTGTTGGTCAGGTGTCTTAAGTATTGCGGGGTCTAAATTGGTGGAGCTAGTGTGATCCTAGTTTATGGTTGCTTTGGAGGTGCCTGTGTGATCTTCTTCAAGTGGGAGATTGTTGGAATTATTGCCTCAATCTCACAAGCTGAAACCTCTAAGAAAGCATGGTCACTATGACATTCATGTTGTCTGGTCGATTGGTAGTTTAATAACCTTGTGTTTTTCTCATGTCATTGAGATAAAGTTGATGTCTTGCTAAATGATTTTTATCGTTGTGACCTCTTGTGTTTGGTATGACCTTGTGATGAGTGAAGACCTCTGGCCGATAGATTGCTCCTATCGGGTGTTAGGGAGACTCATAGTGACCCACGTCTTCGGGGTGACTTGAACACTTAGTATGAAGTCCTAGCGACTAAAGCAAGTCTCACCAATAGGATATGGTCATCGAGGTAACACAAGGGTCTCAGGAGTATCTCTCAGTGACTAAGAGAAGTCTCACCGACAGTGGAGGCTTCGACATGAAGTCTTGGTGATTTATGTTTGTCTCACTGATGCTCATCAGGGTAACTTGGAAGTCTCGGTAAGAAGTCTTACCGATGGTGGGTTCTCTCGCCAATAGGTGTGAACATCGTTGTAACCTCTTAGCAATAGAGGGAATTCTTTTTTACTATTAGATGGATGTCGATAGGAATGCAATGGACATCATAGGTTTTGGTATGACTTTGGAACCTCAGTATGATCTCTTGGTAGATGTGGAATGTCTGGCCAATGGTAGGTCTTTGGTATGACTTAAAGGAATCGATATGATGTCTTGGTGAAGAGTGATTGTCTCGCCGATGAGGTAGTCTATTGTCGGTATGACTCCTGGCAACTGTTCGGTGCTTGGTATGACTTGAGGGCTCGATATGACCTCTCAGCGAAGGGCAGTAAGTCTTGCCAGCTGTTGGGCATTTCGGAGTGACCTTTGAACATCGGTATGAAGTCTCCTTGAATGGTGATTGTCTCACTGATGAGAATGTTGAGGTTGATGTGACTTGGGAACTTCGATGTGATGTCTTGGTGAAAGATGATAGTCTTGCTGATAGAAAAGCTCATGTCTATGTGACTTTGGGATTTCGGTATGATGCCTCATTGAGAACAATGGTCTTGCAAAATAGCGATACAAGTGGTGATCATCAGTATGAGGTCTTGGCGACATGATGATATCTTAGCGATAGCTTTCTGGACTCGATGTAACCTCTTGTTGATAGGGATGACTCTTGGTGATATCGACAGCTGGGTCTTGTGGCATCGGGGAGACACGGTTAGTGTCTCACCAACATGCGAATATTGTCTGGATGCCTTTTGACTGAGTGAAGACTATCCAACATGGTGCGATTTGGACCAATAAGAGAAAGCAAGATGTGAACCATTTGTTGAACTATTTCTGTGTGGAAATTGGAAAACTAAAACACGAGGAAGTGGAAACATCTAATGATGTTGGGCTGGATGATTCATTAGTTCTGATCTGATAGTTGGAAAAGAATGATTTCATAGAGCCTCTTAAGAAAAATGCATATATGTATGCATTGGACATTCTATAAAAAGGTCTGATAAACCAAGGTGTTGAAGATCCGAGAGCTAGGAGAGAATGATAGAGAGAGGACCGAGTGGCTGGCTGAAAGGCCGAGGCCATGAGGTCGAAGCAGAGGATTGAGAGGTAGAGTTAAGGTGTTGGAATCTCTCATGATCATGATTGCTTTGGGTGATCTCTCAGGGATAGTTTGCTACCAGTTATATCTAGAATGAACAAGATGTAATCTCTGAAAGGCTAAGAGCCAAAAACTATATTGTAACTTTCTGTTGCTAAATAATACAATGGCTCAAACTTTAGAGAGTGGGGTTTTTCACCCGAAAGGGTTTTCCCCACGTAAAATCTTCATGTTCTATTTTTGTCTCATCTTTCATGCCTGTATTGGTTCTGTTAGAGAATCTGTTAATGCATGTTGTTGAATTTACATGTGTTTTCTTAGAAGGATTAATGTGGGAAATAAATTGTGTATGTTTCTGCTTTACGACATAGTAGTACATGTCTTTGAGGCAACCTAATCGAAATTAATGTTACCAAAGGCATTACTGTTCTTGGAGGTTTCTCTGAGATGCGCTTGATTTTTTCCCTTACAAATGCCATATTAATAGAAACCCCCCAAGATATGTTGGCCTAGTTAGGGTTTACAATAATAAAATAGCCACAAACAAGTCGGCCCAAGGAGAAATCAAAATAAACAAAGTGGGCATTAAATGCAAGCACTCCATCTAGGTTGGCCTAGGGTCTCCAACAAAATGCGGTCCAATGCATGTGAAGGAAGAGGAGAAATAATGGGAAGCACAAATTCTGATGTAGCCTTGCATTAACTACTTCCCCCTTTGTCTTTATTTCACTCCACCCTATCACGCACCATCAAAATCACCCTATCCAAGTCAGCTATAGGTGGCAGAGGTAAAACCTTAAGTCTCTTCTCGATAGATTTAATATTTTCTCTATATTGTTCCACCGACTTATCCCACTCAACCTTACTAGTTTGATATTTATCAATAACTGCAATATAGGTGGCCGCATCATCCAACTAATGTTCAGTAACTAGATCTTCACTAATTGGAGAATATACATATCACCACTATTTTCTCAACTGCTCTAAGCTCAAATGCTTCGGTGCAAACTTCTTTCTCCCTATCATCACTTCAAAGAAGGAAATGCATTTATTATATTTATCAGTCAGGGTGTCCTCAATTTTCCTCTACTTATATAACTTCTTCAAAACCTTTTGCTTTATTTGTAAAGCTTCAAACCATTTCCAAGGTTTTGTAGCTTTGGAGGAAGGAAGAATTCCATCACTCACCAACTTATCTTCAGTATACTCCATGATGGTCTTGGTCTTTTGTAGCAGGAGATTTGTATCTTCATTATCTTGAGCTGATACATCTTTCAACCAACTTATTGACCTCAGTGCATCTACTCCAGTTGAAAGGATGTCTTTGATAGCATTATCCCCCTTAATTTGTACCCCATGTAACTAGTTAGTTGTGGCAAGAGTAGTGGTCTTCATCTTTTCCATCTCTGTTATGGTCGCTTATGGTAGGAAACTCACAGCAGAAGATGAGGAGCTAATAGATTGCAATGGCTTCATCAAGTCTTGCAAGTACTTCTTTAATCTTGCATTCTCCTTCTTTAGCTCTTGCTTAGTCTGTACTTTGTTCCTCAACCTACCCAAGATCATTGCACCAAATCCTTCATAATCTTCAATATCCTACTCCATAGAAGTAGGCCCAAGGTTGATGGTTTGTACATTGTAATCACTTCCAGTTTCATTATCTCTATTCTTATCCGAAGCAAGAGTATAAATGTGGAATACCCTATTGTTGGCCTCATCTCTTTCAATCCTAGAGATAACCTTGGATTTCTTCTTTCCTTTAACTTTTCCTATGTTTTCCAATAGCTCATCCAAATTGGGAGGGGTATCATCCACAACAATCTATTTTCTCTTCAATTCCCTATCCAACCAACCTGGAAAAGTGGATTATGACTGTGCTTTACTCTGCCCAACTTCATCTTGTTGATCTTTAGGCACATCCTCATTAAAATCTTGTTTCTCAGGAATTTCCTTAGTTGTTTCCTCTTTTTCTTGATTATGCTCTTCTTCTTCATGCACCAGTGATGGAGTCTTAACTAGTATTTCATCTCTTTGAGGAGGTCTAACTTCTTCACTCCTAGTAGGTGAATCATCATATGTAACCAGGGGAGACTGCAACACCTTTTATATTTATTCCTCAACACTAAAGAGCTCACCTTCTTGAAATTCTTCTCCCCATGTATCTTGGTAACCTTCTGCTCCCTTGGATTCACCTGGTTCATCATGAGCTTCATGGGAAGGAGGGATATCATCATGTAGTTCTACATCAGGATTGACTAGAGGGAGATCCTTTCTTGGCACACTATCCTTAGGAGAAGGATTTCTTGATTTCCTTGTGTACACTTGTGTCCTTTCTCCTAAGCTCTCCACATTTATCATAGGTGGGCCAACTTCCTCCCCTATCCTGGAAATTTCCTTTTCTTTCTATAATAATCTCACCATTATTCTTCTCTTTGGCACAAGGACACTAACCTCTTTGTCTTCTTTTTTAGCTTCATCTTTTTCTTGCTTCTTAGTCTTTGAAGCATGCCGCCTTTTCTTGGAAATAGGCCGCCTTTTTTTTTTTGCCTCCTATACTTCCTCTGCCTGAGCATCTTTAATTTTGATCTTGAAAGGAGAACTCACATTTCCCTTACCCTTAGCATCTTGCTCAGATGGCTTCTTAGAAGTGGAATGAGACTCTAAGTCTCCAATTAGATCATAGGTGCATTTCACACCTTCACTTTCTAGTTCCCACATCTCATGCTTGAGCCACAGCTTAGTATACTTAATTACTAGAGTCATAATTTATTCTAGTTTTCTTTTCTCCTCTTCTAACCAGTCTTTTTCTCCAATTGGCTTATCCTTCACTTCCTCATAATCATGGCCCTAGATCAGATCTCCATCATCTTCAACTTGATCTGGGATATCCTTCACATTGTATAACCGAACCAAGTCAAAAGGTAGCCTAGAAAACTTCTTCTTTCTAATCTCAAATTCATCACTGTAATTAACCCAATAGTCCTCTACATCATCCTTGTGGCTATATTCTCTACCAGCCTTCTTTTGTGCTTCACCAATTCTATAAAACCTAAATCTCTTGGAATGGAAGGATAACCCAAGAGTGCTCATTTCTTCCTCAAAAGAACTGGCCAAATTAATAGAAGGACATGCCTCACTAGTTCCTATCCTCAAAGGGAAGTCCCCACCAAATCCAGTCTTATGCTTATCCTTTTTCACAATGGCATCAAAGTCACAAATTTTCCTCATGACTTCCAAGAGTATGATATGGTTTGTTGGGTACCTTAGAAGTCAATATGGAGCCCTCTAGCAGCCATTTATCCTTATGTATGAGAAGGTGTGAAACTTTATGAACCAAGCCCCATACCTCTTAATCAGCTCTTTGGCATTGTCATATATCCTCACATGCTCTATGCCTTGCAATAATTTGGTGATATACATGGTGAATGCATCATTCACCCTCTAGTAGCTCGAGTTACCCAGATGCAGCTGTGGATAAACCTCATAGATCATGTCTCATCCAAACACACCTCTCGTACTTAGCCCCTTGTATGGATGGAATCTTGCAAGCACATAGACTAAGTAGGAAGTCATTGTGAAGGTCTTTGTTTGAAATACATTGCACATCTATTCATGAATCATAGCACTTATAACACCTGCCCAATGATAATTAGTATTTTGCTCCATCCTCACAATGACATGGAATATCCATCTTTCAAATACACCAACACTCTTCAACCCTACCACTCTATTGAGAAGGGTGATAGCATCCTAGTACTCCTTGAATTTGGCTCTGAATAGCTACTTGGGTAGCTTGGAAAAGTAGGACTTAGGCTTTGCCAACTAGGAATTGATGACCTACTGGGCTTTGATGGTATCCTCCTCATAGAACTTCCTTGCCATATCCATATCAAAATCCACCACATGAGATCTGTCTGGCATGTCAAAGTTTTGGGCTATAGATATAGGACTTATATTTTCCACTATTCTCCCTTGAGGACCTACTATCCTTTGTGTACCACTATCATAGTGCCTAGCACATTCTAGCACTAATTCATAACATTGTATCATAGGGGGGAATCTAGCTACATGTGCCAATCTTGATTCCAAATTCCTTTTAGCCAACAAAGGAAGGTTTTGTGCAGCCATTCTTTTCTTGAACTCTTCATAATCCCACAGTCCAACATTAGTATCAGTTACCTCTGACTAGACAGAAGTAAGCTTGCTCTCAGGAATTTTTCTCTTGATATCCATCTTGATTCTTTCTTCCTCA
Organism: Sequoia sempervirens; assembly: GCA_007258455.2. NCBI lineage: Eukaryota > Viridiplantae > Streptophyta > Pinopsida > Cupressales > Cupressaceae > Sequoia > Sequoia sempervirens. The sequence goes on along the minus strand of VDFB02271358.1, from coordinate 1,067,647,587 downwards.
AAAATAGAAGACCCTTATGCACTTGGATCCATCACTTTACCCCTAGTTCCACCAGTCATTACTTTACTTGATTCAACTTGCACTCAACAAGGAGACCATAGTAAAGATCATACAAACCCAAGTAAATTAATCACAAATGATAAATTCATCCTCAAAATGAGTCCCAAGATAAGCAAGATTCCCTTAAATCTCATAAAAAGAATGATCACATCAAACTTCGAGTTTTAATTCATCCCACAGAATCCAAGCCAGAGAGGAATTTTGGGAAATTCCTAGATAGACAGATTCTAATGGAATGAACATGAAAGGCCCCATTAGTCACGCAATTCAATCATCATAAACAAAGAAACATCATGAGACATCTTACAATATCTCAAATTAATCATAACATGCATAATCATACATTAATAAACCATGCTATCTCTTATTCCTTCACTTTCCACTAAATTTCGAGGAATTCCACCCAAGATGGATTTCTATGAAAGAAGCGCTAATCTGCAAATTCCAGAAAGACGAAGGGACAAAGGAAAAATTGAGAAAATCTAGAAGTGATGGAAATTTGTGAAGAAGGAAAGACTCTGTATTTAAACACATGTCAGAAAAACATAAAGGACAAGGAAAATTGGGGAAATCCACCAGCAAAGGAAAATCCTGAAACTGAAGGAAAACCCAAATGTTGACATTCCCTCACAATTACACTCAAATTGATGGAACTTGGGCCTGCAACTGACTCGATTTCAACCTCCTACATATCATCTTTAAATTCTAAGCTCACCTTGAAGGAAATCAAAAGGAATTGGTGATGCCCTAAGCACAAAACCCTAAAACTCTGCCATTGATGCACAGGGAACACTTGGGATTTAGGATACTCAACTGCTAGTTTCTCACAAAGGTTTGATAAGGTCCACAAGAAAGACACCTCCTGATGCAAATGAAAAAACAAGCTCCAAACTCACTTGGGAAATCATCAATCAAACAATATCAAGTGACCCTAGCCCTGAACGTTCAAACACACAAAGGTTCAAACCCTAAGCACGCCTAGGATCGAAAGGATCACTCACATTTTATCAATCAAAAGAAGGGGAATAGGTAAATACCATTGATAAAATGAAAGTCTATTATACCAATGAAAAATAGCAATCCCGAACACCTGAGTAAGCTACAACAACTATAATGCCCAAAAAACAACTACCAAACCCCACAATTTGTAGGTTCAACATGCCAAATCCAATCAAGCACCACCAGATTGAGCACCCTAATTCAATAAAATGAAAATTATAAAGCACAATGGCATGAAAATCCCCAAAATCAACTAAATACATCCCTCAAGAATCATACAAGCAATCATAAATGTAATCAACAAGAGAGCTTAGAACCAAAATCCGGGAACCCAACAAGACAATGAACATTCAAAAAAGTCCAATCACCACAGATTTCTGCGAAGGCCCATAAATTTTAAACTACCACGCAAGGAAAAAAAATTGGACCTAGAGAAGATCCAAGGAATTCTACCAGGAGCGGATTTTCTCGAAAGCAACCAAAAACCCAAAAATTGCCCAAAACATTAGATTTTCAAAGTGCTTCCTAGAAGGGGGGAATTTGCACAAATAAGATAAGCATTCAAGCACATGAAAAGGTAAAAAAACCTCAAAATAACAAGGGACAAAAAACCAAAAGTGAAAGCAAAAGAGGGTCCCTGCTTTTAGCAGGGCGTGTGTGCAAAAAATTGTACATCACCTATTGTGGAAAAGAACCTCCAAAAAGGGCTAGTTCCCCATGGTTTTATCACCTAAACTAAACTATCTACTATTTTTGTTGAGAAAAGAGTGAGGGAAAAACCATAAAATGAACTTGAAATGACTAGGAAGGTGATGCACCAAAATTATTATGATTTGCACTATTGTTTTGACACACAATTTCTTAGCTATCCAGCTAGTTTTTACACAACTTAAGTGTTTAACATGCTCATGCATAAGTGTTTCATAAGAAATTTGAAATGCTTGTAACTTTGAGAAGGAAAACTATGTATATTTTCATAAATAAAGAGTGTAAACCTTAGTAACACAACTTATGACATGTATAAGACATATGTTTTCTACCTAAAGGTGTTGGAATGAGACAAAGTATTGGAGGATTTAAACATAAAACACATAAGTATGTATCAATCATTCATATGCACACAATGAAACAACTATTGAGAAGAAAAAATCACTTAATTTTATTCATAGAAAGTTGTTCTTAAGTTTGAAATTTGTATCATTTTCTTGAAATGTGTTTTCTCAGTGTGGTGAATGAGAAAATTAGATTTACAATGTTGTGTTTTTTTCTTCCAGAGCTCAAAAACAAGAAATAACTAATAGAAAATAGTAACCTAGGGGTCCTATATCTCATCCCAAATATAGGAGAGCATATAGGGACTAAATTTTACTAAGTTAAAAGGCTTAAAAAATAGTCCAACCTACTATGCACACACAAGAAGCTCTTGTTTCACTTGGTCCCTTTAAAGTTGGTTGGTTGATTCCTTCATGCTCCTTGAACTGTGCTCTAGCTAGTGATGAGGCCTCTAGATCTTTGGAAGGTTTTTGAACTACTCTTAAATGATTGCAAACTACCCTAAAGAAGCTCCACCTATTTTCCTTGTCACCATCATGACCTTAACTACTTAATAACTCCCTCCTAGATGCTTGTATGATGTCCTTGATTGCTCATTAGTTTCCCAAATCCTAGAACTTCCATTCCTTAAGCCTTTAGATATGTGCAAGAAATATTTTAAATGGTCAAAACCATATTAGGAGCATAGCAAATTATGGAGGATAAGAAATCAACACATATTTTTTATATTTGTATTCATACTTTCATTAAATATTCCCTTTTTTCCATCATAACTATCATGGAACATAGCACCTACCACCTTGTAATATTTTCATTGGGTTGTTATCTCTATCATATCACTTATATGACTATGATTGTCATATCAGATTGACCTTTGTACCATTTAAACCAATACGCTACCTTGAAATCCTTCCTTTGTCATGATATGTTGTCCTCTATATTGTTCTTTAGCATTGGTTTTCTTATTTATCCTTTGATTGTGCATCATTATTGAAAACCCTCTTGTTCACTTCTAAGTTGCCTTCTTGATAAATTACATGTTCCTTGTCTTTAATGGGTTGTCATATGGATGACTATAAATTGGTCTTTATTCATCCTTTGTGACTATTCTAGCATAGTTCATGCCATCATCATAAGACTTATTTGTTTGATTACATTACACTGGTTTATCATGGATTGTCCCTTCATACTCATGTGTCTTCTATGCACCAAAACCATTGCTTCACTATAGAGTATCATTGCAAATGTGACACTTTTATAGACCGCCCTTGATCCTTTTAAAACTACCATTGTGACAACTCATTTCATGGCATTTTCCTTTATGTTTATGTATCAAACTTTGGAATTTTGATGTCATCCTTTTGGAATTTTATACACAGTCCCTTCATAATATTATTAAAACTTGAAACTGCCTGACAAATGCAAGACTGCACTCTATCATTTTAGTATTTTCCTCTTGAATATAGGATTGTACTTTATTGTTTATGCTCTGTGACTATCATCAATTTCATGGCACATGTTTTGATGAAGTTCTTACATTGTTCTCATGCCACATTCTTCACCTTTCTATATGACTATGCATAAGCCTATAGACTATCATTATGAGTCTTTCCATTTGTGATGACTATCACTTGTTCTCATGGATGTTATAGGACATTCTTCATTGTATGACTATAATAAGGTCCTCGTCATCTCTAGGATGTCATTCATTAGCTACAAAGACCTTATTTCCACTTTAACAATGACTCATGCACTTCCTATTTTTCTAGTGTATTTAAAAGTGACTGATGATTCTATTTAATAATCCATTTCCTAATGTTTTTATGCATGATTTCAAACATTATTAGACAATCCTTTCAAACATATTCCTATGTTATGCTATCTTTTTATGCTTATTATACAACCTTGGACCTAAATTATAGTAATGGAAATATAGTTATGATATAGTAGCATTGCATGATTTATATGTGAATATGTATGAAATTTGGTTAGAATCTTATGTTTAATCATGGTAGTTAGCTTTGTGTGTGTTTTGTGAATTAACCTCTTGTTTCCCAAGAAGACATTGTAGCACGTAGCAACTAAAAGTTGTAGCCCACAACCAAAGGAGATCTTGGACGGAAAAATAGAGGAAGTGCTAAAACAAGCTGAGTGTAATAAGTATCATGTGGAGACTCTTGATGGAGTTATTCATGCATCATTATGATAGTCAATAAGGTGTTGAAGAAGAATAATTATTTTATTGATAGGATTTTGGATAACTGATTATGTCTTCCACATGCATATATGTTTTGTAGAGTTTTAATTTGATTTTAACTCTTGTTTCTTTTTAGTTGCAGTTTGAATAATTCAATCTTAATTATATACTTTGATATCTAGGGTGTTGTATGTTGTGGTTATGTTTCTAATATGTGGTTTTCATTTATGTCAACACTATTAGCATTGATGTATTGAAGGTTGTATATGTCAAGGATATTGAGAAAATTGTTAAAGAAAGAGTTGCAGGTTGTCAGTGGAATAGTGAAGGTCATGAAGGTATCTTGCTTAGTACATGATGTTTAATCATTGTGGACTAAAATTTGTATTCCTAAGAGTATCTAGTTGAAAGTTTCAGAGGTCCGCATGAATATTTGATCATGTTATGAATAGTTGTGTTCTAACAATTTTTTTGTGGTTTTAGTTAGTATTCCTGAGTGAAATTTATGTGATTCTAGTAATTTTATTTGTGGATGTTTCTTTGTTGGTTATTGTTGCTTGTGGATGCTTCTAGATCATTCTCTATCTTTGTTGCACGTCTGTGCTGATCAATGTGCTTGTGGTCTAATATTTTCTCATGTGTGTTCAGATTTTTATGTTCTTGGCCGACATGATGGTTGTACAATGTTGTGGATCCTAGGATATTAAAATTTCAATATTTGGTGTTCTCGAGGATGTTTTTTTGGGCCGCAACATAATATTGTCCATTGGTGTTTGATTCGCATTGAAAATTTATTTGTAAATTTGAGCCGAAATTATAAATATGTTTTATATTTTGGTCGAGAAAGTTGTTGATGTAAATCCATGTTGTGGATATATAAGAGCATATGCTTGTCAAAAATTTTGTATGTGTTTGAAGAGAGGAAGAACCAAATGAAGAGAAAGTGTGAATAGTGATCTAATCATTTGATTGTAGAGAAAAGGGTGAATAATTTTGAGTGAAGTGTGAAGTAGTATTTCTTTGCTTAACCAGAACTGTAATTAGGATTTTGTAGAAGTTATTTTCTTAGTTCATACCCTGTGGATCTAATCTATATTTATATAAGATAGTGTGTCTTCTTGGGAAGTGAGCCCTCTTGTATTTGAGTAGTGAGCTCTAGGAAGTGTGCCTAAATGCATGTGCATTCCCATTATTCTTCTCCATACTTTTAACAAGGTATAATATTGTGGATTTACATCCACTGTGGTTTTTCCCCTAACAGGGTTTCCATGTAAAAAATATTAGTGTTCTCTATGTTTTTAATGTGTTGATTGTTTATGGTTTATTGTTCATACATAAGATCTAAGATTAATATAAGTTTGAGAATTTTAAATAATCTATGACAACTGATTAACCCTCTCTCTTAGTTGTTTTTCCTTGCTTTTCCAACACAAGGAGTTGTAGTTAATGATTTCAATTAAGAGTTGTGTTTAGAATAAACTTCCCCATACCTATGTATAGGAAGTGGTTGAGTCTTTAGGAGAGTGAGTTAATTAATCCCATACTAGTGGATTTTTTTTATTAGTTACTTCTTAGTTTTCAGTTGTAATCTACAGACATGTTGATTGTTCAGAAATGGTTTTCTTGAATACAATCTTTGAGCAAGATTTGATGTGATCTTTTGGAATATTTCATAATGAAGTTCAAGTTGATATGGTTGCATAGAATCTGAATATTTAGATTTGGTTTTAGTTAAGTGAAGACAACCACTTGAGCAGGCCACTCAAGGTAACTGTTCTTCACTACATTTATAGTTGTTTTATTTCTATTTAGCAATTATTTCTATTTATCATTACTTTATAAATTGCATGTAATATTAATTAGATTCTCATATGGTGATTATTAGTAATGATTTTTCATGTGTATGAATGCATTCAATTGACTTGTAGTACATCAGAGGATAGATTAAGTTCAATTACCAGTTTTGAATAGATTTGAGTTAGTTTTAGTAATTATTTGTTAATAGCAGTCATCTACGGATTATGTTGTAGGCACCCATAGCCATTAGCTCCAGTTTACTTCTTTCATTGTTATGTGTTTCTATGATTTTCCAGCAAGTATAATACCTTCAATAGAATAACCTAGGTAGTATCAGGTCTTTGAAGGCACATATAGTCAGCACCATCACAAGTTTACAAGCCTTGGTTGATAATTTAATAAAGTCTTCACAATGTTGAGCAGATTGTTTAGCTATTCATTCCTTTGAATTATGTGGTTTCTACCAAGTTTATAAGATACTAGTTTAGACTCTACATTTTTGGCTCCGTTTCTAGGGATGGTGCTACCTTCATATACTTGTGTTTCCAAGCTTTCATAGTTTATATTTTATTATCATTATTAGTACTATTAAGTTTTATCTTATCAAAATACAAGAAAGATACACTAACATTGTGTAGGACTGTTACTATACAAAGCCAAACTTATTGTATGCAAAGGCTGAGAGACTCTTTGGGTAGATTCCTCCATCTACATGCCAAGAATCCATAGCAGATATTGGTGACTCCAATACTCAGAGCAAGGGTAATATTGATGAAGAAACTTCCCTTTCCCCAATATCTACTACACCTATAGAGGGGACTTACTAAACCATGGGTGATGCACCAGGGAATGATCTAGAACATGTGACCTTTTATTTTCCAATCACCCACCTAGAAAAGGCTATTGTGCTAAAGACTATCCCTCCTTTAGCATTACCGGCCTTTTATGGGTTGGTGATTAAAGATCTAGACACATTTTTTTGAATTTGGTGTCCTATGTAGGAGCTATGATTATACCTCTAATTCTCATAGGCTCAAGCTCTTCCCTGCCACTCTAAAATATGTAGCCCTAAGGTGGTTTATGGGATTAGGCAAGCATGTTATTACAGATTGGGATACCATGAAAATAATGTTCTTGGAAAAGTACCAATACTATTGTAGAGGACCTGATAGGAGGAGAGATGATATTTTCAGAATGTCATAGAAGGAGGATGAGCCATTAGAGGACTATGTGGAGAGATTTCATTTTGCTTTGAAGAAAACCCCATAGAATAAGCTATCTAAAGAATCCCTCAAGTTAGTATTTTTGAGAGGATTCAATGAGTACTATATGTATACCCTCAATATTATTGGACAAGGGGATATCTCTCAAATACCATTTGAAAAAATTTATAGGGTCTATAGAAATTACTCTAGGACCTTCACTAAGAGGCCAAGAGGAGAGAGGACATCCACCATTGGCAAATCATCTACTAGGGTTTCAAAGATTGAGATAAGTAATTTGCTATCCAACATGAAGGATGACATTATCAATCATCTTTCCACTTAGTTAAACACTCTCCATATAAAGAAGAAGCAAGAGGAAGCTAAAGCAATGCTCACTAAATATTACCCCAATTGCAAACAAAGGAAAGAAAATTGTAAATGCAAGAGGGTGGCTAGTATTCAACAAGATAAAATAGAGTTACCTAATTTTCAGCCATTTGAAGGAGAGGATGGACAGCTATTTTATATAGCTCAAAGAAGGCTATGGAAACAAAAACAAGGTATTCCATAGGACCCTCTAAATTTCAATTCATCTTTTCCAATTGGAAATCAAAACTTTTCTACTTGGAACTCTTAGCCCTAGCCCCCTAGCAAAAACCAATGGAAAAACCCTCCACAATGGAAACAACCTTAGAAAAATTGGGACTAGCAACAACCAAATCCTTGGCCACAACAAAATTTCCAAGGTTTCAATTATATTCCTCAATGGCGAATACAGCAAAACTAGTGGTAGCAACAAAATATGAATTATCAATAGCCTATGCTTACTCCTCAGCCCCAACAACAAGCCATTATGCCTAATCCATAAAATCCTACACCTCAAACACCCATACCACCACAATTACCTACACAACCTATACCTAACCCTAAAAACAAGTCTGTTCAATAGGCTTATACTAATGAGGCTATGCAATACCCCACCTATGGGGTAGAGGTGAGTGATGTCCACCTCAGGTCAAGGAAAAAACTAGTTGGACCTTCATCCCCTCAAATCACTAAGATGGAGGATGAGGAACCTATAGTTGAAGCTTTAGATAAATCACCTCTAAAACCTAAGTCAAATTAGGTACATCAGACTGCCTCAAGTCCAAGGCCTCCTTTCCCTGAATGCTTAGCCATTCAAAAACATCACACCCAAGCTGAGACAGACCTACTGGGTCAACTTAAGGATGTGAATATCAAGATCCCTCTCATCCAATATATTAAAGAAATTTAAATCTATACCAAGGTAGTTAGGGACCTATGTCTTAAGAAACCAGAGAGAAAAATGAAGGACCCTCAGACAATTCATGTCATAGGGAACCTTACTACTATCATGTTAGGGAACATAATTGTACCTAAATACACAGACCCTAGTAGTCCAGTAGTGGATTTCAAGATTATTGGGACCCTTATCAAGAACACCTTGATAGACTTAGGGGAAGCAATAAGTGTCATGACTAAAAAGATAATGCAATTACTTCAGTTAGCCAACCTTAGATCTACACCAACTATTTTACAATTGGCTAATAGGTCAACAATCAAGCTTGAAGGAATCATTGAGGATTTAGTTATTGCATTAGATTCTTGGTAATATCTTGTTTATTTTATAGTTTTATAGCCAAAGGTTAAGCTTGCAAGATATACACTCATCCTAGGAAAACCATGGTTACCTATAGTTGATGTATTCATAGGTTGTAGGTCTGGAAATATGATAATATCTAATGGGACTATGACCAAGAGATTGGTCCTCTATCATCTAGCCAAACCTCATTTTGACCTTGAGAAAAACATTTGGCCATCTTTGGATGAGGAATACAACTATTCCCTATAGACTTTTATGAAAATATAATGCAGCCCTTTATTGGATGATAAGGATGAAGAGGATTTGATTTCTCACATAATATAGAATGGCTATAGTAGGAGCCCGCGGCAACAGGACTATCTCTCATGTTTACAAGACCATTTGTAGAGCATTCTACCTACCAACTCCTAAAAAGAAATATCTTAGATCTTCCATTCCTTATTGCCACAATAGTGTGTACCAATCATTCCTATCCTTGATCTCTCATTTTTACAAGAATCATCCAAATAACTAGAATTCATGTCAATAAAAATGTTGAAAAAAAACAATGCATTGACTAAAGAACAATAGAATTCCCTAACTGTTGTGTTGTAGGCACATGCAGTAGCCTTTTCATGGGACTACCATGATATGAAGGGTACAGATCCTGACTTATGTATGCATATGATCTATATAAATGATGGTTATAGGCCCATTAGACAACCTCAAAGGTGAATGAACCCCAGTTTGAGAGAAATAGTTAAAAATGAACTTCAAAAACTCCTTGATATAGGCTTCATTTATCCTATATCCGATAGTGAATGGGTTTCACCTTTAGTCATCGTTCCCATGAAAGGTAGAAAATGGAGGGTATGTTTAGATTATAAGGAATTGAACACAGCCACTAGGAAGGACCGCTTTACATTGCCCTTTATAGATCAAGTACTTGACTCTTTAGCAAGGAAGAATTACTTTTCATTACTAGATGGTTTTAGTGGTTATAATAAGATAAAAATTGCTCTAGAGGACTAAGAAAAAACAACATTCACATTTCCTTTGGGTACTTATGCCTATTATTTCCTTCCCTTTGGTTTATGAAATGCCCCAGCTACTTTCCAAAGGGAAGTGCTCAAAATATTTTCTATCTCATGACTCTATGGAGATATATATGGATGACTTCACTACATATGGGGAAACTTATGAGGAAGCCCTTAGTAATCTAGAAAAGGTTTTAAATAGATGTAAATAACACAATTTTTCCCTCAGTAATGAGAAGTGCTTTATGATTATGCCTCAGGGAATTGTTTTAGGGCATTTCATATCCAGTGTAGGGATCCAAGTTGATCCACATAAGATAGAGATCATTTCTACATTATGTATTCCAAAGAGGTGGAAAGATGTTAGGAGCTTCCTAGGCCATGCAGGCTATTATAGTAGGTTCATTTAAAATTCAATAAGATTGCTATACCATTGTTTGTTCTACTAACTAAAGACATAGAATTTGATTGGATATCAGAGTGCCAATAATCCTTTGAAGAACTGAAGAAATCCTTAACCCAAGCACCTATTTTAAGGGGGATAAATTAGACCTTACCCTTCCATATACATATTGATGCTTTATATTTTTCTATTGGAGCAATTTTGTGTCAGAAATAAGGTAACAAAGAATATGCTATTTACTAAATTAGCAAGAATCTTCAAGAAGTAGAGCTAAATTATATTGTTCTAGAGAAGGAGATGCTAGCATTAGTGTATGCTATCATTAAATTCAAGCATTACATTACTAGTTATGCAATATTTGTCCACATAGACCAAATAGCTATCAGATATTTAATGAACAAGCCTGTAGTAGGGGGTAGACTAGTCAGATGGCTACTACTACAAGATTTTGATATCACAATAGTGGACAAGCCTAGTAAGGCTAATGTAGTAGCAGATTTTATGTCAATTTTTCCAACACAATCAGCAGAAGGGGTAGTGGATAACTCATTTTTAGATGAACACTTGTTTTCTCTTAATATGCATATACCTTGGTATGTTGACATTGCAAACTATTTAGTGACAGGGAAAATTCCACCACACTTTTCTCCAAGGGAAAAGAGATAGTTGATACATAAGTTTTTTCCATACTCTTGGATATCTAGTTACCTATTCTATATTTTCCCAAAAAATACCATGAGAAGGTATATAAGGGGAGATGAAATCTTTGAAATCATGAAGGCTTTCCATGATGAACCATGTGGGGGTCACTTTGTATCCAAATGGACAGCATTCAAAATCCTCACTAGTTACTATTGGCCAGCTTTACATAAGGATTCTATCAAATATACAAGGAGCTATGATAGGTTCCAAAGAATGGGTAAGCCAACAAGGAGTGATGAAATGCCATTAAAGCCTCAATTAACACTAGATCCCTTAAAAAAATGTGATCTAGACTTCATTGATCCAATTTCACATACTTCTAACAATAAGGAGTACATTCTGGTTTGTATTGATTATCTAACTAAGTGGGTGGAAGTGAAGGCATTACAGTTTTCCAGAGATGGTAATGTGGCTAAATTCTTGTATGAGGACATTTTTACTAGGTATGGAGTACCTAGGTAAATAGTGACTGATCAGGGTCCATAATTTACTTTAGAGCTCATTACCAATTTGGTTGCAAAATATGAAATTAGGCACAAAAATTTAACACCTTATCACTCTCAGGACAATGGCCAGGTGGAGGTTACCAATAGAGAAATTGAAAGTATTCTAGCCAAGAAAATGTAGTTACACAAAAAAGATTGGATTGCTAGATTACCAGAAGTAGTATGGGCATATAGAACAACCTAGAAAACAACAACTAGTTTCACACCCTATGAGCTAGTATATGGCAAAGCAACAGTCCTCCCAATAGAGTTTGAGTATAAGAAATTAAGAATAGCAGTGGAGTTGGACATGGATCTTACAGCAGCTCAAAATGAGAGATTACACCATTTAAATGGGTTGGATGAAATCCAGATGGAGGAAATCCATCATACTAAGAGTACAAAAGTAGAGGAAAAAGTGGCATGATCGATATATCAAGACAAAGGAATTTAATGTAGGAGATTGGGCCTTATTATATGATTTGATATACAAGGATTTAAAAGGGAAAATCTAATCCAGGTGGTTGGTACCTTATGAGATCAGCCAAGTATTTCCTAATGGAGTAGTGTAGTTGTATAAATATAGTAAGGTTTTCCCTCCAATAAATGGCCACAGGTTGAAACTTTATAAGAAACTAGTACAAAAGGAAGATTTCATTATTTCTCTCATTTAGCAGTATGGTCCTCAGTGATCCAAATATAGGTTTAGAAACACAAAATGATGACTGAACAACAGTATTTGTACCAAGTTCTTTAGGTGACTCAGTGGTTGAGCTACACAACTTAATCCCTGAGATCACTCAGGTCTAATTTCTTAATCCACCTCACATGCACACACAACACAATCAAAATGTATATACTTTTTTCCAAAGGGACTTGTCGTATATATAGCAATCACCATTCCAATAGGGCCTTATTGCAATAGAGAAAACTATCATAATGAAATGGGACCTAATTCCAAAGGTACTCGCAGTGTCATCTTGCAGGAAATTTCAAAAATTGGCACCACATTAATTATATTTCACACCTTTTTCACCTCATTTTTCTCACATGCAATATTTGTCTTGTCATAATAAGTACCCACAACATGCTTATTGTATTTCACACTACCAATTCAAATTTCACACATTTAAATTGTCACATCACTATCCACCATTTGTCTATTCTGTTAATTTCATTACGCCCACCACCTCATCATTCATTCACCTAAAATTACTTCTTGTCACATCAAATCATCCTATAGATACATTTTATTCATCTCACAAATGCGGTGTTCAGTTAATCACCTCTAAGAGATATCCAAAGTACATTTCCATAATTTTCATGGACTTCTTAACACTTTCATTATGTATTGCCATATTAGATTAAGCATGTAATATATTCATTACATTTATTTCCATATTCTATAATCATACCTTCACTTATCACAAGTTGAAGTTAGGTCACTTCAAAACTTAAGTTGGGGGAAGGTTACAATATCAGCTAGTTTTTTTTGTTTTTCACCACCTAAAACCAAATGTAAACAAATGGGCATGACATGAAAACCCTTTTTATCCTAAATTGCACCTACTTCTTTTTGTTAGTTTCAATTGACAATTCCCTAAATCCTATGATTTTGAGCTAATTCAAAAAAAATTTTAAGTTGATACAAAGGAAAGGGGGAGTTGTAGTTACAGTATAGTTGTAGTGAAGAGTGCATGTCAAAATAGCAGAGTAACAGAAGGTTTTGAGGGTAGTGAAATGGAAATTGAGCTGAATTTCAAGGTTAGAACATTGAGCAGAGATAAAGAGATTCACCAATTGGAGGTGATGTTATTAGGAGAGAGCCATCAACACATAAGAAGATATTATAAGATGCACTGGTATTGCCTATCTTCACAAGAGTTGGTTGGCTAGATTTCTTTCTAAAGCTGATAGAATTTGACAATGACATAACAAGGAGATTTGCAGCCACATTGGAGCACAATGAAACAATAGTAAAAAGGTTGTCAGTAGATGCATCTAAAGGAGCAATTTCACAAGTATCTAGTTTACCTAGGGTTGGATTAAAGTTTCTAGTTCGAGCAAATGCAGTGGCTACAAGAGAAGAATTTTGTGACCAAGGAGAAAAGTTGGATTCATCATCCCAAGGTACAAAAAGACTTTCTTTTCCATGGATTTAGGCCAACTATGCTTCCTATGTTATTAGATACCTTACTTGTGATGGTAGATAGAATCTTCTATACATTGTACATTTCAAATCACTTAGTCATCTTCACCATAATAGACTATTAAATGTGCACAATTTCCTCTACAATATGCTAAAAAGAATGGCATCTGAATACAAGAGGAAATATAGTGATATTCCCTTATCACATCATTATTTAATAGCCCTATTAGAAAAAAAGATCTTGAGAATTTAATATCCCCAAATATCCTAGGAATATTTTTTGTTTTGTCATGATATTAACAGTCTACTTGAGGCACCTAAAGTACCTAAAACCCTAGAACCTCAAGCTAAACCTACAAGAGGAAGTTCTCTTGTTTCACCTATAGCTTCACCTACCCATAGCCAAGGTGAGGCCAAGGAGCACAATGTTCCAGAGTCTAGGTCACCAACAGTATAATAAATTACATCTTCCTCCAAACCACCTAAATCCAAGAAAAGAAGAGGTAGTACATCCACAACATCCAAAAATTCTAAAACATAGAAGAAAAAGAAGGATATTCAAAAGGAGAAACCTACCCCAAGGTGGTTAGGCTACCTTAAAAGCAAGGTGTTATGAGGGGGGGTGTGGAAAAAATTGAAGAAGAAACAAAGGGCAAAGAACAATAAGAAGAGGATGTGATGTTCGTTAAAATAGACTCGGAAATAAAAGGAATACATATAGAATTGTGTATACACCTGAAAAGAGGAAGAGGTATGTATCCACTACTTCTGATTCAGACTCAGAAGATGCATTTGTTGCCAAGAAAACACAAAATAAAATCCCAGATAGTCCTACCCATGAAGAATATGATTGTACAAGGGGTGGTAATGAATAATTTTTAGAAATAGGGGAAATGTTTATAGAATATAGAAATGTTAGAAAGGAGATCCAAAAGCTCTAGAAAGAATTAAACATCTAGAAGAACTAGTGCAAAGTTATGAGAAGAAATACAAAGAAAGGGAGACAAAAATACAAGAATTGGAGAAGTTTTAGACATATGGGCATGGTGCAAAGTTGGACTTATTGGCACAATTGGTCATGACCAAAACAGGGGATGGAGAACTTGTAGTAGAAAATAATAAAACTCCTATCATAAAAACCCTAATTCACCACACAACTTTGTCTCTTGGTTATCAACTATGGAAGGTCATTGATGAATTCTCACAGGAGAAAGAAAAGTGGAGAAAGGAAAAAGAAACTCTTATTGCAGAGCACACTAAAGTGTTGGAGGGAAAGGACACTGAATTGAGTAAAATGGTAATCAAAATGGAAGAAATAGCAGATAAGGATGCCCAAATTATTAGGTACATACCCCTAGCTAGAAAATATGCCTTATTTCTTGAGGAAATTTATTTTTTTTCAATTTAGCAGGTTGATTAGCAACAAACTAGTTTCTATGAGCAGAAAGCTTCAATTTCTCCATTTTTTTGCTGATGCTACCCTTGATGAGAAAGACCTACTATGTGAGTACTATCTACACAATTATGTGGTTTCAAAGGATGCACAATGCAACCCCTTAATTTTTGTAGGGGATTTGCAGGTAAGAGATTTAGCATCCTATTTTAGAAGTGAATAATTTAGAGGTGAACTCATGGAGGAATATGCAGAAAGAGAAAATTCATTTTCACTTGTATTGAGAAAAGAGTCCAAAGATCCTAATGAGATAATATATGAGTGGTTACGACTCCTGAAACATAAGGGTGTAGGGAGAAAAATTATGAAGGTAAGGATACAGAAATATGATAGAATGAAAACACTGGCAGTTGGGTTAGTTCAAAATTGTTATAAATATGTACAAGAAAGGTGGAACAGTTTAACTCTAGAGTTGCAAAGGAAGGAACCTCATTCAGTACATAACTTCATATCTATGATTGAAAGAGTGAAAAGATACATAGATATTGTTTTTTATCATGCAACTAAATGGATACTACTCACATTCCAATCTCCTATTCTCCTTTATCCAGTCCCACATTGGATAGGAGATATGATGAAGGAATGTAAGGAGGCTAAGAAAACCATAATGAAGAGACTTAAAATTTGCAGAGGGTTCTACCGAAAGTAGATCAAGAGAGTAGATACTATCATGGACCTTGGGGAGATTACACTACATTACAATCTGTACCCCTAGTGCATTTTGTTTGAGAGAAAGAAAAAGTATAGTTGGGGGGAGTGATGAGTCTATTTAATAGTCCATTTCTTGATGTTTTTATGCATGCTTTCAAAAATTATCAGACAATCTTTTCAAACATATTCCTATGCTATGCTATATTTTTATGCTTATTATACAAACTTAGACCTAAATTATAGTAATAGAAATATAGTTATGTTATAAAAGCGTTGCATGACTTATATGTGAATATGTATGAAATGTAGTTAGAATTATGTGTTTAAACATGGTAGTTAGCTTTGTGTATGTTTTTTGTGGATTAACATTTTGTATCCCAAGAAGACACTGTAGCCCGCAACAACTAAAATTTATAGCCCATAGCCAAAGGAGGTCTTGGACAGAAAAATAAGGGAAGTGCCAAAACAAGTTAAGTGTAATAAGTATCATGTGGATACACCTGATGGAGTTAGTTGTGCATCATTATGACAATCAATAATGTTGGAACAATGAAGAATAACATCTTATTTTTCATCTTTTGTGTTGTCATTGATGTCACCATCTTATGTGAGTTGCCACTATAAGTTCAACTTCAAATTTGATCTGGTATTCTAAACCGATATGCAGTTACTATCCTCTAGTATTTTGGTACAGAATCCTCCACTGATGATTACTATTGCTTGTAGTTTTGGGAAATGGTATATGGATGTTGAATGGTTGTATGTTTAGAATCTCGTGTGCACAAGTGCTCGTATGGCGAGTTGGTGTTACTCTATTGTTTTATTTTTCTATTAGGTCTATCTCTAGCCAACCTAATGTATTGTTGATGTTGTAATGGATTAATTTTTGTGTTTCGGATGTGTGTGTGACCTATCTTAGGTTCATGCCGACATGTTGTAGCATGTTACATGTTTGAATGTTTTTGGAAAGTTTTCGTACAAGCTCGAAGCTAACAGTTATCTTTTTGGTGAATAAGGGTTGCATCTAATTCGGCTGACCTAATTAATGCTTGCAAATGAATCATATATAAATATTGGATAGTTTTGAGATTGTTGGTGTGAAGTTGAGATAGAGAAGAAAACAAGTATGTGAAGATGATGAAGTGTGTAAAGTCAATTCACTGAGTATTAAAGGAACTGAATCAACACTTCTTAGGTGTAACTTTATCAGTTCATTTTCTAGTTGTAAGCCATTTATATTATTGTATCTTTTGTAGGAAATGATCCTCCCATTTTGGAAAATGATTCCTAATAGTGAGCCACCCTTCTGTAATATCTTATAACCGGTTATACTATATTGTGAGCTAATCCTCACTATGGTTTTTCCCATTTTGGGTTTTCCATGTAAAAATCCTAGTGTTCATGTGTTGTGTGCTTTCATGTTCTATTAATTCTCTTGCTTATCTTTACTATTATATGCATTGGAGTAATTGGATGGTGTTTGTTCAATAATTTTAAGAAGATATTTATTCACCCCCCCTCTCAATATTTTGGGTATTCAACAATTGGTATTAGAGCTTGGTTCCTTCAAAGAAGCCTAACAACTTGAGGAATATCTTAAAGATTGAACAAATGGATGATAAAGAAGAAATATGGGCTACTCTTGAAGATCTTGACAAGACTAAAAGTGAAAACAGAGATTTGAAAGAAAATCTTGATGAAGCAAATGAATGTGTCTGAAAATTGAAAGAGTAATTGAAGAAATTCAAAGAAAGGAATAGAGAAGTAAGTGAGCAGTTAAAACAAGAAAATGAAGAGACCACTAGATTGAAGGTGCTAGTGGAGGAAAAGAAGAGAATTGAAGAATGTCTAAATACAATGGTGCAAAGCAAGACTGATGAATGCATAAGACTTGAATAAGAAGTGGTGAACCTAAAACCAGATCTGGAGAAAGAAAAACTCTGTGAAGATTATTTCAAGACAAGCTCCACCAAGCTTGATGAATTGATTGTAGGGTAGAAACCTTCTAAAGACAAAGGTGGTTTGGGATTAGAAGCTGATGAAAGCTCTAAGGCTGTGCGGATCTCAAACACATTGGATAATCAAAAGACTCAAGATGAAAGGAAACAGAAAAGAAATCCAAGGAACTTTACTAGAAGACCACCTATCAGATAGCCAAATGCTCAAAGGTACCCATATTTCAATGGTGTTTTCTTTTCATGTAATAAATTTGGCCACAAGGAAACAAAGTGCAAAAGTAGAATAAACCAATATTCTAGTTCCTTCTCCGAACAATATTTTGAATGAAAGAAATTTGGGCATAGAGCTAGTGAATGCAAAACTCAGATGATGAATTGGTTTAATGGAGGTAGAATGAATCAATATTTTGTTGGGTACTGCTATACATGTAATAAGTTTGGACACAAAGAAAATTAGTGCAGATCAAGGGTTGATGGATGATAGAAAAATAAAAAATTGTTGTTTTCTACAACTACAACAAATCGGGACACATTTCAAAAGTATACAGAAGTAAAAAGGGAAAGCAATCTGATCCAATAAAGAAGAATGAACTAGTGAAGAAAATTGACAAGAATTAAGTTAAGAAAGAAATGAACAAGATATGGAGGAAGAAAGAAGAGCCATAAACATCAAATGCGTTTGTGCCCCCATCTGATGCAAATAATTCCTCCAGCAACTAGACCTAGCATGGTCTTATGGGGAGCTTTAACAGAAAAAATTTCAAACCCCCTAGATATTTGGCGTGTTAGTCTTTGGCATAAAGATATGTTGTAAGGAATGGATAAACATAGGTTATGGAAAAGTAACTAGAATAAAAGGTTTAGGCATGATCATTTGTGGAGCACATTAGGGTTTTTTTATGTAGTGAAGAAGGCTTTTTATTAGCTTTTTGAAATCTACTGCATTTAATATGAATTAGGGAAAATTGTTGATTTATAAAATGAATGTGTAAGGAATTTTGATCATTTGTTCATTTAAATAAAGTGGAGAGCAATTCAGATCATTCTTGAAGTGATTTGGAGAGTGAGTTGTGCAAACCCTAGTTCTAGTTTTTCGCCAAGGAAAAAGGTATTTTTATTTTTCTGTGTTGTGGGTTTGTGAGAATTGTCTTTTTGAAATCATTTTAGCTTGAATTATGGAAATGGAAACTCCTATAGTCATAAATGTGTTAGAAATACCTAGACTATCCTATAAGAACTATTCTATGAAGGTTTTTGAAGATGACCCTCTAGGCGCCTTCTCATCTATTCCTCATGGAGTTATGCTTACTAAAGACACTAGGATGTTTATTTGATTTAAAACTAAGGAATAAAATCACAGCCAATTAATAGACATATGGAAAAATGAGCTCACCTGGGATGATTTCTTGGTAAAACCTAAGTATTCAAATATTGTTGCAAATAAATTGGATCGATGGAACTACTTTCCTAATTTCAACTCCACTAATGATGACAAATATGTTAAACTAGCTTTTAGCATAATGCATGATAAGTTATTGTGGACTGACAGAACCCATCTTATAACCAAGGAAGCAATTAAGGCAATTATCAGACTCTATGATACCAGACCAGTACCAATACTAAAATCTGTGAAGAATGAAGTTGTGATGGAACTCACTGATGCTACATATGACAGAAGGGCTCTTGCTATGAATCATATTACTAATATTGTTGTGAAGTATGTTGCAATAATGATTGGACACAAGATCTACTTCACTAATAGAGAGAATTATGTAGCTGCTACAACAATTTACACTAGTTATGGCATGGCAACTAATGGTGCAGATTATGATTTGTGTGAAATTCACCAGTAGCAGTTGTTTGAGAACTTGAAGATGTCAAGGGAGAAGAAGTATGCATTAAAATTTGGCTCCTTGATTATTTTTTTGTTGTCTTATTTCCTTAGGAGACTTCCCGAAAGAGATGATGTGGTGTTTTGGGACACATCCAAACTGATTGCACATCAAATATTTGACTATATACACAATTTGGGTGATTCGAAGGCTCAAGATAATGCTTTGACAGCATTCTTTGTTGTGTTCAAGAGCAACACGAATGAGAGAGAAAGAATCCCAAAGAAAGTTGTTGAGAAGTACAAGAATGTTATCATTTTTCATGTCTCCTCTTATGAGTGCATGATTGAAGTTGTTGAACCCTAGACTGTATGGATTCAACCATTGGGCTATGATATTATAGAGGATGAATCCAAAGGCTATGTACAAGTTTTGTTGAAAATTCCTAAAGATTCTAGTGAACCTAGAATGGGAACTTATGCAAAAAAATCTATGGAAGTTCACTTGGAGCATAGGAAGCCTATGATGAGAAAGAACGTAGATGCAATGCTTAAGAAGGTTGGTTTCACTAATGAAGAAATTGCACAAGGTAGAGCTATGGGAGAGTAGGTAGCTTGAGAATCATCAGAACCAAGGAGATCTGGAAGGACTACTTCAAAATCTACCGCAACTCCTATAGTGAAGGTTGAACCTAGTGCTTCTGGTAAAGGTAAAGGCTCAGCTCCTCTTGGACCCATTACAAGATCTAGTAAAAGGAAAGAGGCTCCTTTGGTGGCACCTATCAAGAGAGGAAAGAAGGAAAAGGCTACAAGATAGAAGAACCTTAGCATCACCAAAGATCAAGAGGAAGAGGAGGAAGACCCTATAGCAAAACTGGTAAGGAAGAGAAGAGGTAGCATGTCCTTTGGTGAAGGTGCTTCATAAGAAGCTAGTGTTGGTAGTAAGAGATTTCATATTGTGTCATCCTCTAAGGAAGATGAAGAACAAGATTTTGGTGTTCATGTACACACCAAACCGGAATCAAAGAAAGCAAAGGTGTCAAAAGAAGCCTCTCCGGAATAGGAAGAACAAAAGGACTCTTTAGTAATACATGGTTCCCCTTTTAGATTAGAGGAATTAGTCAATACCTTGATGCATTTTGGAGATATGCTAAAGCCTACAGCAGAATATTATGATCAAGTAGGTAGAGAGGACAGAAAAAAATTAATTTTAGTTGTTATTCAGTATGTTATCACATTGGAAGTTAGTTGGGATTATGTAAAGAACAATGTGCCTAAGAAAATGTGGGAAGCCCTAATGAAAAGGAGATCAGAGGTTGTTGAATTAGAAGAGAAGATTAGAAATGATGCATTTGAGAAAATTGGGTCCTCTTTGACCTCGAATGATTTGAAAACCCTAAAGAAGGTATACTCAAAGATGTTTTGGATGAATAAAAGAGTAAACACTTTGATGACAAAGGACAAGAAGCGGATAAATAAGATAAGGAAAGAGACTGTAGAAGTCATCAAAGATATGGTTGAAAAATATGGTATGCTTGGTGCACTCCCATCCAGTTTTGCACCTAAGTTAGGAGAAGAAGTTTCTAAAGAGGTTAAGGAAGACATTCCTTCTAGTACAGGTGATATAGGCATTCCTATAGAAAAAAATGATGCAGATATCCCTTCAAATATAGGTATTATGAATGATCCTTTAGATATAGAGAAGCAGAATGTTGGAGAAGTTGAACCAAAGAAGCATGTTGTTTTTCCTCCAGAGCATGTTGAAGGTGAAAAAGATAAAGTTGAAGGAGAAAAAGATAAAGATGAAGGTAAAGGAAATGAAGAAGAAGGAAACAAAGATGAATTTTGAAAAGGAAGAAGATGGAAAAGAAGAAGAAGAGAAGGAAGAGGAAAAAGAAAAAGAAGAGGAAGAAGAGAAAAATGAGGAATCTTTCAGGAAGAATGAAGAAGATCAAAGGCACGTTTTAGAATCTCAAAGGCCCTTCAGAGAATCCTCCTCTAACGATGATGTTTTGAAAGGCTTGTTATCCAAGAAAATCAGGTTCTAGCTGGTGATTCCTCTAGAACTTCTACAACTCTCCATGATTCAAGGTAGTGTGGACTTGGATAAGATTTCTCCTATTCATAAATTGGTGTTAGGGGATGCATTGCATGCATCTAGAAGAAGAGAAATTTTGGAAACACACCATAAAGGAATAGAGCTTATTGATGATGCTCTCAAAGCTTTACAGGAGGCCACACCTAGTATATCAATGGATACATCTCTCACTCCGGTAGAGAATTTGAAATTTTTGTTGGAATCATTTAAGGAGTATTCCTACAGACTAAGCGAGAAGACAAGGAAAGAGGTTAAAGAGAAAATTGTAGAGAAAAGGATTTTGGCACTTCATGACAAGTGTGCTCTGGCACACACCAATGTTGAAAAGAATTTGGAAGTTGTGCAGGCTTGTGAATCTGAAGCAAATGTTGTATTTGCTTACTGCATAAAGTGGTCAAATCCCACTCAGAGCATCAAATATCTCATGGACTTCATTGAGTCCCAATTGATTGTTGTCTCCAGTACCTACAATGCATCCAAAGATAGAGACAGAACAACTTGGAATGCTACCTTTGCTTACAAAGACAAATTATTTATTCTATAGAAGCAGAAGGAATATATCATCAAAAGATTTGGTTAGTTGGGTGACCTTGTGAGATTGAG
Source organism: Sequoia sempervirens (assembly GCA_007258455.2). Classification (NCBI taxonomy): domain Eukaryota; kingdom Viridiplantae; phylum Streptophyta; class Pinopsida; order Cupressales; family Cupressaceae; genus Sequoia; species Sequoia sempervirens. Next base: position 1,067,625,303 of record VDFB02271358.1, on the reverse strand, counting down.
GTACACTCTCGTTGCCAATTCTTTGGAAAATGTAGAGAAATTAGAGAAAATAAATATGACTCCTAGTACTCTAGATGATGCAGGAGAAAGTCTAGTGGAATTCAAATCCTTGAACAGAATACTATTGTCTACTAAGAAGAGTTGGGAGAATTGAAAGGCAACTTGGCAAGGAATTCTTAAGGAGCTTCAAGGCTCACCATCCTCCATGATGTCAAAGGGGGAGAGAATGTCATAAGAGGTCTATAGGGGGAGAGAATGTTGTGAAGAGGAAAGGGAAAGAGTGTGTTGTACATAGGAGGTTTTTGTAAATTTTGGCACATGTTGCCATCAATGACAAAGGGGGAGATTATTGGAAGAATGAAGAAGATCTTATTTTGAAAATTTTGTGTTTTCATTGATGTCACCATGTTATATGAGTTGCAACTGCAAGTTCAAGTTCAAGTTTGATCTGGTATTCTAAACTAGTATGCAGTTACTATCCTCTAGTATTTTGGTCTACAATCCTCCACTAATGATTATTATTGCTTTCAATTTTGGTAAATGGTTTATGGATGCTGAAGGTTGAATTTTTAGAATCTAGCATGCATAGGTGCTCGTATGGCGAGTTGGAATTACTCTTTTGTTGCATTTTTCTATTAGGTCTATCTCTGGTTGACCTAATGTATTATTGATGTTGTAATAGATTAATTTTTGTGTTGTGGATGTATGTGTGACCTATCTTAGGTAAATTCTGACATGTTGTAGCATGCTACATGTTTGAATGTTTTTGGAAAGTTTTCGTACAAAATTGAAGCCCACAGTTATCTTTTTGGTGAATAAGGGTTGCATCTAATTAGGCCAACCTAATTGATGCTTGCGGATGAATCAAATATATATATTGGATAGTTTTGAGATTGTTGGTGCAAATTTGAGATAGAGAAGAAGAAAATTATGCGAAGATGATGAAGTGTGTAAAGTTAGTTTTCTAAACATCAAAGGAACTGAATCAGTACTTGTTAGGTGTAACTTTATCAATTCATTTTCTATCTATAAGCCATTTTTGTTATTGTATCTTTTGTAGGCAGTGAGCCTCCCATTTTGGACAATGATTCCTAGTAGTGAGCCACCCTTTTGTGTTTGTTCAATAAGTTTAAGAAGATACTAATTCACCCCCCACTCTCAGTATCTTGGGTATTCAACAATAAGGAGTTGAAGAAGAAGAATTATTTTATTGATGGGATTTTGGATAACTGATTGTGTTCCACATGCATATCTATTTTACAGAGTTTTAATTCTATTTGAACTCTTGTTTATTTTTAGTTGTAGTTTAAATAATTCAATATTAATTACATACTTTGATATCCAAGGAGTTGTAGTTAATGATTTCAGTTTAGATTTGTGTTTAGAATAAACTCCCTCATGCCTATGTATAGTCGGTGGGTAGTCTTTAGGAGAGTTAGTTAATTTATCTCATACTAGTGGATTTTTTTATCAGTTACTTCTTACTTTTTAGTTTTAATTTATAGACATGTTGATTATTCATAAACGGTTTTCTTGAACACAATATTTGAGCGAGATTTTATGTGATCTTTTGGAATATGTCATGAATGAAGTTCAAGTTTATATGGTTGTGTAGAATCTAAAGATTTAGATTTGGTTTTAGTTAAGTGAAGACAACCACTTGAGCAGGCTAGTCAAGGTATTTATGTTCTTCACTACATTTATAGTTTTTTTATTATTGTTTAGTAGTCATTTTTGTTTATCATTACTTTATAAATTGTATGTAAGATTAATTAGATTCTCATATGGTGATTATCAGTAATGATTGTTCATGTGCATGGATGCATTCAATTGACTTAGAGTCTCTGAAGGATAGATCAAGTTCAATTACCAATTTTGAATAGATTTGAGTTAGTTTCAAGAATTATCTATTAACAGCAGTCAGCGACAAATTATGTTGTAGGCACCTATAGCCATTAGCACCAATTTACTTCTTTCATTGTTATATTTTTTTGTGATTTTCCACCAAGTAGAATACCTTCAATAGAATAACCTAGGTAGTCTTAGGCCTTTGAAGGAATATATATAGTGCAACACCATCACATGTTTACAAGCCTTGGTTGACAATTTAATGAAGTATTTATAATGTTGAGTGGATTGTTCAGCTAGTCATTCCTTTGGATTGTGTGGTTTCTACCAAGTTTACAAGACACTAGTTTAGACTTTATTGTGACTGTTGAAAGTATGAAAAATTCACCTCCTATAGCTTTCCCTTTGTTAAAGGTCATACAAACATTTCCTTCTATGATCATATGACTATATTTTTGGACATGACTGTAGCTAGCATCTCACCTCCTTTGAAATGATGTCATGTTTACTTATCTCACCAAGTAACTGTCATGCTACCTCTTATGGACATATGATAGCCCTTTCTAACTATTTCATTAGAGCATTTTCATAGCATACTTTATTTTTCTTCTATCAAAGCCCCTAGATTCATATGAATATGAAGAAGTGAGGTTGAAACTTGTTTAACTAGGATTGTATTCCTTATTTTTGCATCCCCATGAAGATAGTCGTGGGTGTATAAGGGAGGTATTGTTGTTGTAGTGTAGAAAATTATATGCATTTAATTTCACACTATGTTTGGGTCCCTTAATTTATTGGACTTAATTAAGCTTCTAATTTTCCAAATTATGCATTCCAAAGCCTTATTCTTACCATTTTTTGAAAGGAGAACCAAGATTAAATAAATGTATTT
>VDFB02271358.1:1067595941-1067622463 GCA_007258455.2 Sequoia sempervirens | reverse complement strand
AAAGAATTAGTTTAGTTAGGTTAGGTGAAGTTCTAAGGGAACCAACCCTCTCTAGAGGTTGATCTCCACCATCTGAGCCCACACTTAGAGAGATCATCCCATGTTTCATGAGGTGGCTAAGTGATTTAATCAACTTAGTAAAGGATGCATACTTATGTGACAACAAGAAATCTAATGAGAAATTTCCATTGGATGACAAAGGATTAAACCCACTATGATGTACGATAAATATCTCATTTCCAATGGGAAAATTTATGCACTCGTGAATAATCGACAAGAAAAAATTCATAGAGAGTAAGTATGAGTAGCTTAACTTCACATGAAATTGGTCCAATGACAAGATGATGGAGAATGTGACATCTAATTGTTTTGGTCCAACTTGTAATGGAACAGTGATCAAACCTATCATAGGGCAAGAAAAACCATTATGTGTTTCATAGCAAGGTTTGGTATGTTAAAGATAGTGTTTAGAAGGAGCTATGCATGCTATCACAACATAAAATCTAATCTTAACTACTCAACACAAGTTATGACTTGCAAAAATGCATACTTTTTTCTCAAAGGCAAGGAAAATAGGATAGAAATCAAGGGGAAAGATATCACCACAAGATTAATCATCAACTATCTAAAATATTTGCATAATAAACAATAAATGAGAAGGTAAAATAGCTTATTTTAGTGATCAAAAAAGTGTTACATACAGTTGTATAAATCTAAAAATTGAGTTACAATTGTTGTCCTAGCTTGAAAGAACCTTAAAAACTAGTTACAATACATTCCAAGAGAGAAAAGAACTAACTAAAAATTTCCCTTAGGCTTGCCTTATATGCTGCTCAATAGTTGCATAATGATAGGAACATGCGTTGAGGAGAGAAAGATAAGTCTTCACTTTAGTTGGCTAAGTCAAACTCCTTGGGCGTCTAAAACAGATATGCCTACTTTGCAACCCCTTAAATTGATCCAAAATGTGTTTAAATGAAGAAAAAATAATGCTTTTTAACCTAACCACCAACCAAGCCTCCTTGAGCAACTCCTAGATGCTTGTAGGTGCTCCAAATTGAATCAAAACTGCCTCCTAGATATGATACAATTGTTGCACACCTCATTCAACTACCCTAGATTCTTGGAACTACTCATTACTTCCCTTAGACTACTAGAAACTTCCTCTCCAAGTTCATAGGGCATGTGGAAAAGGTTTGAAAAGTCACAAGCTTCTTAGGTGTAGGAGAAATTTCAAGTCTTTATTGACATGTTTTTTACTTCAATAGCCCTATCTTTAAAAATTTATTCTTGCTCACTATTGTTCATCACCTAGATCTACCACTCTGAACTATCTTATATTAATTGTGTCATGAAACAACATTAAAGGAAATATCATACAAGCCTAGACCAATAAAAGAACCAACATAGGGTAATATGACTGTCCTCATATTCATCTAACGGTACCTTATGTAAATGTCTTCCAGGTCTTCAAACTATCAAAAAAATAGATTCTTCTGATTGTAATTTCGATTGAAAAATTCCATAGAATATACAATCATAACTTTGAGCTCACAAAACCAATCCCTGAATCATTTTAATTTCTTAACAAGAAAAATCATGAATGGTGAGGGCCCTTTTTGTAAAGAGCTACAAGAAAGACAAATGGGGAATCATTTCTTCCAATTGCACAGAAACAATCTACTAGAGATTTTACATATAGCCCGTTATACTGCCAAAGTTGTTTATTTTGTATTCTTCTCTGAAGAAAAACATTCATGAGATCTAGCCCAAAAAAAATTGGTATCAAAACCCTAAAAATCTTGTAACATCATGACTATGACCATTATATCTGCCTTTAAACCCTTCTATCATTGCATATAGTGATAGCAAGAATTTTTTGAGGTTGTCCTTGCTTTGCATGTAGATTCTCCTTTGAAATCTCTCACGAGAAATGGCAACATTGTCAATGTCATATCAAGTCAAGAAGAAGTCTAAACAAGACAACATTTCCATAACATCTTGCTATGGGTTATCACCTTAAATCCTCTTAGTCATGAATTTCACCACTCCATGTAGGCTATTTCAATCAAAATCACTCTATCTCTCCAACAAGAATCACTTACTGCCACAAAGAGAAAACTAAATTGGTTTCATAGTTTGTGCTCATCTCATCATCTCTAAGCCACTATTATACCTACATAACATTAAATTATTTAATGTTATTTTCAAATCTACCCCTAAACTATTGCCAATTATCATCCACCTTGGTGAACCTAGGAAGATATATTTCCTTGTTGACTACTTAGGGTTTCCAAGTATCTTAAGGCATTCTATTATTTTTTTGCCAAATTGTTCTACTACTGATACTAGAAATTATACAACCAAAGAAAACTTCAAGTGTATCTTGTGAGAGTTTCAAGAACTTGGAAGCAAAATTTTGCATCCTTGGAGGAATGAGATTTAACAACCTTAGATCTCATTGTGAGTTATCAATTGACACCTCTCAAGCATGGTCTTCTTTTTATTCCTGACCATCTTTCATCTCAATAGCTAAGTGAGTTTGTATTTGAAACTAAATTTCAGGAGTAGAAGCTCCAAAAACTAAAGAATCAACAAATTCAATCTATTCGTGTGTTTCGCTTTCAGTATTTTCTGCAAAATCCAATTCCAAATCATGGTTTTTACTATTTTAACATCACTATATTTTCCAGAGTTCTTTAGGTACATGCTTCCTATAATTTTGATTATCTTCATATTAGGGTTGTCTTTAGTATTTCACTTTCATTTTTATTATATGAGATTCGAGTACACTTTGCTTATATCTTTTCACAAATTGACTCTAATCTGCCAAATAATTTTTTGCATTTTTGTCACAAGCTTGAGGTGTAGTTGACTTTTCGCTCAAGAATTCACAACTTTCTTGGTTTGCACAAGTTGATGATAAAATATAATCTACATAAGGATCATTGCTATGAGTAGCAATAAGTTGCATGTGAACAATGGTTTTACTTTCTTTTATAATCATATAGCTTGATATGAACTATGACCAACCATTGTTAATCATGCTTGAAACCAACTACAAGTTCACACTCCACAAGTAGATTCAAGTATTGACATTTATCCTTTAAACAATAATTCCCATCTTTATTTCACTCTCAGGAATTTAGACATACGGCCTTTCATCTATAATGATACATATTTGTATTTAATATAGGAGACATTTGATCATAAATCATGACTAACCACTTTTCTATCTCATTCAAACCAACTTTGTTATGTTGCAAGTAAGAAATCATCACCTGACCACTAAGTTTAAATTTTTTAATAATGCTCATAACATGATTATACTTTATATCAATGTTATTTTGAAGAACTATTTGGTGGCATCAATCCAGTGCATTCACTTTAATGCCAAAATATTCTACAAATCTCATTTCTTACTTAAAACCTCAACCTCAAGAAGGCCATTGTGATCACAACCATGACTATTTTGGTTTGGCTTTCTTTGTTGAGCCTATTGCACTATCATTATACTATATTAAGATCGCTTGCTTGGCTCCTATCACCAAATAACTTATAAAAAATCAACTCTTTTTCCCAAACGATGCAATGTATAAACTTAGATGGAGTACTTGCAATAGTACAAACTAGGTATGTTTTTGGTGTTGATTTAGTTTGACACTTATAAAAAAATTGTTTTTCCTTTAACGTGCACTATAACTGGAACAACCCAAGCTCTGATATGATCCGCTCCCAATTGGTGAAGACAGCCAATCTTCTGGATAAATTGTTGGGGCATACTAAATATCAAATTGTAACTCCACCAATGAAATCAATAGGTGATATTCTCTCCCTCGAAAGGCACCCAAATTCCAATTTTTATTTTGTAGTAGCCATAGCAATTCTATGGAAGTGATAAGCCACAAATTATATAAATTCTATAGAATTGCCTTGCACATTCATTCTTTATTTCCTTAATACTACCCAAACAACTAGTCTCTACCAAAGCAACAACAACCTGATGCAATATTATTTTTTCCTGGTTCAAGGAAAGAAGATAAAATTACCATAAACCATAAGGACCATGTGGTTGGAGTATCATAAACATTTCATTTATCATTCAACCTGTGGCTAAAATTAGAATAGGAGGCCAACTTATTATACACTTATCTTTAAGATATTTTAAAATTTGCAGCCTTGTACCCACTCACATGTTTCCATATTGCATGATCAAATAAAAATATCATGAAGACATGCATCATAAGCTCAATAAAGCCCCACACTATCCTTATTTATGTAACAATCCTCCAAGACTGAGACTTATGATTTGACAAAGGTTTATTTTCTTTAAAAATATTGTGACAACCTCTATACCATAATGAGTTTTCCTTTTGATGACTGGGCTATCACAGTATTTTACCTCAAGGTGACTATATCTATGTCATGTGTTGTGCATAAATTTATCTTAAAGACCTTCACTCAAAACCAAGAGAGAAACTCCAGTTTGAAATCTATCTTTCATTGACCTCCCTACAACTGATGCAAAATAATTGCTCCTTTTGTGATCCTACCAACTAATTTTTGGCCATATTTCATTCAACTTTGCATTCAATGTAGTGATAATTGATTTCTAATCAACACCATGTACTTATACTTTCTTCCACTGCCTATTGATTTCTTCACTATAGACTGCCCCTCTTGCAACATCCATGACTGGTTTATTTGCAAGTAAAGCTTAGAATGCCATATATCCAGCCTAGAGGATCCCAAGATCAGTATCATCATCTATGATGTTTTATCTTTCAAAAATCTCAAAACGCTAATTCTTGTATGGTGTATGGAACTACAAGTAAGCTTTTCTCCAGTATAGACCATGATACACAATAATCATTACACATGATATGTTGAAACCATGGTAAAGACCAGCAATACCATTTGATTTTGAGATTTTTATAGTAAACATCAATAAGCACATTGAAATTTCTAACTCCTCCTTTCCTTATAGCTTTGGCATCATTAAGCAACCTTATATAAGCATAGTCTAAGGAATAAACAAAAAGAAGAGATGATACACCAATTTCACTATGGAATACCCTTAACATGACAACCATAGGGATCTTCATGCTACCATGAACCTTATATAACCACTTATAGAAGATTGAATGGAATATGTATGACAAGATCTAACTCCAAAAGCATTCTACACTATTGAAAATGAAACCCTTTGATGGAAATGGGAAGAACTTAAAATGATAACAGACTAGTACAAGCCTCCTCATTATTTTCATGTGCATACTTTTGCATTGAAGAGCATTGATGAATATTCAACACCTTTCTAACTGCTTCCACAGTCTTGAAGGGTTCCATGTTTCCTCATAAATTCCATGACCACCATAGTAGCTAGCATAAGCTCTTGGATTAAATTGAACTAAGACAGTTAAAACCTTAGAAAGGCTTAATTTATCCTCTTGAAACTCAACTTCACAAAAAAAAATTCCTACTAAAACTCATAAGACCAATAGCCTAGCATATCCATTGGGCAAAGGAGTCAAGAAAATGTGAGACACATTAAAAACCAGATTTGACAACCAGATGTAACACCTTAGGGATAGCTAACTAAACACCTAACTACCTATGCTTCTAGCACTTGGTGAAAACAAATTAACAATGTGCATTAACACTTATTGGCTTGAAATAAAACCTATACTAACCTAACCTAACCAACAACAAAACTTGCTCAAACAAAACCATTAACTAGTTCCTTGAAGTAGCTTCCTTTTCTCATTAGTTTGTAATGGTCATCATGCTTATGGATAGCCAAGAGGAGGTGAAACACAAATTGATAGTCAATGATCAGTTGCAATGCTCCTTGAAGAACAAAAACATACTCACTTACCCTTTGAATTTGACCATACATATTGTTGGTTTGAAATGGATAAGTGGGCTAAATGCATTCTTCTTCAACTGCAAACTCATGCTTGGGTGCAAGCATGACTTGTGATGCTTCGTTGGCCTCTATCTAAGCTAGATGTCAAATTAAGCATCCTTGTGAAAGGATAAATTTTGAGGTATCCTTGTTGGTTCCTCACTTATGGGTTTCTTCTTCATTAGCTTGTTGATTATAAAGACCACTTCTTGTGATTTTTTTAGCAAAAACATAGAGATTTGTGCCTTATGTTCTTGTTGCTCATGATTTTTCTCCTCTAAAGGTGATGGATTGGCATATAAACTTGAAAAAAATGCCTCCAAATCATCCCAAAACATGTCTTCTTCAACCTATTCCTTGCTTTTATGTATAAAAGGATTGATTTTCACTTCATAGGATCCCTCCTTGTGTGTATCAACTTCATCTCTAACTTGTAAAACAAGGTTGTCCTCATTTTCCTCCTCATATACCAGCACCTTTTCAAGCTCATTTTTATCTTCCACCTGCTCCAAAACATGTGATTATATTGGAGCTTTCATGCTCTATTTTTCTAACTCAATGAAAGTGGGAAGATCGTCAAATAAGGTCAAATCCTCTTTTTCACCACCTCTTTCTTGATTGTTGTCTCATTGTCCCAAAAGACCATGCTCTTCAACCTCTTGCTACAAGTTTGATTTTTCCTCTTGTACATCATGTTCAAAGGTACCAATAGCAAAATACTCTTCTTGTTCACTAAACTAGCTATCTTGGTAGACAATGGGATCATCTTTGCAAATGCAAATGGTGATAGGACAAGAAGGTTGATTATAAAAGTCTTGTTGGGTTTCTTGAGGAAGTATGCATTTTGGAGAAGGCTGCTCTAGAGGGATACTAGGCTCTTACAAAGGATGTAGGTCCCTAAAACTTGGAATTTCAAACTTAAAAGATTAACTTAAAGAAGTTTAAAAGGAGTACCTTGCTTGAAACTTGGGATTTCAAACTTGGGAAGCTCTTCCTTCATAGGTTGATTTGGAATGCAAGTAGTTGATTGGTCCTCCAACCGTTGCACTTGAGAAAAAAAAGTTTCAACTTCTCTTATTTGACAACAATTTCTTTTGCAAGAGACTCTTCATGTCTCTCCCTTTGGTAATCCAACTCCTTCTGATGTTGGTAGGCTTGATAAGCCAACTCTTCTTGCTGCAAGTTGTATTCTTCATCCCTTTCGATTTCATTAAGTTGTCTTTGAAGGTTTAACATTATATCTTTGACACTCAAATTACCATCATTTTGAGGTTGCTTTTGAGGATAACTATGTTGGTTGTAAACCAAAAGGTCTTCTTGTGGTTGAGTTTGGACATATGTATGCTACCATGAGGCTTGAGTAGGGATGGGCAGGTGGTAAGCCTGATAAATTTGTTGATAACTTGCTATTATAGGGTCATTTGGAATAAAACCAGCAAGTTGTTCTATTTGGTATGGTTGGTAAAAGGGAATATAACCAACATTTTCATGGAATGGAGGTGAAAAAACATGAAACTTTGACATGTTAAAGCATTGAAAAAGTTTGGAAGTTTTCTTGGAAATACTTTGAAATGAAAGCAAATCAGATTTCTCTTCTTTATAAATTGAATATACCAACATTTAGTTTGCTTGAGCCAGTAGATTCAAACTTGGAGTCATTAGGTGTGTGAAAAATTTGCCTCCAAAGATGGATATTGCTAACATACACACCAAATATCAACAATGTGTGGATGTCACCACCCCTATTTTAATAAGCAATTATAATTCAATAATACTATTTTAATAATCATTGACCAAACTTTGACTTTGACTTGTGGTGAAAATAAATCTGCACACAAACACCTAGAATCATTCAAATGCATTTAGCATACAATTTATTTAATTGCATAATTGTTTGTGTTTCAGAATGTTTATTTAATTAAATTAATTAAATGGTGAAATAAAGGTGTTGAGAAAATAAAAGAATTTATTAAATTTTATTATAAGATTTTATTATGCAATTAAATGGTAATACTTTGTTATTTAGAATAATTGTTTTATTGGGAATTAAATGGTAATTTTTTATTATTGATTGTGGAAAATCATCTCACGTAAAGTTAAAGTGATTTTATTTATTATTTATTTAAACAAATAATTAATTTGCAATTAAAAAGTTACTTCCTTAATATTTATGGTGAATAAATATTGTGCATGAAAATGAATTTTATTTTTGGAGAATTTCAAGATTAGGTTATTGAAATTTTGGGGAAGAAATCTTTAAAAAGGGAAAAGGATAACAGAAACACGACATGTTTTTCTTGATCTTTAATTTTCTACAAGAACAATAACTAAAAAAGAATGGAAGCTGGGAAGAGGGTTTTTGAAGTACAGTAGAACAAGAACAATGGAGAAGGGGAGAAATCCAGAAGAGAAGAGAGAAACCAGAAGAATTTTAAATCCTCATTCCAATGTATTTTAATTTCAAATGTTAAAATTGATGATTGCCTGTGAAAAGAATTACTTCTCTTCAAAAATCCCTTGAATAATTAATTCACTATAGGTGATTCATCTATTTGATTTTACCAATCTAGAATTTTTCCTGTTCTTTTATATAGAAATTTTTATATATATTTATAAATACATATAAGGATATATATAATACTCATATTTATTTAGGTGTAAACTGTTGTTGTAGAAATTGGAATTTAGTTTTCAAAAACACCGTGCCAGGATTTCAATTTTCCTTTTTAATTAAATTTTGACTCTTGAAGGTAGTAATATTACATATTTTCATATATATAGAATTGCATAAATATATATGAAAGCATATAATATTATCATTATAAAATGACTCAATTTTGAAGGAAATCTCATGAAGCTCTCTTGAAAATAGAAGGAAATACAGAAAAATTGTTTCGTTTTAAGGAAAAAGCCTCCCACCCACACGCCTCTAAGAGGGAGGTTTCCCTCCATAGGCAACATTCTCCCTCATATTGAGCCATGGCCTTTTGAATATGCCATCCAACCTTTATCACTTTCATTTTTCTTTATAAATTCTCTTGATTTCATTTCCTCTAGGTTGTGTACAAATTTATTATTCGATAATTTATTTATATATATAGGTTTGCATAATACTGGGATATAAAGGAAATGTGGTTGTAAATGTATATTTAATTTTGTCTACAATGCAATTTGGTTGTAGATGTATATTTAATTTTGTATGCAATTTAATTTGGTTGTAGATGTATATATTTAATCTTTCATGCAATGTAATTTGGCTATAGATGTATATTTAATTTTGTCTGCAATGTAATTTGGTTGTAGATGTATATATTTAATTTTGTCTACAATGTAATTTGGTTGTAGATGTACATTTGATTGTGTCTGTAATGTAATTTGGTTGTAGATGTATATTTAATTTTGTCTACAATGTAATTTGGTTGTAGATGTATATTTAATTTTGTCTGCAATGTAATTTGGTTGTAGATGTATATTTAATTTTGTCCGCAATGTAATTTGGTTGGTTGTAGATGTATATTTAATTTTGTCTGCAATGTAATATGGTTGTAGATGTATATATTTAATTTGGTCTACAATATAATTTGGTTGTAGATGTATATATAATTTTGTCTACAATGTAATTTGGTTGTAGATGTATACATTACTTCTTCTATAAGTGTAACTTTCCATAAGATAAATGTGAAAATGTAGTAGATAGTTATCTGTAGTTAAATCTGAAATATAATTATTCAGCTTGAAATGTGTTTTTTATTGTATATATATATATATATTTAGATAGATACATATATGCATAGTTAAATCTGAAATATAATTATTCAGCTTGAAATGTGTTTTTTATTGTATATATATATAAAGTTATATATTTAGATAGATACATATATGCATATAAATATAAACATGAATGCAAATACAATAGGTAGGGGAACCAGTAATTAAGTTTGAAAAGAATAGATATTAAAATATGTTTTGGATTGACTAGTATATTTTTGTATTACATCAATCTACTTCTGAATATGTGTGTGTGTGTGTGCGCGCGCAAGTTTATTTGGTAGAATGTGTACATTTCAAATTGGAAGTATTTCTTTCAAATTTTATACAAATCTATGGTTGTTAAATTGAATCCTTAAAATGGGGTACTTTGCATGCAAGTGAAAATGAACACATATACATATGTTTTCTTTTATTCATTGGAGTTTCGTAATGGTTCCTAGTGAAATGTAAAACCAATTATGAGATGTATTTTATGAATTATATTCTTAAATAAATTAATTAGAGAACTTGGAAATGTAATGGTTTTTCTGAAAGGATGTAATTGTAAGTTGTTAGAACTATGCATTATCTACACTTTTATTTGCTCTTGGTATTCATCGAATATAATGGTCCATTAAATTGTATCCCTTGTGTCACTATGGAAATCCAAAATATAGTATGATTTAGGGCCTTTTCTTGGCATAAACTTATTATTTTATTTGGAATGTCATAATTGTTGCCCTAATAAGTAACTCTAATTCTATCTTTGGATAATAATTACTTACTCTACACTCATCATTTGAATCTTGAAAGTTTTCCAACAATATTAGCAGCTATAAATATAGATTGCACTATTAAATGGACATATTTTGTCTTTTATCTAAATAAGTTTAGAAATAGGTGTCCACCTCTTCTGAGGAATTTATTGTTTGATGAGCATTTCTTCCATTTCGTGCTAACACCAATTGTATCATGTAAATGCACTTGCTAAAGAGAAAATGAAAAAGAAGTGATACATACTTGAAGACATTATTTATACTTCTGACGATCTTCCTTATATGTGGATTGAAGAGAATAAGTAACTATGTGCAGGAACTATGTGTACTTATAGGAACAAGTTCTTATATATATATATATATATATATATATATATATATATATATATATATATATATATATATATATATATATATATATATATATATATATATATATATATATATATATATATCATTAGCTAGTATTATTCTCTTATTATTGAAACCTCTATGAATCAAGGAGTTTAGGTAAGCATTTTGTTATAATTGCATAGGCATGTGTGAAATCTAGCGATCCTAAGCTTTATGCGATTGGCTTATGGCTTTCAACATATTTGTGTGACATTTGAGAGATCATTAGTGGTAGAATGGTCTTATATGCAAATATTTGGGAGAAATTCATGATAGGTTGACATTACCTTAATTTTATATGTAAAGATGATTCATTGGTGAAACTTGAATGTGTTGCATATAGACGTATGTAACTTGTAAAAGAACTTTCTTATGCTCCTAGTTATGTGTGATAATCACGATATCCAAAAATATGGAATGAATGGTCATGACAATGAGATAGTATGATCATTGCTAGTAAGGAATCTTATAACCATTAAGATTTTGTAGCCAGCAAGGCACTGCCAGAAAGGAATTTCATTAAGCTAGTAAGGCACTTTTACAAGTGGTTTTCATGAAAATCTTTGTGTTATGGTTTTATTGTGGTTGCATTTATGATTTTTCTATTTTCTTAATTGCATTACGGTATTTGAATTTACATGCATTGTTGATATGATAAATCGGGTGTAATCCTATATGGCTATATCTTGTAAATGGTATAACCTTGTTTTGATACACTTTGATTCATGGATGTATGTTATTCCTATTAAATATAGTGATGAAAGTAATTAAATTATTCCTCTTTCTCCATCTCATTTTATAATAATTTTATTCTATTAAATTAATTTGGAAATTAAGGTTTATAATTGGTAAGTAGGATTTTCCCTAACGCTATAGTGGATAAATTTTGAACTATGGTTCAAACAGACCCATCGGGCATGCCAAAAACTATTGTCACAAAAGTGTGCACCCTTTGCTAAGCTAATTAAATCACTCAGCCACCTCATGAAACATGGGATGATCTCCTTGAGTGTGTGATCAGATAGTGGAGATCAACCTCTAGAGAGGGTTGGTTCCCTTGGAACTTCACCTAATATAACTAAACTAATGCTTTGTTGAGGAAAAGAGTAAGGAATAACTTGAAAATGAACCTACTTCTTTCTAAGGTGGTGCACCAAATGATTTTTTCAAAGCCTATATTGATGTTTGGACTCAAAATGATCAAGAATCTAAACCTAACACATACACAACTCAATATTTTATATGTCTTTACAAAAGTGTTCCATAACAAGGCTTGGTATGTTAAAGATAGTGTTTAGAAGGAGCTATGCATGCTATCACAACATAAACTCTAACCTTAACTAGCTAACACAAGTTATGACCTATAAAAATGCATACTTTATGCTCAAAGGAAAGAAAAATTGGATATAAATCAAGGGTAAATATATCACCACAAGATTACGCATCAACTATCCAAAAGATTTGCACAATAAACAACAAATGAGAAGGTAAAAATAGCTTATTTTATTGATAAAAAAAGTGTTATATACAGTTGTATAAGTCTGAAAATTTGAGTTACAATCTTTGTCCCAACTTGAAAGAACTGGAAAAACCAATTACAATACATGCCAAGAGAGAAAAGAACTAATTGAAAATTTCCCTTAGGCTTGCCTTATATGTTGCTCAATAGTTGCATAATGATAATAACATGTATTGAGGAGAGAAAGATAAGTCTTCACTTTAGTTGGCTTATTCAAACTCCTTGGATGTCAAAAAAAGATATGCCTACTTTGCAGCCCCTTAAACTGCTCCAAAAAGTATTTAAATGAAGAAAAAATAATGCTTTTGACCCTGTCCACCAACCAATCCTTCTTGAATAGCTCCTAGATGCTTGTAGGTGCTCCAAACTGCGTCAAAACTGCATCCTAGATTTGCTCCAACTGTTGCACACCTCATTCAACTACCCTAGATGCTTGGAATTGCTCATTACTTCCCTCAAACTACTAGAAACTTCCTCTCCAAGTTCATAGGGCATGTGGAAAAGGTTTGAAAATTCACAAGGCTCTTAGGTGTAGGAGAAATTTTAAGTCCCTATTGACATGTTTTTTACTTCACAACCTTGTCTTTAAAACCTTATTCCTTCTCACTGTTGTTCATCACCTAGATCTACCATTTTGAACTATCTTTTGTTAATTATTCCATGAACTAGCATCAAAGGAAATATCATACAAGCTTGGACCAAGAAAACAACAATTCCCATCTTTATTTCACTCTCAAGAATTTAGGCATATGGCCTTTCACCTGTGACCATACATATATATATGATATAGGATATATTTGATTAAATCATGACTAACCACTTTTTTATCTCTTTCAAACCAACCTATTTTGCTACAAGTAAGAAATAATTGTCTGACCACTAAGATTAGAATTATGAATCATGCTCATAACATGATCATACTTCTTTATATCAGCACTAGTTTGAACAGCTATTCTATGGCATCAATCTGGCACATTCATTTTAAAGCCAAAATATTCTGCAAATCTCATTTCTTGCTTAAAACCTTGACCTCGAGAAGGCTATTGTGATCACAACCATGACTATATTGCTTTGGCTTCCTTTGTTGAACCTATTGCACTGTCATTAGACTGTGCATTAATATCACTTGCTTGGATCCTATCACCACACAACTTATCAAAAAGCAACTCTTTTGCCCTGTAAGACAGGGGGACCAACCACATCAAGGCTCTAGGTCATGGAGAGTTGAGAGCGAAGGGCTGCCCTAACTTACCTCACTCTAATGGATGTATTGGGGTGAGGATTGAGAATGAAGAGCACTATGACGTGATTTTGGCACTCTGCAAACCTGAGTTTTAGGTTTGGGCTAGGCAAGATGGTTTTTAGGATCACTATTGTACCTCATACAACTCTTTGTCTGAGGACAACAATGTGGTTCTGGGATGATAGCGCAATGTGCTAGCATCTCTCAGGCGCGTTGGTGTCCATATGGCCAAAAAATGTAAGACATAAAAAAAAAGCCTAAAAATGTACTAACAACCTAGCTGATGGACTTTAACAAAAGTGAAAAAATAAAAAAGTACAAAAAGTAAAGGTGAAAATGATGAAACGAGTAAATAAGGGCTATGGTGATGAAGATGATCTCACAGAAGTGCCAGTTCGCCAGCTAGCTCCACATGCACATTCACCTACATTATCAGGGGATGTATAGGGGCCTACCTCAGTCAGGCCCCCATTTTGGTGTTTCCACCTCCATAGACAGCCAAAAATAAATGGAGCAGAATATGCGATAAAGGAAAGGAAAAATAGAAATGAACACTACAAACAATATTATGCTACTCTATCAAATCACAAAGGAGAGGAGTGAAGCGTTACCACCTCCACCCAAAAGCTCATTAGCCAATGGAAGGAGAAAGCAAGGTATGAACTTGGCAAAGTCACCACAGCCACATTTGTGATGAAGGGAGGTCTCGCAAGACTCCATGCTCACACTTTGAAATTTGCCTCACACTTGCAATGTGGAGTTGATGGAGCTTCAAAGTTGTTGCAATGCTAAAAAATGGAGTGCTAGAATGTTGCTTGAGAGTGAAAGAGTGAAGAGAAATTGCTTAAAGAGAGTGATTGAATGTCTAGAGAGTGAAATGAAGTGATTAGGAAGGTTTTTGAAGGTGGGATGGGAAGAATCTACCATTTTTGGGGCCAATTGGTCAAAGAGGGACATTAAAATTCAACCCCAATCGGGTGTGTAATTCCTCTACCAGCTTCAGATGTAGGAATCTGTTAGGGACGACAGCGCGCTGCATAGACGTTCGTGTGTTTCATGTGTGTCCCTGATAAATATTCTCTCACCGACACACAGGACAGATTCCAAGTGGATGGAAGGCAGGTGGGTGATGTGGAATTTTTCCTTCAGACTTGATTTTCTAAGGTGAGGGTATGTGAATGGGGAATTTTCTTAAGGGGTGCAAATTCACTCCTATACATGGTTCCCCCACTTTAGCAAGCATGAATACTGATGAGCACTTAGTATAGTAGATCGAAGAGTTAGTAGGGTTAGAAATGTATACCTAAACCGTCGAGGAAGTAGACCACGATCTGGAAAACTCGAAAGTGTAGAGTAGGCAAAGGACTTCACAGGTACTCTCCCTAAGGAGTTTCGAACAAAAGGACTCCATAGCTCCATAGAACCATGAAGTTGCACAAAGTACACTGAAGGCCCTTAGACCAATGATGGAAAAATCCCACAAGATGAAAGAATCTCATAGGCCCGCAGACCTGCAAGAAGGAAACCCCCAAGTTCTCTCTCATGAAGGCAGCCTATTAAAGTAAGTGCCTCATAGGCCCGCAGACCTGCAAGAAGGCATCCCCCAAGTTCTCTCTTATGAAGGAATCCCAGAAAAGTAAGCATCTTACAAGCCTGCAAACCTACAAGAAGGCATCCCCCAAGTTCTCTCTCATGAGGGAAACCCAATGAAGAGGACTCCACAGAGTAAGATTATAAATCATCTTTAAAGGCACACCTACAAAACAAAATGCTAATCTGCAAATAAAACATGTCAGAAAACAAAGCGGCCACATAGGAAAACAAGCAAATAGTCACGCAAACCATTGAAAAATTGGAAGGCT
Source organism: Sequoia sempervirens (assembly GCA_007258455.2). Classification (NCBI taxonomy): domain Eukaryota; kingdom Viridiplantae; phylum Streptophyta; class Pinopsida; order Cupressales; family Cupressaceae; genus Sequoia; species Sequoia sempervirens. The sequence goes on along the minus strand of VDFB02271358.1, from coordinate 1,067,607,012 downwards.
TTCAAAGGGATCCCTTGGGAACCCTTCAAAAGAAGAGGGGTCCACTCAAGGGACTCACTATTTGAAAGTGTAAAAGAGATTTTTTTTCTCAAATCAATTCATCATCAAGGAATCCTTTCAAAATATGTTCACTTCATCAAGGAATTCGAAAGGAAGAAAGTGGCCCCTTATGAGGGGAAGGTCAAGGCTTCTCCCACAGGAAAAAATTTCTCCCACCCCGAAGGAAAGTTCTCAAATTCTTTCTTTACGAACCCATGATGAAGGAAACATGTTCTATTAGGGGTCCAAGTCAAGAATGCAATTTTTGAAAAAAGGCTTGCGATGATTTTCGAGAAAAGATTTGTTGGAAATGAATGCATTTTCTAAAAATAAAAGTATCATCAAAATGACCTTGTCACACATGCGAGGGACAACTCAAGCAAGGAAGAGAGAGGGAGATAAGAAAAGAGCGAAAGAGAAAAAATAATATAACGAACAAGAGACACAAGGGTGATCTAATATTTCAGGGTCAGAGCTGCTCATAAATATATATATATATAAGTATAATAGTAGTATATAAATGAACTATCATCAACCCCCTACTATATCATACCATGTGAAGAATGCACGAGAAAACAAAGTAAAAAAAAAAAAAAGAGTCAACATGGAAGGGAAGCCTAAATGCCCCCAACGCTTTGCATCGTCCCTAATTTTCTGAAAGAATGATGATACAAATAGAAAAAGGTTTACAACAAAAAATCGCTCTTGTATCCGAGCACCAACAAGGGTGACAAGGGTCATCCAAGAACACATAACACAAGCATAGGGGAACACACCACAACACACACACACACCTAATCTAAAGATAAAGAAGAGGCCTCCCCCTAACACTCATCAACCAAGAGGTCATTCACTTCCCAATCTAGATCATTGTAAGGGGAAGGTAGATGAGCCTACAATGATGGAATATTAAGGGGAGGAGCTTCCAACCCTCCCACAACAAATACTAAGGAATAGGGCCTTGAAAGGTCTTCTTCGCTCGGCTTTTTGTGGAGCTATGGTCAGTGATTTCGCAAAGATCGTCGACAAGGCCAGAACTTCATCTAGAGAGTTGAACATGCACTTTAATGGAGTGCCATGTTGTATCTCAATAGATGGGGAGGACAGTTCCCAAGATTCACCGCTTGGCTCACCGAGCGATTCAGGAGTAGTGACAAACTCAGGGAGGCTGGAACTTGTTCTATCACTAGGACAGAACAAGCTAGTGTAGGACCACCCTTTGGAGAAGGTAGGCTCCTCTTATGTCCTCCATTGCTAGAAGGGCCAACCTCCACCTTTTGTTTCATCAAGGGATGTGAACTCCCCACAGACAAGGCAAGAGGCACAAAGGAGGAGGAGGAGGAGGAGGAAACCGTGGTAGACACCACCGAGGTATTTGAAATGTCCACAAGTTTGGGGAATGGCGAGATGTCTAGAAGGGACAACGACAAGGGAAGCTCAATTGAAGGAGCGATGAACACCTACACCTTTTCAGGGTTAGGTGTGTTCATACTCACAATAGGAGTTGAAAGTGAGACTAAACTTGACTTAATGGAAGCAGAGGGGAGGAGAGATGAGGACACAACAAGAGGCCCTAAAGCAGGGGTGGTCATCTCCTCTTCCTTCTTCTAAAAAGTGGCTTGCTCAGCTACCAGATCCTTTTGCTAGCACTTGCGCTCGCACACAAGGCAGTTTGTACAACTCTTCGAGCTAAAGGCCAAGAGTTATGAAGGGACATAAGGCTCCTGCTTATCCATATGGGTTTCCATCACAGTCATTTCCAGTGGAGGGATAGACTCCTTAATGGGAGCAGCAGAGAGTGATTGAGAAACAACGGGGGGAGTCAGCTCTAGCACCTTAGTGGAAAGCCTCTTCCCATTTACTAATTTTGGAGAAAAAGCTGTAGGAGGCCGCAGAGGCCGATAGAGGATTCCTCCCAAAGACCCTTCCTTCTATAATACAGGTAGGGCCAAGGTCCAGGGGTCATAGTGGGAAGATTAGATATCTAAATCTTGGATTTTCGCCAAGCCCATATCATTGGACTCCTTAGGTAAAAGCTAGGAGTATCCATCCAAAACTCTTCTTCAGAAAAAGGAGTGGAAGAAGCACCATGAGGATGGGAAAGCTTCTCCCTTCCCTTTTGAGAAGAGGAGGCAATTAGCTGCTACACCATCGAGAGGGTCAAATTTGACTATCCTTTGCCCCCGGTCTTATACTTTGCGTAGTTATGATAAAGTAGATTTGTTCTCAAGGGAAGCAAACTGACCAAGGTGGGCCAAAAATGATCTAATGAGTAACCCCCATGGGACACCAATGGTTGGTATCTAGTGTCATGTACCACGTGCACAACATCCCCATGGGATAATTTTAAACATTTATGAATGACAGAAGTGATTTCATTCATGGAAGCTAGCCAAGGTATGCCTAACTTCAATTTAAAAAAATTTGATTCTGGAATAACGTCAAATGTTGTGTCTATAGTCCAAGGTCCAGCTAGGATGAATAGAGTTATTGATCCATATGGCTTGAGAGTGAGGCCATCATGCATATAGATGATGGAATTTGTTTCTTTGTACTCCTTCCTCTACAATGAATTCAACCAAAATGTCTCTTTTGTAATGACATTCACTTGGCTCGCAGGGTCAACTAAGACCCCTATCACAATATTCCCATTGAGATGAGTAGGAATGTAGAGGGCATAGGGCTTATTGTTCAAGGGCATATCCTGTGAGGTAAATGTCACATCCAGTGAGCCAGTCACAGGATGTGTGGAAGGAGTAACTGTGACCATGTTACATATGCCTTAGGTTGAGTGGTAGAATTAGAGGGATCAATAATTAAGTTAGAAAAATGGGACAGAAACGGGTCTATGTATATTTTCAACTCACCATTCACTTTCTCCACCGATTTCTTCACATTTTGTTTTCTCCCATCAAGACGAACAATATCATCCTCGATGCAGTCCTGTATCTCATGATGCAAACGCATATAGCATTTGGTATCATGTTTATTGACTTGATGGTACTGATAGAAGATGTTTGCATCATACCAATTAGGGTAAGGTTCCTTGAGAGGTCTAGGGTTATCCAAGGTTATGATCTTATCCTTCAGCAACTTCTATAATATGGAAGAATAAGATTCTGCTAAGTTTGTGAGCTTTCTGTTACATCTAAGGTCATTATCATTCATTACAACCACTACATTCGCAATAGCCTTACCCTTTCCCGAGATCGATATGATGGACTTTCCTTTTGAACTGGAGTGTGAGGAGGGTCCCCCGAATTGAGCTACCATCTGTTGATATTCTTGTAATGTCACACACAGATGCACGAAAGAAGGTTATTTCATAAGGGAAAACTTTTCCTACTAGGATCTCTGCAAGTTCCCTATGAATACCTTATGCATGTCAAAATCGGGCAGCGAGTACGAGATCTATGAAAATAGTGCTTGATACCATGCAATGAAATCAGTTATTTTCTTGTTATCCCCTTCCTTGCATCAAAAGAGATATGAAAAGGTCATCTTCAGTCTGATGTTGGCTTGGAACTGTTAAAGGAACTGATTTAAAATTTGATCAAATGAGAAAATAGAATTTTCAGGTAAGGAATAGTACCACTTGAGCACTATATCCTTAAGAGATCGAGGGAATAGCTTTTCCATCAATGCATCATGATGGAATAATTCTATACACATGGCATTAAAGGAAGACGCATGCGTTTGTGGGTCCCCTTTGCCGCCATACTTTTCAAATTTTGGAATCTTCATTCCTTGTGGGAAGGGAGTGATCATGATTGTCATCAACAATGGGCTATGTCGGAAGAAGGGTTGAAAGACAGGCTAGGTAGAGGCCTAGGAGAGACTCGCTAGTTGGTTCTACATTTGACCCATGTTCTAAATCAGAGCATTCAAAACAAGGTCAATAGATGAAATAGGACCAGTGGAACCTCTAAAACTGCCGCCACCAAAACCACCTTTGGAGCCATCGCCATGACCTTCATTGGAGCCACCACCACCGATAAGGCCTCCATCGAAGCCACCTCCACTACCAAGATCATCTTCATGACCTCCACTAAGGCCACCTCCCCTAGTGTTGCCTCCACTACCAAAGCTACCACTGCTCATTCCACCTAAGCCTCTGCCACTAGGGGCAGTAGGAGTGAAGCTAAACCCAAGGGGTTTCTTACTCACCTTGAGAGTGTGGGGCTCCTGAGGAGAAGAAGAGATACTGATCGAGGGCCCTAATTCGGTCATGCATATGGATGTAGGGGGCATCGAGACACCTAACTGTCTTTCATAGGCATCGAGCACTTCTCCTTGGGTGGTACCTGATCTAGGCCTATTTGAAGGGACATAAGCTTTAGTCAAATCAGCGAGGCCACATAGAAATTATATGCTTGTTCAATCTTTCCCTAGAAATTTTCTCACCTCACTTGCAAGCCTAGCAACTCTTGTCATGTTCAGTGCTTTCTCTAAATGTTTTACAAGGTCTAGTAATTTGTTATCTAATTCCATAAGATTTTTTGCAATAACATGCACAACATCATCCTCATATACGGATGAAGGCATAGGGGATGATAGAGGAGTAGGCACACGAGTAGTCTCTTCCATGAAACCCATCTCTTTGGCATATTTTGTAGTAAATCCATTGGTAAACTCATTAGTTAAACTAGTGGGAAAACTAGAGGTGAAACTAGAAGTGACCTTCATCTTCTCCATTGGTAAGTGTCATACACTTTGCCTAACAATGTACCCAGAAGTCATGGATTAGGTTGTGATGTTCATAAACATTCACAACACTCAAGGTTACAACAATCACAAGGTCAAAGGGAAAGGTCTCAACATTGACGAATGAGCAAACGTTGCTTCATGTTGGGTTCACCAAAAATGTAAGAGAGGGGGACCAACCACATCAAAGCTCCAAGTCATGGAAAGTTGAGAGCAAAGGGATTACCTAACTTACCTCGCTCTAATGGATGTATTGGGGCTATGACATGCTTTTTTCACTCTACAGACCCAAGTTTTAGGTTTTGGCTAGGCGAGCTAGTTTTTAGGATCACTATTGTACCTTAGACAGCTCTTTGTTTGAGGATGGTAGCGCGGTGCACTAGTGTCTCTAGGATGCACTAGCATCCATATGACCAGACAACATAATACATAGAAAAAAATTCCTAAAAATGTATTGACAACCTAGCTAATGGACTTTAACAAAAGTGACAAAATAATGAAGTACATAAAGTAAAGGTGAAAATGATGAAATAAGTAAATAAGGGCTACCTGGTGATGAAGATGATCTCACAAAAGCACCAGTTCATCAGCTAGATCCACACATGTTCACCTAAACACAACCAAGAGGGAAAATTTTTGGGGGTTATATAGGGGCCTACCTAAGTTAGACCCCCATTTTGGTGTTTCCACCTCCACGGATAGCCAGAAAGCAATGGACTAGAATATACGATAAAGGAAAGGAGAAATAGAAATAAACACTACAAAAAATATTATGCTACTCTATCAAACACAAAGGAGAGGGGTGAAGAGTTACCACCTCCACCCAAAAGCTCACTAGCCAATGAAAGGAGAAAGCAAGATATGGAATTGGAAAAGTGACCACAGCCGCAATGGTGATGAAGGAAGGTCTCACAAGACTCCAAGCCCACACTTAAAAAAATTCCTCACACTTGAAATGTGGAGTTGATGGAGATTCAAAGTTGCTACAATGCTCAAAAATGGAGTGCTAGAATGTTGCTTGAGAGTGAAAAAGTGAAGAGAAATTGCTTAGAGAGAGTGATTAAATGTCTAGAGAGTGAAATGAAGTGAGTAGGAATGTTTTTGAAGGTGGTATGGGAAGAATCTACCATTTTCAAGGTCAATTTTTTGAAGAGGGATGTTAAAATTTGACCCCAATCAAGTGTGTAATGCCTCTTCCAACTTCATATGCAGGAATCCATCAGGGATGGTAGTGCGTCGGACAAACATCTGTGTGTTGCACATGCATCCGTAACAAATATTCTCTCACCGACACACATGAAATATGCCAAGTGGATGGAAGGTAGGTGGGTGATGTGGAATTTTACCCTTAAAATTTATTTTCTAAGGTGAGGGTATGTGAAAGGGGAATTTTCTTAAGGGATGCAAATTCGCTTGTATACATGCCCAAATGATGCAATGTATAAACTCAAATGGAGTACTTGTAATGGTAAAAACTGGGTATGTTTTTGGTGTTGGTTTAGTTTGGCACTCATAACATTTTGTCTAGCCTTTAACATGCACTGTAACTAGAACAACCCAAGCTCTAAGATGAGCCACTCTTAGCTAGTGAAGACAACCGATTGGATAAACTACTACAACATTCTAAATATCGAACTATAACTCCACCAATGAAATCAATATGTGATTTTCTCTCCCTCGAAATGCACCTAGATTCCAATTTTTATTCCATAGTAGTCATAGTAATTTTTTGGAAGTGATAAGCCATATTTTATGTAAATTATGCAAAAGAGTCTTGCACATTCATTCTTCATCTACTAAATACTTCCCAAAAACTAGTCTTTATCAAAGCAACAACCTGATGCAATATTTATTTTTCTCAGTTCAAGACAAGAAGCTGAAATTACCATAAACCATAAGGAACATGTGCTTGTATTATCATAAACATTCCATTTGTCATTCAACCTATGGCTAAAATTAAAATAGGAGGCCAACTTATTATACACTTCACTTTAAGAGATTTTAAAATATAGAGCCTTGTACCCACTCACATGTTTCCAAATTGCATGATCAAATAAAAAAATTACAAATACATGTATTATAAGCTTAATAAAACCCCATACTATCCTTACTTTTGTAACAATCCTACAATACTAACACTTATAATTTGAAAAAAGTTTATTTTCTTTGAAAATACTGTGACAACCTCTATACCATAATGAGTTGTGCTTTTTATGACTGGTTATCACAGTATTTTACCTTAAGGTGACTATATTTATGTCATTCTCTATGCATAAATCTATCTTGAAGACCTTCACTCAAAACTAGGAGAAAATCCAAATTGAAATCTTTCATCGACCTTCCTACAATTGATGCAAAATAATTGATCCTTTTGTGATCCTCCAACTAATCGTTGGCCCTGTTTCATTCAACTTTGCATTCAATTCAACAATAATTGCTTTCTAATCAACATCATGTTCTTATAATTTGAGCCACTATCATTGATTTCTTCACTATAGACTACCCCTCTTGTAAAATCCATGATTGTTTTGTTTGCAAGTAAAGCTCATAATTCCATATATCCAACCTGGAGGAGCCCAAGATCAGTCTCAGCATTTGCGATGTTTTTTCTTGCAAAAATATCAAATCACTACTTCTTTTATGGTGTGTGGAACTACAAGTGAGCTTTTCTCTAGTGCAGACCACGATACACAATAATCCTTACACATGATATGTTGAAACCACAATAAAGAACAACAATACCATATGATTTTGAGAGTTTTATAGTAAACATCAATAAGCACATTGAAATTTCTAACTCCTTTCCTTATAGACTTGGCATCATTAAGCAACCTTATTTGAGCATAGTCTAAGGAATAAAATAAAAAAAGAGATGATACACCAGTTGCACCATGGAATACCCTTAACATGACTACCACAGGGATCTTCATGCTACCATGAACCTTATATAACCACTTATAGAAGCTTGAATGACATATGTATGACAAGATCTAACTCTGAAATCATTATACACTATTGAAAATGAAAAACTTTGATGGAAATGGGAAGAACTTAAAATGATAACAGACCTATACAAGCCTCCTTATTATTTTCATGTGCATAATTTTGCATTGAAGAAAATTGATGAATATTTAAAACCTTTCTAACTACTTCCATAGCCTTGAAGGGTTCCATGTTTCCTCAAATTCCATGACCACCATAGTATCCTACATAAGCTCTTGGAGTAAATTGAACTAACACAACTAAAACCCTAGAAAGGCTCGATTTATCCTCTTGAAACTCAACTTCACAAAACAAATTTCCCACCAAAAGCTCATGCACATAGCCTTGAATGCAATTAAGAGTATTTTTACCAAGTCATAACTCTTATAGTAACTTTAACAAATGCTAAGATTCCTCTTTTCAAAATTGAAGACACGACTTATGATTTTAAAAAATAGACAAAAAACCCCTTATAACCTATAGGGATATTCACCCTCCTTGTGATTTTCAAGGAATAGGCTAACATTTCTTTTGGTCTGGACCCATGGAACCTATAAATCCTCATGAAGATTTCTTTTTCAAGTCCTATCAAAATTTCAAGGCAAAGCACATAGTACAATTATCTCTTAGCAATATTCTTGAGTCTATGGTTATTCCTTCTCCCCAACCTACCATTGATGAACCTATGACTGATCAACAAGCCCTTCCAAGTAACCAAAATAAATTCAGTGTAGATCCTCCACCCATTTCATATAAGATACCAAGAGATAATAAGATGATCCCCTTTGTGCCTCTGAATATAAAACAAGTCTTCAGACCTAAAGAGACGGCAACTTCCCAACCCCCAAAGGTTTTGTTGATCATAAAAGCTTCTACCTCTCCAAACAGCATTTTGGGAAATTTAATGAATGGGGGACCTTCTTGCACTTCACTTAATGACCTCCAATATTTTTAAAGTTGGATCTTCCTTTTGGTTGGGAAAAGGGAGAAATAAATGCAGAAGATAAAAAATTATGGCAATGTGTCGAAAGCTTTTAGAACATTTCAAAAACCCTAATAGGTTCTTGATTATGATAAAATGAACACATAATGCTACAAACCCTTCATTGTTGAAAGGAGAACAAAAAATAAGGCTTATATGAGCACAGAGAAGTATTTCAAATATTTTTGTGAGAGCACCCATTAAGGTTCAATAGAATATGGTGAATCTAAGATCAAATATGATGCTTCAAACCCTTATAGAACTATTTTTCCCTAACAATATAGTATGAGATCTAACATATCTTTAACAGGAAATGAAAGAGTATAAAACATGGTCAAATTCACTATAGGTCTAAGTTAGGTAAACATAAAAGCTAGAGCTAAGAACCAATTATCAAGATTACATCTGAAAGGTAAAAATGACACAGAGCATTATCATGTATGAATAGAGAATAAAATTTAAGATAAAATCCATATAAGCATAATCTAATACATATCCTTCTTTCTATTACTTGATCTAGAAAAGAATACAAAATATTCTAAGGTTGAATAACTGATTCAGATAGTTATCTTTAAAATCAATTACAAAAATGTTACAGGGAAATAAAGCTCTGAAGAAATCTTCCACTTCCTATATTTTTTTATCTCCTATCTAAACTGGTTTGAGAGGCTTGGAAATTCCCTTTTATAATATAAGGGAAGAAAACAAGCACAAAGAACTCTCCACCACCCTAATCAAAACCCTAACAAGTGGTAGAAAAATGTTGCCCCAAGATCCTAACAAAGATCAAATCTAATCATGAAAATCTTGAATAATAAAAACTAAGTTGCTTCATTAATGACAATTGGCATAACAAATTGTGATCTAGATACCATAAGATTTGTGAGAAGATCCCTCCTATCAAAAGATTAAATGTTCTAAAAAAACAAAATATGTTTTGATCATTTGTAGGCAACAATAGCATCATCGAATGGATATTGGCCTTTGAGATTGTAAGTGTGGAATAAGTAATGAATAAAATAATTAAAAACACTTCTTAATAAGACATTATATCAAATATTCAAAAGCAATTAAACTAATTTAAATCAAGAATATACTGAAAGCGCCATATTGTTCTCTATCTCTAAAGATTTATCAAGTCACGGGGCTCTTAGATTTGGCAAGCATTGTGACTGTTAAAATGTCAATCTAGAGAATGAGATGCTACTAAATGCAATGATGTAATCCTATATGATGATAGCTAATTGATATGATGAAGCTACTATAATCTAAATTGACATGAAATCCAATAAAAGAAGCTACAGTAAACTATGATGCAGCTAAATGGAAAGCCATGATTGTTGTTCTAAAATGATTGTTATTTTTTCAATGTTATTTTCTCAATTGCTTGACTGCTAAATTATTATTTCTGCAGAGTAAGATTGCACAAAGTTGGGATTCAGATCCATTTCCTATAAAATAAGGTTGTATTTATAGATTCACGGCAGCAATTTGTGATGAGGCAGCACAACAAAGGCCTGGTTTTAATCTGGAGGATTGAATGGTGAGAGATGAAGAACCTTGAGTTGATCATGGGAATGGTTTCTCCCCATGAAAACATCAAGCCAGATGATAGGAAGAATCAGAGGAAGGAGATGAAGAATTTGATTTCCAATTTGTCTCTAATTTGTCTCCATAGCTTTCCCATGAATGCCAGTTGAATTAATTAGATATAAAATATCTAATTTTATTGGTGAGTGAATAGAGGAATTTGCCTTTATTTGAATATTTTGATTTATTCAAATTAGCAAAAAAGAATAATTAATTTAATAAAACAAACTATAGAATTTGTTTATTAAATAAATATAGAAGAGATAAGATAATTAAACAACAGAGTATTTAAACTTGTTTATTTAATTAAGAAGAAACATGATTAGATGATTAAATAACACAAACTATTGAAGTTGTTTATTTAATTAAAATTGAAGAATTAGAAAAATGAACTATAAATAAAAATAAAAATTTATTTAATAGTAGATGAATTTAAGGTTAATTAATCAAATAAGTTGTATTTAATTAATTAGATTATCCAGACCATTTTTAAGTGTATACATTTTTCCCCTCTTTGAAGTGTTGTGTTTACGCATTGCTTCAAAGGAAATTTTGTTGATGCTGTCAGTATCGATGAAAAAAAATTAGTATGCCCCAAATGTTTATTTTCAAGTGATGATGAATATATGCCCCCTCAGGGGATAAATTGATGAATTTTTTTTTTTTTGAGTTTTTTGGATTTTTCAAATTTTATGATTTTTCAATGATTCTATGATGATTCGATGAAGATTCGATGTTGAAATAATTTATCTACTAATAAAGAATGTAGAAATT